>JAEVFN010000136.1:0-164029 GCA_030449075.1 Murraya paniculata | reverse complement strand
TCACTGAGTTCACTGGGTTTTATACTCACCCCGTTTAAACATATTTTCCCCCCACAGGAGGTTGCAGGGTACATGAACTCAACCCAGTGACTGTAGATATTTTGAGTTGTTGGCCACGCTGTATCAGAAATTATAGATACTTGATGTTAGGGCATTTTGATCAGCTCATTATTTTGAGATTGTACAATTCTAGTGTATTATTCTTTTGAGATTAAGAATAGACCACTGTATAGTAAGATCAATTATATTATAGCCTTTTGGTACTTTTGAGATTATACTGGATAATATTCAGTGCTATGATTGCAACTGTTGAGCATTGAAGTTGGTTGTTCATTGGATTATTTGGAAGTGTTTATTTTACACATGTACAGGATTGGAATGTTATATTTATAGGGGAGATTCTGCCGAATTTTCGGTAGAATTCTTATTAGATCAGAACAGTTTTGGATGAGTCCAGACAGACTCGCCCTGTAGTTCGGGGCGGGTCGTTTCAGTAAGGCACCAAATTTATTTTTTCAAATTTTATTTTTGGTTAAGTAGGTCCCTAATTTTGATTATATTTTCTCTCATATAGGTTTATATGCTTCAACTATTATTCCACTAGTTTAGCATTTAATATCCCAATGAACTTGGAAAGATTTCAGTTATTTGGGTTAAATAACAAATTAATTTTTTTTGTTAAATTAGTCCCTAATTTTGATTAAGCTTTTTCATTAATAGGTTCATATATTTCAACTCATTAGTCCACCAGTTTTGCATTTAATATTCCTACTAAATTTGTTAAATACTAATATTTCAGGTTAGATTCCAAGTAACTTTCATTTTCCGTTAAATGAGTTCCTAATTTTCGTTACACTTTCTCTCTTATTGATTCATGTTTTTCAACTAATTATTCTTCTAGTTTTATGTTGAATAATCTCATTAACTTGGTAAGATTTCAATTATTTGAGTTAAATACCAAATTTACTTTATAATTTATTTTTGGTTAGATTGGTCTTTAATTTTGGTTACATTTTCTTCCTTATGGTTCATTTGTTTCAACTATTATTCTACTAATTTTATGTTGAACGGTCCATTTGACTTAGTAATATTCCAATTATTGGGTTAAATAGTCAATTGACTTATATTACAAACAATAATATTATAAGGTGAATTATATTTGACCCCCTAGTATTTTAGTAAATAAAACTTACTATATAGTACTGAAAAATCTTTACTGTAACCCTTAATCTTTTCCAATATTTTGGTCTACAACCTAAGTCCATTTTTTTTTTTTTCTGTTTTCATTACTTCATGCGATCTCTTGAATTTGATTGTATATACACTTGAGCTATCTATCTCTATACATATTTACTCTCATTTTATCATTTTAATTAATTATTTTTAGTTATCAAGTAAATTAATGTATTTATTTTCAGCTTTTTGTTTACTCCTTAAATAATTTCTTTAATTAAATAGATGTAAGAGGTGCATGCTGCTATGTTTTTCAAAAAATCAAAATAATTTTTCGAAAAATTAATTTTTAAAAGTTTTTATAGCATAAGTTATAAAAATGTTTAAACTTACAAAAGTTGAAACTTTTTTAATCTATTTGTGTCGAATTATCCTTTTTCTTTTTTTTTTTTTGGATCAAATTGAATTGATAAGATTTCTTGTACTTGAATTTATTTATAATTAACTTTTGATCTTTGTAAATGTTATGCCCATTTTATCATTCAATTAAACATATTTATTTATCTTTAAACTAAAATAAATCAAGAATTAGGATTTTTTTGAATTCGAATTAAATTTTTACCACTCTATTTTCTTTTCAAATTAGTTTTATTAATTTCTAATTACTTCAACAAAATATTTTTGTTATTAATTATAAATATTATTATATTATACTTGTATGATTACCACTATTATTATTTGCTTTTTTACCATTACTACAATTATTATTACTACACTCATGAGATTTTTAACAACATTTTTTCTTATAATGAGTATTCCTTTTCGTTTTTAGGTATGTATGTAATTTTCAATCTATAAAATAAGTTTTTCAATTTTCAAGACTTAGCTAAAATAATTTTTAGAATTTTTTAACAGCAGTATTCAAAATATTAAATGATTCTTGAGTAGCATACTCATTCTATGGAACTTGAGGTGTTGAAATATCTTTACGAAATTTGGCCATGAAATCATCTATACCTGAAATTTTGACATCTGTTCTCACTTATGCTCATTTATCATTTAAGTGATTGTAATTTTGCTAACAGCACTTTTTTTTTCCCTTTAATTGACTATCATTCTCTTTCAAATATATATACAATTTTTAAGTTACAAAATAAGTTCTTCAATTTTTCAGGGCTTAATTAAAATAATTTTTCAATGTTTATTATGAGCAATATATGGCATTATGCAATCTAATAGCATAGTAAAGACATTTATGATTATGAATCAAGTGTGTTTACTTTATTAGTTTTTCAAATGATTTGTTGGCATTTGCTTGTAAATGAAATTATAACCTAGTAATTTATCTAGTGCACAAAAAAAAAAAAAATGAACCAAATCAAAATTTCCGTTCGTTGATCCACACAGGTTTATAAGAAATTTTTACAAGCTTTTGGAAAATAATTTCGAAACTTTTGACATCAAATAAATCCAATAGAAAACTATATCAATTTACAGTTTCCAAAAATTAGAGTTCAAATGCCGCTATATTTCAAGGGTCCCTGCATAAAAAAAAAAAAAATGATAATAGAAAACAAGGCCTGGAAAAAATAAATAGTATTCAAAATTTCAAATGTGTGTTCTAAACTCTTGGGTAGGATCAAATAAGTTTTATTTTCAACCCCAAAGAAGAACCTTTAATGGGAACTAAACCCAAAACTATATACTAATTTCTAACAATATATTTTTTTAAGAAATTTTTTAACAGCAATATTAAAACATAAAACTATTCTCGGACTAGCATAGTTGTTCTATGCAACCTTTATGTGAACTTTAATTCAACGATAAAGTATCTTTGGAATATAAAGAGGAGACTACATATACAATACACAAGAACAAAATTGATTGCATGAATGATAAGAGAATACATCTAGAATGAACAAGAATAAAATTGATTGGATGAATAATATAAATCATCGAATAGCATCTAATGTGAACAACTCACGAAATGCAGTAGAAACTAAGCACCTAAAAATAACTGTCAAATATTCATCAGCATATAGATTTTTTCTTGTAAGTAAAATGCATTCAAAATCTAAACCTTGTTTGTTAATCCATTTGCTTGTATATTTATTGTAGTTTTCATAACTCTTATAATTTGTCAGCATACCCAAAAAATCGGTTCAGGTAGCGAGAGCACATAAAATATCTAGATTACTAATTACCATAGCATTTAAAATGGTAGTATTAATGATTCCATATCTTTGTAAATATTGTAATATTTTTGTAAATATAGACAGCTTAGATAGACTTGGTTCTTTCTCTTTTAGTTTCAATACTCTTTGTTTCCCAAGGAATTTATTTTGTCTAACTGGCACCGTTAATGCCAATTGTAATACATAAAGTTTTTGGTGAGGTCTTTCTTCCATCAAATTCATGCCTAATTTTTCACGGTATTAGAGCCACAGCTGATGGTCAATTGTCAAAGAAAGTTGAAAATCTTGACAAACAGGAGGATGATGTTTTCTTGGTACATTCTTAGATAGTCTAACATCCTTCAGATAACTATGGTACATGGGTAAGAGCGATGACGATGGCCTTACGAGCGAAGAACAAACTCGGTTTTGTTGATAGGACTATCACCAAACCAGATGATGATGATAGCGGTAAATGGCAACGTTGTAATGATCTTGTTGGATCTTGGGTGCTGAACTCCATTTCAAGTGAGCTTGTGGGAAGTGTGTTGTATGCACAATCTGCTAGAGAAGTATGGCAAGATTTGCAGGAACGTTTTCAACAAACTAATGCACCAAACATCTATGAACTTAAACAAGCCATCTCTAGTTTAAGACAAGGTGATGTTTCTGTTTCCCTTTATTTTACTAGAATGAAAGCACTTTGGGATGAATTAAAATTCATTACAACCTGTAGAGCCATGTGTTTGTGGTAATGCAAAAACTGTGAATTAGTTGCAACAGTTGGATCGTGCGATGGAACCCTTTAAGGGCTGCATGACAAATACGTAGCAACAAGAGTCAGATTTTGTTGATGGATCTTTTTCCTAATGCGAACAAGATTTACTCACTTGTAAGGCAAGAAGAAAAACAACAAGACCTTCATGCATTATGGGGACCTCTAGAAGCAACAGCAATTGTTACACAAAATAGACAGCTGCTACAGAAAAATTTCCTTAATAACCAAACATGGGGCAACAATGTTTCAGCCGATAATAGAGGTGGAAATTTGAATGGAAGTTCTGGAAATAATTAAGGTAGGCCAACATGTGAACATTATGGGAAATTGGGACATATAAAATTGAAGTGCTTTGAGTTGAATGGATATCCACCAAACTGGAGGAAATGTGGACAAGGAAGTAAAGGAAATCCCCAGGTAGCAGGAGCTGTAGCCAGCAAAGAAGAGCAACAAACACCTATTTTTACTCAAGAGCAATATAAAAAACTCCTAGCTATGCTGTCCTTCCTAGGTAGTTTATATTCGTAAGTATTGCAGGTATATCTCTTAATTCCCCCTTTTTCCCATACTTGGATAATAGATACAAGTGCTACCAATCAGATGTGTTGTTCTTTGGATTTTTTCAATTCCTATGAATCGTGTCAAATACCACTTCATGTTCAATTACCAGATGGCACAATGGCCCTTGTCACTCATATAGGAAAATTTTCCTTTTCCCCATGATTTTTATTAGATAAGGTGTTTTACATCCTAAGCTTTAAAGTCAATCTATTATCAGTTAGCCAATTAACCAAATCAAGTAAATATCGAGTCATCTTTTCTTCTAATTCTTATGAATTTCAGGACCTATACGCGAAGAAGAAGATGGGCA
The DNA here is from genome assembly GCA_030449075.1 of Murraya paniculata. NCBI lineage: Eukaryota > Viridiplantae > Streptophyta > Magnoliopsida > Sapindales > Rutaceae > Murraya > Murraya paniculata. The sequence continues at coordinate 159,033 of JAEVFN010000136.1, read as the reverse complement.
AGGGTAGACTTCGTGAGGGCCTTTTTTACATACATCTTCCTACCGCATCTTCTTTTACCTCCCAAATGGCTTCAACCCGTGAGATTGATACTTGGCATTGGAGACTGGCTACCCGTTTCTTAGCCATTTAGAATTATATTCTAAATCTAATCATTTGGTTAGTTTTAATAAGAATTATATTTTTGACATTTGTCATAAAGCCAAACAAGCTAGAATGCCTTTTTTCTGTTAGCAATATTAAGAGCAAAACTCCTCTTGAATTAATCCATTGTGACGTTTGGGGTCCTTTTTCCATTGTTAGCTCTTTACATGCTTATTATTTTTTAACTATTGTTGATGATTATACAAGGTGCACTTGGTTATATTTAATGAACACGAAAACCGAAACAAAATGCACCTTTGTTCCTTTAATGCTTTGGTTAAAAATCATTTTAATTTTGACATTAAAATGGTGCGTTCTGATAATGGGACTGAATTTCTTGTTAAAAATTTGCAACAATTTTTTCTAGATAAAGGTATTATTCATTAAAGAAATTGTGTAGGAACACCACAGAAAAATGGAGTTATAGAACGTAAGCATCGCCATCTCCTTGAAGTTGCGTGAAGTTTACATTTTCAAGCCAATTTACCCATCAAATTCTGGGGTGAATGTGTCCTTACAGCAATATATTTGATAAAAAAGTTGCCTAGTGAAGTATTACAAGGTAAATCCCCACATAAAATGTTTTTTGGTGTAGCACCTAGTTTCTCTGGATTAAAGGTTTTCAATTATTTGTGTTTTGCAAAACATTTACCTATAAAGAATAAATTTGATCACCATGCTAGGACTGGCATTTTTATTGGATATCCTTTTGGACAAAAGGGATATTGTAGATACGACATACAAACTAAAACTATTCATGTGTCATGTGATTTTTTTTTTTTTTACGAACATATTTTCCCTTTAAGGATGTTACACTGCCAAGTATTTTAGTACCTTCTGCATATGTTGAAGATAATTTATTTTTGGATAATGATTCTTTTGAGTCCTATGATATTTTGTCTCCTAATCAAAGCATTGATATATTGATGTTCTTAAAGAAAGTAAGCCCCAAAAACTAGCCATGGATTAGCCTATAGAAAATAACAACAACCAGCCACGGATTAGCCTTTAGAAAATACTCATTCCCATTCCATTGAAACCACTTCAGATCACCCCACACGGCCTGTATATCAAACAATAGTTGATCTACCACATGACACTCATTCAACCATAGAACCCCAAGAACTACCACCCGCAGGGCCTTCACAAGACCCACAACCTCCAGCTTATCTGCAGGACTATTGCACCTCGACAACTCATATTTCTACACCTGCCAATCTTGTTTCTTCATTACCAGGTAAGAAATATCCTCCCAAAATTTTCTTTCTTATCACCGTTTCACGCAAGCAAATAAAACGGTTTCATCTGCTATTACCTCTACTAGAGAACCTAATTCCTTTTATGAGACAATAAAATTACCTGAATGGTGTAAGGCAATGGAGGATGAGATACATGCTCTTGAGAAAAATAACATTTGGACGCTTAATCATTTGTCGGTAGGTAAAAAGGCTATTGGTAGTCAATGGGTATATCGAGCAAATGGTACCATTGAGAGTTACAAGGCGTGATTAGTGGCAAAAGATTACATAAAGACAGAAGATATTGATTATCATGATACCTTTTCTCCTGTAGCTAAACTTGTGACAATAAGAGCTATGCTTTCTCTTACAGCTGTTAATGATTGGATCTTAGAATAATTAGATGTAAGTAATGCTTTCCTCCAAGGTGATTTAGAAGAGGAAGTTTACATGTAAATTCCTCAGGGTTTTTCCAAACAGGGGGAGGATTTGTTTTGCAAACTCAACAAGTCCATTTATGGTTTGAAACAATCTTGAAATTGGTTTTCCAAATTCTGTATTGTAATCTAGCAACCAGGTTTCCATCAATCCAAGGCAGATTATTCTTTATTCGTGAAAATCAATGGAGTTTCTTCCACCTTTGTATTGGTTTATATAGATAACGGTATTGTGGGTGGGAATGATTTAGCAGAAATTGATAGCGTCAAAGCTTTTCTTGCACAAGAATTCTGCATTAAAGCTTTGGCACTTTAAAATATTTTTTAGGTATTGAAGTAGCACAGTCATCTCGTGGGATATTCTTATATCAAAGAAAATATGCCTTAGATATTTTGAAAGATGCTGGACTAATTGATGCGTCTATCACCTTTTCCAATGAAACAACACTTGCATCGTTCACCTACATATGGGGATCCTTTACCCAATCCTTCAAGTTATCGACGTCTTGTTGGGAGGTTGATTTATCTAACTGTTATAAGACCTAATATAGTTCTTTCTGTGCCTGTATTAAGTTGTTTCATGCATGAACCACGCACAGTGCATATGAATGCAGCTTTAAGGATGCTACGATATTTAAAAGGATCTCCAAGAGAAGGTATCTTGTTGTCTTCCACTAGTCATTTGCGTATTCGTGGGTACTGTGATGCTACATAGGGAAATTGTCCAATTTCTCATCAATTAGTTACTGGATATTGTAATTTTCTTGGAAGCAGTCCTATTTCTCGGAAAACAGAAAAGCAGATTGTTGTTTCTCGCTTTACAGCTGAAGCTGGCTATCATTCCATGGCAGACCTCTCATGTGAGTTATAGTGGCTTAAGGTATTGTTTGCTGATCTTGGGTTATCCCATGTTGCTCCTATGCCTATTTACTGTGATAATTAATTGGCATTATACATTGCTGAAAATTCTGTCTTTCATTAGCGTATAAAACACATTGAGTTAGATTGTCACTTTACGCGGAGAACGAGTGCAATCCAAATTATTGCTTCCCTTGCACATTCATAGCTGTATGCAAATCGCAGACATCTTCACCAAACCACTTGGTCGTGATCTTTTGGTTCATCATATGCGCAAGTTGGGTGTTGTCGATCTTCACGCTCCAACTTGGGGGGGAGTATTAACTATTCCATATCTTTGTAAATATTGTAATATCTTTGTAAATATAGAATGCCTAGATAGGCATGGTTTCTTTCTCTTTTAGTTTCGATACTCCTTGTTTCCTAAGGAATTTATTTTGTATAACTAGCACCGTTAATGCTAATTGTAATACATAGAGTTTTTGGTGAGGTCTTTCTTCCCTCAAATTCGTGCCTAATTTTTAAGGTAGTAATATCAATACCATAGCAGGTAGGAAAAAAACTCAAATCAATATAATTTTTAGCTTTTTCATTCATTTTTCTAGCATGAAACACTGGAATGAAATAAAACTGCCATAGAAATCAATATTACAACTGCATTTAGTTTAGGGAACAAGTGAAAAAAAAAATAACACGGGACTTCAATTTTAAGAATTCTTTAGAAGGGAAAAACATGACCAAATTACCCTAATAATGTCTGTTAATAAACTACCTTTATTATATTAGTTAACAAAACGCATACACAGAGGTTATACCATGTATGATTTCCAATTCTTTTGTAATTTCCTTATGCATTCATCTTCCCGAAATCTAATATACACCAGTATTACCGCCTTATTACTAAAATTAAGCAAATATAAAAGAATTCAGAAAATAGCTCATCAAAGTCTAATTTCTCTTTAGCTGTTCAAGAATAATGTGCCAAAAGAAGCTTATTTGTCATAAAATCACACAGAAATGGATTGTGGTGCTTAGCTGACGAGTAAAGTTGACAAGCCCAGACCCCTAATTCCCATCATTACCTTTGCATAACATATAATAGTAATATAGTGACTGAGAAACCACAAAGTTCATGCACTGAAATCAGAACATCACAGCAATTCAGGAAACTTGAAATTCATTTGTCACTCTGAAAGAGGAGAATGCATCCAGAATTAACAAGATCAAAACTTCTTAGGACTATTGATCCATGATTCCATGAACAACATTTAGATTTGTTCTTGTAAGTAAAATGCATTCAAAATATAAGCCTTGTTTATTTATTTATTTGTTTGTTTATTTATTGTAGTTCCCACAATTCTTATGATTTGTCAGAATTCCCAAACATTGTATTCAAGTACACAAAGTACTTAAAAATAATAGATTACAAATTATCAAAGCATTCAAAATGGTAAGAATAACGATATCACAACAGAGATAAAACAAAAAAAAAAACTCAACTCAATTTCTTTTTTAGCCTTTTTCTTTTTCTAGCATGGAACACTAAAAGAAAAACAATTACTGTAGAAATCAACATTATACCTAAATTTACTTGCATTTACTTTAGGAAACAAACGAAAAGAAGCGGAATACATGTGACCTTAAGTTTCATTACTGAATTGGATTTCATTACTGAATTTCACAAGTTTTACACTCACATATATACACACATATATATATACACACATATATATATATACACATATATATTATCACATAAATTTATTGTCGACCTCCAGAATTCAGATGCAATTTTTTCTTTAGTTTCAACTAACTAAACATTTGGAACCTAATTTTTATATTTCATGAAACGACCCACCCTGAACTCTTGGGCGAGTCTATCTAGACTCATTAAAACTAAATTGATAACAATCTAATCAATAAAGATTCTATTGAAAATTCGGCAGAATCTCCTTTATAAGTATAACACTCCTAACGTGCAAATATATAATACAAATACTTCCAAATAATTCTATAAATAACCAGCTCCAATGCTCAATATTCTTAGCTATAGTACTAAATTTTATTCAAGATATGTCCAAAGTACCAAAAGATTATATTATAACTGATAGTACTAAACATTGTTTTATTCTTGGTCTCAAAAGAATAATACACCAAAATTATACAATCCCAAAATAATGAGCGTAGCAAAATGCCCTAATAAAAATCATCTACATCTTTTAGTATAATGTGGCTAAAAACTCAAAATATCTACAGTCGTTAAGTCGGTTTAGTGTACCTGCAACCTCCTAGGAGAGAGGAAGAAAAATATGATAAAACAAAATGAGTATAAAACTCAGTGAGCTCATTGAGTGGATAATAGTTTTCTTTTGAAAATAAACGTACTGTAAAATAATTTATTCTTTCTCGAAATAATGTCATCAAAATATCATAAGAATTTCAGTAAACTCATTTAATTTAAATCATGCACTGATACATCAATAATACATAATGCTAAAGAAAATCTGGGAAATCAAAACACTTATAATAGCAAATACTGAATACCGAAACTATAAAAAAACAAGTACCCAGGGGAATAATCTCGTCATATCCGACCCTCAACAGACGTGCAATAACGTACTATCTAGTTACCGTCATGTCTCGGAGTTATACAGATAGATGGGGAAGTGCCATCTCATGTCTTATCATATCTGTGCATGCATAATCTAGTCCCCAAAGGAAAAAGTGCCCAAGCACACCGCTTAAAGCCTCTGTGTGTACTCAGACGGGCCCCAAAGGCCTGTATCTCAATATTTGTATCTTTGTATTCATCATACTGCATACGCATCATATTGCATGCATATGCCCCCAAAGGGCAAAAGTGCCGAAACACAAGGCCCAAAGCCTCTATGTGTGTTTAGAAGGGCCCTAAAGGCCTCTCATCTCATCCGTATCACTAGGAAAGGTACTATCCAATAATTTGAAATACAGTCTTTAAATCATATTTTCTTTCCATTAACACATTTAAATAAACTTTTCTTGTCTTAAAAAAACTATCGTGTTTTATTCAAAATCGATACGGAAAAGTATTAATCATACACCTTTTAATAACATTTCAATATGTGAATAAAATCCATTTCGAGAAAATCATTTAATCCGATTATTTAAAATACTTATTTCACAAACATGCTTTATTATCATAATAAACTATGAAAATAAGTTTTATATATTCCACTCACAGTGACAGTGTTCAGGCCTAGTGGTCGTCTACGTCTGTGGACTGGCTCTCGCTCGCGGGTCCTCCTAAATTAAGAAAACGACATAATTACTTTCCATAAATCTGAAATAGAACTAAATTTACACAATAAACCTTGAAGCGAGTATTTATCCATGATATACAACTTTCATGTTAATAAAATGACTAAATTACCATCGCGTCCGTAACTCTAAAATTGTGAGTTACCGAAATACCCTCAGAATCGTAATTACCAATCTATCCTCAATTCTAAGAATTACAAAAATATCCACAAGGTTTGAAATTATAAAATTGCCCTCAAAATGTGAAATTACTAAAATGCCCTTGCCGGTCAACGGTGAGCGGAATTCAGCGACAGTGACCAGGATGCTCAGGTTAGATATTTCAAACTGAGCTGAGTACAATGGTGCCGGCGGTGAGCTCCCACGCACTGCGACAACACCGGAATCTAGCTCGACAACCGTGAACTCTCAAGTGGCCGGTTGGCGGCAAATAGACTCTACCAGTGGCTGTGGATGGTCGGAAATGGAAGATGGTGGTGTGGGGAATAAAAATCAGGTGGTGGTGCAGTCGGAAACTGGTTAAATTGCGGCGAATCACGACGGCGATTCCACGGTTCTTCACGGTTTCGATTGACGGCGTTCCGACAATTTTCTGGTGGCAACAGCGATGGAGAAGTGACCAACGGCTCAAGGGCTTTCGATTGATAGCTTCCTTGCTGGTAAGGTGGCCGGAAATTGCAGATACAGCTGGATCGGGTTCACGGATAGGGTCGGATTTCGGTTCGGGTTGTAAAAGTCATCCTCTCTCTCTCTCTCTCTCTCTCTCTTTCTCTCATGTGATCTTGTGTGCCTTCTTCTTTTTTTTTTCTCTTTCTATTTTTTCTCTTTCTAATTTGTCTCTTATATAATTTTTTTTAACCACCCTTTTATTATCATTATTATTATTCACACCATATGTTACATTTCGTCCAATAAAGCCATAGTTCATCTATTTCATCAAATAAAAACAAGACCAAATTACCCTAATAAATCAATTAATAAGTTACCTTTATTATTACTTATAAAAATTACATTTATTATGTTCTTTGCAGATTTTTCTTTGAATTGGCGACGGTAAGTTGAAGTTTAGGGTACTCATTCTCATCACTCACTTGGACTTGGATCCAACCACTTAGAGAGGATGCCAAAAGCATTGTCTACATTAGATTGTCTGTCGATTTTCTCCCTTGCCAATCCATCTAGAATGGAACGATAAAACATTCAAGAAAAAAAAAATGAGATTTAAAACTCCAATTGATAATTCAAAATATATAAAAAAATAATTAAAGTTAATTTCTAAACCCTAATAAGACGAGTTCAAAAAAAGGGAACTGAATTTATAAATTTGTTATGCAAAAAGCTTGAGCATAGGTTTTGAATACAATTTCAAAGCTTGTTCATTTACCTTGATCTGTAAGTGTTCGAGAGATGCCAACTTTTTTATTAATTGATTTTGGGAGATCAATGAAGGTGCAAAGATGAGGGATCGAAGGTGAAAAGACGAGGGATCTAAGGACCGTGGTGAGAAAAACAATAGATTTTTTATCATACAAGTATAACATTAAATCAACTTACCTTCTAAGTTATACCTTCATTTAGGGCCAGCCCATCCAAAATGAATATCATATAAAGGATATAAACTTGCACATATAAATTTTTACAGCAGAAGCCAAACATTTTTCCTCTACTGATTCTCTCATATATTTTCCTCGAACTAAGGAGTTCAGTAACATCCTCTTGTAAAATTTCCACATAATCCTTCTCAGTTTTGCTTATTGCGTCCCGAAACTTGTTGATAATTAGATTTTCCATATTGCAATCCAATTAAATTCAATTGGAAGGTAAATCCGATAATAATTCGGTTGGCTGATAATAATTGGGTTGGTTTGGATTGATTTGGTCGACTTGATTGAATCATGAAGAAACCAGGTCAAAAGCAACACAAAATACACAGTTACTAACACAAAGTTTGTATCCCACCTTCACGAGCCTATCATTCCTCATGCCAATTGCCATATTCGTTTCAATATGTAAACTAGTTTTGTCATTCTAACTATAAAACATCTAGGATGGACAGGAAGAAAAAAACACAAATATGATAATTATTACAAACTAGTAATGTATCACAAAATTTCTATTGGATCTATTTTTATTTATGGTTAGCGACCTTTCTATGCAATAGGACTAAAGTCCAGTGGGATGCGGTTTATGACGGCTTTGTACATCATCCATTCTACAGACCCTTAGCCTTAAATCAACTGAGTTGACTGGATTTTCATCGTATCCTATGGAAGAAAAGAAAAAAGGAACTTTTAATATATGAACGTTTTAAGGCAAATAATTAATCGAGTTGCTAATAAATGAACTTAAAAAAAAAAAAAAAGAAAAATCGTAATAACAGAGTAAAATATTAATGTAATTTAAACGACTTAAGTATTTACTGAAAAACCAATTGTTAATCCTTGTCCAACCTTGTTGTAACACAATGCTAAGTTTCCGAAGATTATTGGAATGATCGTCCATGAAAGCACCAAATATTGATCGTCCATGAAAGCACGGTACATCAAAGCTGTGGAGTGAAATATGATGACTTGGACTATAAAAAACCTTTCTTTGCTATCTGTTACTACAGTGTTGTTGTCACGAATTTCAAAAGGAGGATAGGCGAGGTATATGTAGTGTAAGATAAGTGAAGTATTTCTGAATGAATAGGCAAATATTGTGGCAACGCCGAGGTATGAAATTTTGGGTAAACATATTCACTTATGAGACCAAAAATCAGACAAAGGAAAAATCTTGAAGCTGCATTATACATGAAAACAATATGAATGAAAGCGTCAAAAACATATATTAGGAAACTTGTTAATGGAAACGCAAAAACAACAAGATTAAGGACACTAAGACAACTGTTGATATTTAGCTCTCTCAGTTTGGTTATGGCTAGCTCAGTCAAAGCAAGGTTAAAGGGGGCCAAGAACCAAAAGCTTCCAAATTTGAAGTGGTTTATCTCCTTAAGATTCATGTGCAAACTCCAGTTTATCCCCTTTTGGTTTATTTCTTTAACCTGGAGAAAGAGAATAGATAGCACGTGTGAAGGAAAAAAGAGTCAATTTAATCGAGAGGCAGTAAAGAGTGCAAACAAATTATTATTATTATTATTTTTCTCTAGCTTTAAGAAGTTCTTCCTGTGTGGATGTTTGTATGTTTTGAAATGCAAATTTCATAGACAACATTTATTATTTGGTAAACAGTATCATTTAACTTCTAATTCACATTTTAAAATGCACGGGCTACTTTTCAGAATGGATTCATATCTCCATGTAAATCATCTAAGAACACCAACAAAACAAAATGACAAATAAAATACTATAAAGTAAAAGAGTTTAAAAAGAACGAATGAATTTCATTCTTTCCATTTAATGTGAATTATAGGCCCAATTAATTCTACAAAATTAATGATGCATAACATAAAAGAAAAATATTCCAATTAACTACTAGTTTAGGTCATTTTTTCATTGCATAATGGTCACACGATTATCGTAATCTTTGCATTTCATGACGACTATGATACTTGCCATATATGAAAGCAATATTAACGATTTTTATTTCAACCATAAATATTTTATTTGATATAATATTTGTTTGAGGCATGTGGCTCCATTAAGTAAATATGATGGGAGACAAGATATAATGGATTTGTTATGTTTGAATCTAATATGCTAGTGGAGCACTTTGCATTAGGCTGTACACACGTAGACTTCTCTACATCCACAAATTCCAAGTGAGCATGGCTATTTGCATGGTTTGAGATCATCGAAGAATTAAGTCAGTTTGTAAGGCTCTTCTGAGCAATTGTAGCTTGTAGTATTTAATCATTTGTTTCAGTGAGGTGCTCGAATACTTCTGAAGGTTTTCTTCTTTGTGTGTGTATTTGAGAGAAAGAGTGTATTGGGTTTTTTTGGGAGGTGAGGTTGAGAGTTATTTTGTACTTTACATTTGTTCACCATATTAGTGGAAACTTGTGATCTCCCTCTCGTGGACGTGGGCAATTTGCCAGACTACGAAAATTTTGAGTGTTATTTTTTTCTCAATTTTTTTTTTTCTGTTATTATCTCACATTACCGTTTGATACGATTCTGCACAACAGTTGGTATCAGAGCAAGGTTCTGACCTTGGCTTAGCTAGTTGGAGTTATGGCCTAAGACTCTTCAACAACACCAACAGCAACCGCTTTTCCACCTGTAGCTTCATCTACACCATCAGTGTTGGGGTCCATAGCGTTGACAAGGACGATGTTCACAAATGCTAAAGTTGAAAAATTTAATGAAACCAACAACTTCAGTATGTGGCAATGTGAGATGATGGATGCTCTTTTCCAATAGGAGTTTAGATATTGCACTTGAAGTAAACCATTATCGGTGGATGATGCTGAATGGAATCGGATTAATCGTAATGCTTGTGTTTCAATTTGTTCGTGTCTCACCAGGTAACAAAAGTTCCCATATATGATGGAGACTTTTGCAAATAAACTTTGGAAGGAGCTTAAGAAGCAGTTCTTGACGTAAAGCTGCAAGAATCGACTGCACCTAAAGAAGAAGTTGTTCGGCTTCCAGTATCATCCTTGTACGACTATATAAAATCCTATTTCAAATTTTAATAATTTGGTAGCTGAATTGATGAACCTTGAAGAATCTTTCAAAGATGAAGATAAAGTCATTTTACTTGTGTCTTCGCGTCCAATTGAATATGATCACCTTTTTACTACGTTCCTTCATGGAAAGGATAAAATTACTTCTGATGAAGTATGGGCTGCTCTGTACAATAACAGGACCAGGAGGAACATAGAAGTACTTCAACAGGAGAAACTTATACTGCAAGAGTTTGTGCTCAAAGTCGTGAACCCGGGAGAAGGGGTAGATCTCGCTGGAAGGCAAGACCAGCTAAAGACGAATGTGCCTTTGTCAAGAACAAAGGCACTGGAAGAAAGACTGCCCAAAGCTGAAAAAGAAAGACAAGGGAAAATCTTCTTCAAATGCAGCTTCAGATGCCTGTATTGCCAAGTATGAAAACTACGAGTCAGAATTCGTGTTGATCAGTACTTTGTTGAAATCTCACTCAAGCAAGTGGATTGTGGATTTGGATTGTAACCGTCATATGTGTCCCAATAAAGACTGGTTCATTAATTTTGAAGAACTAAATGGCAATGTTGTTTACATGGCCAACAACACCTTGCAAACAACTGGGATAGGATCAATCCGCTTAAAGTGCCATGATGGATCTACAAGTGTTCTGACTGATGTGAGGTACATACCGAACCTTAAGAAGAATCTCATCTGTTTGGAAGTTCTAGAATTTAAAGCTTTCACTATGACTATGCGAGATGAATTCTTAAAGGTTTTTTCAGAGCACTAGTGGTAATGAAAGGTATCAGGAAGAATAATCTATACTATTTACAAGGTCACACAGTTATTAGAATAGTAGCCACTATTTCTAAAGAAAATAAAGATTCTGAGATTACCAGACTATGGCATATGCGTCTGGGACATCCTGGTGAGAAAGCTTTGCAGAATTTGGTAAAGCGGGTTGTAACATATGCATCCTTATTAATATTTACAGGGGAGATTCTGCCGAATTTTCGATAAAATCCTTATTAATTAATTTATGATCAGTATAGTTTTGGATGAGTCCAGACAGACTCATCCTGTAGTTCAGGGCAGGTCGTTTCACGGGTTTGTTGAAAGGTGCTAAAATAGGCGAACTAGAATTTTGCAAGCACTGTGTTGTGCGAAAGCAGTCAAAGGTGAAGTTTGGCCTGGCGATCCACGGTATGAAAGGTATTTTAGATTAATTCTTGGGAGATATGCATTATTTCATCACTTTTGTCAATGATTTTTCCTGAAGAGTTTGGGCATATGTAATGAAAAACTAAGGATGAAGTGTTAGATTGTTTCCTTAAGTGGAAAACAATGGTTGAGAATCAAACTGGCAGAAAAATCAAACGACTTCGAACAAACGATGGTACAGAGTATACCAATGATCCGCTTGCAAAAGCATGTCAAGCTAATGGTATCATTCGACACTCCACAGTAAGAAGAAATCCACAACAGAATGGGGTGGCTTAACGCATGAATCAAACTTTGCTGGAGTAGGTTCGTTGTATGTTGTCTCGTGCTGGATTAGGCAAAGCATTTTGGGCTGAGGCTGTGGTGTATGCAAGCCACCTCGTCCACCAGTTACCGTCTGCTGCAATTTGAGACAAGACTCCCATGGAAATTTGGTATAGAAAACCTGTTACTGAATATAATTCTTTACATGTATTTGGTTCCACTACTTTTTATCATGTGTAGGAGTCAAAGTTAGATCCGAGGGCTAAGAAAGCCCTATTCATGGGAATTACCTCAGGCGTGAAGGGATTCCGACTCTTGTGTCTCGAAACAAAGAAAATTTTTAGCAGCGATGTCACTTTCGGTGAATATGCCATGTTAAAGGTAACCGATGGAATTACACAGTAGGTGGAGCAAACTCGGCAACAGGTGGAGTTTGATGCAACAAAGATAGTTCCGACAGATGAAAAATCTTATATGATGAGGGAGAAACTCAAGATGAAGTAGTGGTTTCGACCCAAAAACCTCAACAGCAACAAGAATTGATTGCAGTTAGCAGGCCAAGATGAGAGATTCAAAAACCTACTCGGTTTGTTGACATGGTGGCTTATGCTCTTCTAGATATAAATGACAATGTTCCTCTTACTTATCGAGAAGCATTCCAGAGTTTAGAATGTGAAAAGTGGAAGAAAGTCATGGAAGAAGATATGCAATCGCTTTGGAAGAACAAGACTTGGAAGTTGGCTCAATTACCAAAGAATAAGAAGGCAATTGGATGCAAGTGGGTATTTACAAAGAAGGAAGAATTTCTTAAACAATGTATGCTATAAGGCAAGACTGATGGCACAAGGCTATGCTCAGAAGGAAGGAATGGACTATAACGAATTATTTTCTCTAGTTGTGAAACATTGCTCCATTGGAATATTGATGGCCTTGGTAGCATAATTAAATTTGGAGCTTGCACAATGCGATGTAAAGACAACTTTCTTACACTGTAATTTAGAAGAATTAACTCAATTTGTAATGCTCTTCTGAACAATTGTAGCTTGTAGTATTTGAGCATTTGTTTCAGTGCGGTGCTTGAATACATTTCAAGGTTCTCTTTTTTGTGTGTATATTTAAGAGAAAGGGTGTATTGGTTTTTTTCTTTTTTTTTGTTTGAGAAGTGAAGTTGAGAGTTATTTTCTACTCCACACTTGTTCACAATATTAATGGAAACTTGTGAGCTCCCTCCGTGGATGTAGGCAATTTGTCGAATCACGAAAATTGTGTTACTTCTTTTCTCCTTTTTTTTTTTTTGGTTATTATCTGACATTGCCGTTTGATCCGATTCCGCACAACAATATTTTTGTTAACCTGATTCGGATCATAACTTAATTTACTATTAGGAAGTCCTGTGAACTATAACTCTAAAAGTAATTAAGAACCAACTGTTGAATGCAGAGCCTCGTTTCAATCCTACCACTGTGTAATATGATTAAATAAGTACGAATTAGAGAATGATTTTACCTTTCGAATAAATTGGAAGTACTTCTCCCTATATGTTGATGCATGCAGCAGAATTAATGTGGTGTAATACTCGATCAGAAATCTATCAAGTTGGCTTGTTTTAGTCTTATTCATCCTCAGCTTCTCATCGCAGGCAGCAATACAACGAACAAGCAATGGCCCGCCGAGCAGGTACCATTTCAAGAACTGTACCAAAACAGACATCATATATATATATATATAGAGAGAGAGAGAGAGAGAGATAAAAAAAGCAATAAAACATTTAATGGAAGATGGTTCAAACATGAGTGAATTAATTATATACCATCGTAAACAATGGGAGATCTTCCTTAAAGCGCTTCTTCATAAGATTAAGAAGTTTAACATCGTTGGAAGCCATTATAGCAGTTGAATCCTCAAGGAATTAATTATTAATTCAGAAGAAAAATTTGGAAATGTGCAATCATAATATCTTACTGTTACATGTTGAATAATTTTGAAAGCGCATTTTATATATCCATTGATTTAAGGACGGATAATTTCAAACTTGCCAGTCTATGTAAGTTAGTATTCTAGTTAGTTTAGGAGATATTTCATTCACTTTAACGAATTTTAGATTTTCCCGTAAAAAAAAAAATAATAAATTCAAGATTTTCTTGTAGAACCCGGATTTTCGCCTAATTTAATTTTTTTGAGACCGTTGTTAATAATTATGACACATGGCAACTATGACTTTGTAGGGCTTGAATTCATCCATTCATTTAGTTTCCCTTTTGATAAGATTAATTAAGACATTTTTTTAAGCTAATCTAGCAGCAAATAGTATTAAACAAAAAATCCAATATAATGGCTTCCACATTGTTGTGAGAATGAGCGAGGTATATGTAGTGTAAAATAAAAGAAGTTTGTTTGAACGAATAGGCAAATATTGCGGCAATGCTAGAGGTATGAAGTTTTGGGTGAACGTATTCACTTACGAGACCAAATATGAGACAACAGAAAAATCGTGAAGTTGCATCGTACATAAAAGTAATGTGAATCACGGCTTCAAAAATATAGATTAGGAAACTTGTTAATGGAAATGCGAAAATAACAAGATTAAAGAGGTTAAGAGTCATTTCTAGAGTGTCGATATTTAGCTCTCTTTGTTCGGTTATGGCTAGCTGGGTCAAAGCAAGGTTAAAGAATGCCAAGAAAAAAATTCTTCCAAATTTGAAGTAGTTTATCTCCTTAACAATGTTCGTGCACAAAGTCCAGTCTATCCCCTTTTCCTTTATTTCTTTGAGCTGAAGAAATGGAAGAGATGAGGAGAGCTGAACAAATCATCAAATCACACCAATAAATTAAACGCGTGCAGGATGCATATACTAAAGAAAGGCTCGTGTGAGCTCTGGCTTTAATTAAGCCGCTCAATAATATTTGACAAAAATAGTGATGGTAATGTAAATTTTCATCAATGGGATAAAATAATCTTAACTTTTAATATTATTATTGTTAGTGTTTATCAAATATTTTACGACTCTGTAAGACTAATACTACCAAATTAATGAAGCCTAAACCTATAAGGAGGTCCTGCAAACATCTCTATCTTAAAAATTAATTAGACCAAAAAGGAGCAGAATTAATGTTGATTATACCTTTCAAAAAAATTGCAAAAACTTTTGCCTGTATATCAATACATGCAGCAGAATTAGTGTTGTATAATTCTTAATCAGAAATGGATCACGGCACTCATGATTATCCGAGGCAGCAATATGATAGGCCAAGGCGATCTCAACGTGTTCTTATTAGAAATCCAAGGTACACGTAAGAAGGGTTGTGTTGTTGAAGAATTGTTGTTGAAGAAGGAGCCCTCCACGTTGTTGGTCAACGATCACATGTGTGCATAAGAATAGGTAGTGCAATTTAGTTATTTATTTGTGATATGTTAAACTACTTAGTTACATAAATGGTGTTTCCGTATTTGTTGCAATCGTGATTTAGAGTTTAGAGGAAGTGGTAACTTTATGTATTTATATTCCATTAAAATTCAGTGAAAAGGGGACATGACAATTCATCCAATTCAGTGGCTTAATTCTCGCCATAAGAGAATCTTTCTTAGCAATTGTATCAAGCTATGACTAGGACCTATCATTGGTATCAGAGTTGTGACTACAATGGCAACCAACAAAGAACGAATTGAACAATTGGAAAAAGTGTTAGCGGATTTCAAGATGGAATGAGTAGAATGGAGACAGATGTAGCTGACAAATTACACAATATGGAAGAATCCATTAACAAGCTATCTGAAATGTTGCTTACCACAGGAGCAGGATCCAACAGTAAGGGTGACAGTAACGGCCAATTCAGCAGCAACAAGGAAGATTATCGAGAAAGTATGGAGGGAAGTCAACAGACATTCTCATCCAAGATTGCCAAACTTGAGTTCCCAAGATATTCGGCGATGATCCAACAGAGTGGTTCAACTGAGTTAATCAATTCTTTGAATATTAAGGTACCATTGAGACACAAAAAGTTCATTTGGCTTCGTTTCACCTAGAAGGAGAGGCTAATCAATGGTGGCAATGGTTACGTCGAACTTACAGAGAAGAAAAGAAAGTGGTGACATGGACTGATTTTTAAGAAAAACCATAGGCACGATTTGGACCTTCCGAGTGTGAAGACTTTGATGAAGCTTTATCAAGGGCAACAGGTTGGCTCTCCATGGGAATACCAAAAGGAGTTTGAAAAACTAGGCAACTGTGTTCAAGGATGGACACAAAAGGCATTGGTAAGGACTTTCATGGGAGTGCTCAAACCAGACAGTGCTAACAATATACGGATGTTCAAACCCAAGTCGCTAAAGGAGGCAATCAGCCTTGCTCGCATGAGGGATGAGCAAATAATTCAACAACGGAAAATCACTCGACCACCACCATTCAACCGATCACCATTAGAGCTACCAGCCCCAACAAAATTGAAAGCAGCAACTCCACTGAAACGTATATCTTGGGAAGAAATGCAAGGAAGGCGTCCTCAAGGTCTCTGTTTTAACTGTGACGAAAAGCTCATGACAGGACATAAGTGTCGAGGACCACAACATCTATTGTTGGAAGGGACCTCTTTAAATGACGGAGAAAATGGGGATGGAATTGATGCGATACCAACAGGGTTGCTGCCTAACCGAAATTTCTTTGCATGCCTTAACAGGATGGATGACCTCCAAAACCATGCGAGTGTCAGCAAGAATTGGGCAATATGAAGTCGTGATATTAATTGATAATGGCTCTACAGATAACTTCATCGGTGAGAAGATAGCCAACTTGTTACATTTGCCAGTCATCCCTACTGAGCCTTTCAATGTGAGAGTAGCCAATGGCAGCCCATTACAATGTCAAGGGAGATTTGAGCATGTACAAATCTTACTTCAAGGTATTCCGTTTTCCTGTACACTATATTCTCTACCATTAACTGGGTTAGACTTGGTGCTAAGCGTGCATTGGCTAGAACAACTGGGAACTGTAGTGTTCAATTGGAAACAAATGACTATGGAGTTCCAACGGCAAAATAAATATCAAAGGTTACAAGGGGTCAACGAACAACCCATTGAAACTACCTCCTTGAAAGCAATTTCAAAGGAACTTAGGCAAGGAAGCTCCTTGTTCGCTATTTGTATACAGTCATCCAAAGAAATAACGCAACAAGATGCCCATCCAGATATGCAACGGCTTTTAGAATCCTTTGCTGTTATTTTTGCCGAACCTAAACAATTACCTCCACCAAGAGAAATAGATCACCACATTCTGCTCAAAGAAGGAACCAAGCCCATCAATGCGAGACCCTACAGAGCTCTTAATGTTACAACCATCAAGGACAGATTTCCTGTACCTACAGTTGATGATATATTAGTTGAACTCCATGGAGCCACCTACTTTACAAAACTTGACCACTGAGCTGGATACCATCAGGTATATGTACATCCCAAAGATGTTCCTAAAACTACATTTCGTACTCACAATGGTCACTATGAATATTTATTCATGCCTTTTGGTCTTTGCAATTCCCCATCAACATTCCAAGAAATTATGAATGCCATTTTTCACCCATACCTTCACAAATTTGTATTAGTTTTTGTGATGACATATTGATTTATAGCCCTAATTGGACCATGCATCTAGAACATGTTAAACACGCTTTTGAAATATTGAAGCATCATTAGTTTTTTATTAAAGTCAGTAAGTGTGCCTTTGGGCAACAAGAGTTAGAGTACTTGGGTCATATTAGTTAGAGTACTTTGGTCATATTGTTACTTCCCAAGGAGTAAAAGCAGATCATGGAAAAATCAAGGCCACGCTCAATTGGCTTAGGCCTACTAATGTTTCAGAATTGCGTGAATTTTTAGGTCTCACAGGTTACTACAGGAAATTTGTTTGCAATTATGGTATCTTGGCTCGTCCACTCACCAATTTGTTAAAGAAAGGCCAATTCGAATGGTCTGAGGAAGCTGGCAGTGCCTTTAATTCTTTGAAGCAGGCCATGATCTCAACTCTAACTTTAGCTATGTCAAACTTCAATGAGCCCTTTGTGATTGAATTGGATGCTTCAAGTGAAGGAATAGGTGCGGTCCTCTCTCAACAAGGCAAACTAATTGAGTTCATGAGCCGAGCTTTGGGAGTATCTAAACAATTATGGCCCATATATGCCAAGGAAATGATTGCTATTATCCAAACTATTCAAACTTGGCATCCTTACTTATTGGGATGTAAATTCTTTATTCAAACTGACCAATGAAACCTCAAGTTTTTATTGGAACAGTGCATCACAACACCAGAACAACAAAAGTGGGTGGCTACAGGACTTGGTTATGACTATGAAATTTGTTATAAATGCGCTATCAAGAGTGGGTGGTAGTCCAAGTCTTAAAGTTTTATTTGCTCCACAGACTGAATTATGGGAAGATATTAGAATAACATCAGTTGAGAATTCTTATATGGGCAGAATAGGCAAGATGGCAACAACAAATCCGGGCTCTCCATATTCCTGGCACAATGGGTTAGTCCTCTACAAAAATAGAGTGGTTGTTCCTCCAAATTCTCACATTATTCCTCAACTCTTGCGAGAGTTTCATGACTCTCACCTTGGTGGACATTCTGGAGTGTTGCAAACTTACAAGAGATTAGCACAGCAATTCTATTGGCCTTCTGTGTACAGGATGATCAAAAACTATTTTTCTTCTTGTGAGATTTGCCAAACAGCCAAAGCCGAATCTTTGTCCCCAGCTGGACTCCTACAGCTGTTACCATTGAAGGCCTTCCAACCTCTAATGGCATAAACACAATTCTCGTAATGGCAGGTCGACTTAGCAAATCAGCTCATTTTCCGCCATTAGCTTACCCATTTACTGCGAAGACAGTAGCTGAAATATTTGTTGATGGTATAGTTAAACTCCATGGTATGCCAAGAATCATTATTAGTGATCGAGACCCTGTGTTCATTAGTAATTTTTGGCGTAAATTTTTCAGGCTTTCCAGAACTCAGTTGAAAATGAGCTCAGCATACCACCTGCAAACCGATGGGCAATCAGAGGTTGTTAACCGATGTGTTGAGAAGTATCTTAGATGCTTTGCCCATCAACAGCCTCACAAATGGAGCTCTCATCTACCATGGGCAGAACTTTGGTACAACACAACATACCACTCCTCTACAGGAATGACACCATTTCAAGTTCTTTATGGGTGCTTGCCTCCAGCCATTCCTCGTTACCAAGTGGACACCTCCCCAGTGAATGAAGTAGATCAGAACCTAGCATCACGAGATACATTGTTGCAACAACTCAAAGCCAACCTACATGCAACCAATAATCAAATGAAACATATGGCATAAGCCAAGCGTTGGGATATAGACTTTCAAGAAGGCGATATGGTTTTCTTTAAGCTACATCCATATCGACAACAATCTGTTTTCAAAAGGGCATATCAGAAATTAGCAAATTGATTTTATGGGCCCTTTGAAGTTGAAAGAATGGTTGGAAAGGTGGCCTACAAACTTAAGCTTCCAGTGGAGTCGCGAGTTCATCCAATCTTCCATGTTTCATTGCTCAAAAAGAAATTAGGAGAAATGAGTAATGTCAGTGTTGAATTGCCACCAATTAATGCTAATAAGGAAATTATTATAGAGCCTGAATCTATTTTGGATACTCGCTAGGTGAAGAAAGGGTCTTGCTTTGTCCAAGAACATCTGGTTAAATGGAAATGCCTACCTAACAGTGATGCAACCTGGGAAAATTCTCAAGAATTGTAGGATCGATTCATTAATATGGACCTTGAGGATAAGGTTCCACTGAAAGTGGGGGTTAATGATAGGCCAAAATCTCAAAGTGTTCTTATCAGAAATCCAAGGTACACATAAGACACATAAGAAGGGCTGTGCTGTTGAAGAATTGTTGTTGAAGAAGGAGTCCTCCACGTTGTTGGCCAACGATCACATGTGTGCATAAGAATACGTCGTGCAATTTAGTTATTTATTTGTAATATGTTAAACTACTTATTTACATAAGTAGTGTTTCCATATTTGTAGCAATCGTGATCTAGAGTTTAGAGGAAGTGGTAACTTTATGTATTTATATTCCATTAAATTCAATGAAAAGGGGACATGACAATTCATCCAATTCAGTGGCTTAATTCTCGCCATAAGAGAATCTTTCTTAGCAGTTGTATCAAGCTTTGACTGGGACCTACACAATACTACAAACCAACAATGGCCCGCCAATCAGGTACCATTTCAAAATCTGATCATGACCAAAACAGATATCATACTCATATATGCAGTCAACCAAAATTAGAAAAATAAAATAAAATAAAATAAAATAAAACTTTAGGAGATGGTTTTTGCATTTATACCATCATATACATTGGGAGATCTTCCATAAAATACATCTTCATAAGATCCAAAGATCGTTGAAGTTCAAGATCAACATTGGAATCGATTATTAGTATCCTCAAGAAATTATTATTTCAGAACAAATTAAATTTATGAATGTGTGTATACTTTGAATACTATTGTTGAATAAATTTGGAAACCCAATTTTGTATATTCCTTGATATAAGGATGGATGATGCCGAAACTAACTCTAAAGTTAGGATTCGAGTTCTTTGAGGAGATACTTCATTGGCACTAATTCAAGTCTATCTTGAAACATAGCAGTATAGTGAGAGATAGCAGCATATATAGCATCCTTCTCTCGTAAAAATAAAATACTAATAAAAAATAAATAAATAATAAAATAATAATAATAATAATAATAGTAATGGTACTATATATGCTTCCTTTCAATAAGTCTCGGTGTGATGCTCATTTATTGTCTGACCGATTATATGACTAATTTCATATACGATCAATTTTATAACTTATGAAATTACTTATTATTCTATTATACTCATCAATTATATGTTTGTTAAATAAGTAATTTAGCATGGATAAATAAGTTACACTAATTTAACTCCCAAAAGACAAGTAAGTAATTTTAAATTCAAAACTACAACCCACATGTCAGCCAATTTATTGATAACAAAAATAAAACACAACTCCATCATCTCCTTTAGTAATGGGAGAATATAATATCTCAGAGGTAATATGTCAGCCATGCAATAAGTAAATAATTAATGTTATAACATGTATACATTTATTTTGAAGAACCAGCATATAATTAGTGATTATATAAAATTTAAATACACATGTTATACACACATTAATTGATTATAGTGCCTTCAATGTATTCGACAATTTCTCGAGCAACAGACAATTATTCCACTGATTACTCAAAGACAGAGACGTAGTGAGCCCACCATTAGGGAGATGGAGAATACTGAGCATAGATAAACATACAATATTATAGAGTTGGTGTTGTTTGCCTATTTGACTTAAGGACTTAATCAACTTAATTTCAATCAATAAGTCATTAAGTTATTAAGTTAATTTTTTTAACATCTTACTTAATCTAAAAGGTCAAAATGATATCATTAATAGATATTTGCTAAAATATCCCTATCTAATTAATCAATTTTCATCCTTAATTAAATAAGGTTTAATAATTAGCATTATTACATGTCTCATTAACTTGTAATAATATAGTGGTAGACTGTTATTATTTTATTGTTTTATTTTCTTCAAATTAGCATTATTTATTTTCATTTTTTATGAAAATTTTTCATATAAAAACATCATAAGCTACAATAAAATTGATTAGCATATACTAATTTAGAATATTAAATGGTTATATTCAATTGAACATGATCTATATCATGATAATATATTATCTTATTTATATTCTTTGAGATGTTTATTATTTTTTTAACATTTTTATTTTCCAAGGATAGAAATGTAAAAATTCTAGTTTTCAAATTTTTAAGATAAAAAAGATAACTTAATATTTATTTTTGGTGTTAAAAAAAATATATTATTCATATTTAGACATTCAACTCTATTCAAAATTCAAAGTAATTTAGAATTCAAACTAATTTAAAACTATTCAGATTTTAATTCCAAAGGAAAAAGCAAATGCGCCTTAGTTTCCATAAAGGTACCTTTTGTTTCGTACGTTAATCAAAGTGCGGATCCTAATTTGGACCTTTGAATTTAAATTTAATGGCGTATTATTATTATTTTTTTAATTTTAAAATGTGCACATGGTAGGACCCACAATGGATAGATTTTAAGAGTCATTGGATCCAATGTCCCCGATTGGAATTCACACTTTAAGTTAAAAGTGCGGGATCTCTTAATGAAATCTCCAATATTAAAGGTGAGGGGCCGGCATTATAGTGTTGCGTTTTTTGCACACAGTTGGAGTCGCTTCATAAGTTTGTTGATTGAATTTTTAATCGTTACAAAGATAATCTGCAGATAGATTATTAAATTAAAAGTACATGTACATAGGCATTTTTGTTTTAAAGTACATAGTCTCCACGGCGCAATAGATTTGATATTTACGTCTGCCAAATATGAATGGACAGGTCCTTGTAATTATTCCATAAATTATATATAGGAGATTTTATTATTATAGTTGGACCTA
Organism: Murraya paniculata; assembly: GCA_030449075.1. Taxonomy (NCBI): domain Eukaryota; kingdom Viridiplantae; phylum Streptophyta; class Magnoliopsida; order Sapindales; family Rutaceae; genus Murraya; species Murraya paniculata. Next base: position 136,441 of record JAEVFN010000136.1, on the reverse strand, counting down.
TTAAATTTAATTATTTTTTACATTATAACCCATTCAAAAGTGATCATCTAATTATAAAACTTGGATTCGGTGGTGAAAAATTGTCACTAGATTTAGTGTCGCAAAGATCAGCACTAAAATCGTACTAACATTTAATCTAAAGAGTTTTGACAAGCATCCCAAATTTTTTATTCTAAGTTTCTTTTATCATTTATTAAGTGCTTGATAATTTTTTTATAAAATTAAAGTGAATTAATTGATGAATGACATATCATTTCAGATAATTTTTGAAATAAAAAATTTAGAATAGTGAATTAATTGTAATTCTAACTTATGAATGAATAGTTTCACATCCTTAATTTAATTTACTAGAATCCAAAACTAACTAGATTTCTAGCTTCCTAAGGTTGAAAATTTCCAAACTTAACTGACGGCGATAAATAGGAACTTTATCTTATCAATTTTAAAATATTTCAAGTATAAAAAGTTTATTCTGAATTAATTTCTCATGTTGGGTGATCATGGATCCCAACGAGTCTTAATTGATGAAAAGACAATTCTTATACCATTTTGCAAGAAGGTATTAATAGTTATACTAAGGCCGATTTATTTATTAATTATATAAATATATATATATATATATATATATATATATATATATATATATATATATATATATTGGAGTTTTGATTTATAGTTTTATATATTCTGGTAACCTGTGTATTTTTAAAATTACACAAAACATCACTTTCGTTACTTCCTTATTTCTTGAATCTAATTTTTCAAGAATAAAATAATATTTTTGTATGATTTGACTTTTTAGTAAAAAAAAAAAAAAATTGTATCACAGAACTTAAATTCAAAGAAGTCTCACCTAGAATATGTGAAAAGTGGAGATAAGTAAGTACATTTCTACAAAAACTTATACAAAGAAAAATTTAAGAGTACGAGGGACGTTTATTAGATTTTTTTAAAATGTAAGGACTGACTGAATAAATTGACTTAAATTATATGAATGTTTTTCCAAAGTAACAGACAGATTCGACCAAAGTTGGACGATGCATTATACTTTATACTTATCTATCCCATGAAAGTTTTAAGAATCCTTATATGTCATTATAAAATGGTAAAAAGGTCAATTCCATCAAAGGAAAAGGCTACCGGAGGGAAGATTTTAGAGGGAGCAATAAAAAGATCTCTTTCTTTCATAGTATCTGTTAAGACTAACCTTTTCTTGTTAATTAGTATTGATATATATCGAACTCTTACCTACACCATGCTCAATTCTAATTTCTTAGCTTGCGACTGGGACCTCCTTTCTCATGGTCCGTTAAACAAGCTCTTTGATGTTTGTTAAGTCTTCTTTTTACTTATAGCAGTAATTTCTCCAACAATTAGTCCATATATATGAACAAGTCGTGATCGATGAAGATGTTCACAGTTAATTAGAATATATACGCTCTAATATCAAATCATAGTTAATTAATTATTAATGTGATCATGCGACATAGTTAATTAATTATTAATGTGATCATGGGACGTGTTACTTTAATTTGGTACAACATGCATACGAGTATGTCTCTCTCTTTTCTTCAAACTCTCCTCCAAACTCTCTTTTGCTTTTTCAGATCAGCATGTTGAAGCCTAAGCAGATGAAGCTTAAGATGATATTGAAGCTAAAGAACATAAACCACATCCAATTGGGAAGTATTGTGTTCTCGACTGTTTCTTGTGTAGCTGTAACCAAACTAAGCGAGCTAAAAATCGCCATTCAATCTACTATACTCACCGTCTTGATTCTTGTCATATTTGCATTTCCATTGGCCAGTTTCTTAATCTACATTTTACTGTCTCTCATTTACATGGTTGTCATTCAATCAAGATCTCCATTACTTTTTATTGGCATGGGGATGGGTTGTTCGGTAATACGAGGACTAGTTAGAATTGCCTTCCTTTGCTTCTACGATTGAGTGACTCAATTTGAGATCGATTAGAAACCACCAAACAATCAATGTGGACACATTTAGGGCACAAAATATGGAATCCGGGCCTTTCTTCAACAGGAATTCTTTTTCAAATGCATCACTGGCTTGTTGACTTCTGTTTAAATTTTAGACTTTTCTTTTTGTTTTTTTTTTATCACACTATTTACTGAAGGAGCAAAACAAATAATGCTGTGTTTGAACCAACTCAGTTGCCATTTAATCTGCTGTCTGTTTTGATTTTAAGCCTCTATGATCCCTTGCCTCTGTCTCTAATATTTTTGGACTTTTTTATTATCAGCACAATTACCATTGTTTGCATTTTTAAGTATTTTGGCAACTGTTTAGTTGTTACGGCCCAATGCAAATAAAAAATTTTTTGACTCGTAGGACCGCGCTCAGTCTTCACATTGTACTTGATTTTATCCAAATTAAAGTAATTTCATGCTATGTCCCTTTGAGAAGTATTAAAATGTATGCATTTTCTATTTGCTGTAAAGCAATGATAGACGCCTCAAATTTTAATTTTAAATGATGTAGCATGTATTATATCTTTTATTAAATGATTGATATTTTTTATAAAATTTAAGTAAATTAATTATATTATCTTATCATCTAATTGATGAATATCATATCATTTGATATACATTTTTAAAATTGAAATTTGTGGCACTACTCTTTACTAAATGATACAGCGAGTATATTTTTTAACAATTGTAATATTAGATTATCTTCCATCAAATTGACATGTATAGTTTCTATGTCACAGCAAATTTGACACCACTGAATTCAAGAGGTGGTTGTACAGTTCGATTATTTCAAAGGGTCCAGCTACCGTGCAACTGTTACACAGCACCCCATATTTTGTCTTCTTGTGCAGTTGCCATTACATCAAACGTATGAGCAGTTTCAATGGCAGGATGTATGGTTTGGTAATTAACAGTACACTCCCTGCTGTATATTGAAATTCTAAAAAAAATCAAATGTTTCAAAATTTTGACATATAAATTTAGATTGTTTTAAATTTATAAATAATTTAAACAATTAAAAAATGGGTAGGCTGTCTCAACTTAAAAATTTAACATAAAACTAAACATTAATATCTACTTTTATTTTTTTAATCTAAGGAGTGAGATAAGTGATGACTTGATATAAAATTCAATTAATAAATTAATTTAAGAAATAAAACTAGCATGTCATTACTAAAATAAACTATTAAAAAATAATTATAAAACTACATATTTTATCTTATTTCCTTACACTTTAATTGCCACTTTAAAATATATGTAGACTGGAATAAAAATAACTATAATACAATTTAATTCAAAGTTATTAGTTACTAGAAAACAACAAAACTTAAACTTGGTCCATAAATCTAAACTAATATGACATCAGTAATTTATAATCGACAGATTTGGTTTGTTATTTTAACTTATTCAATTGTCACCACCACACAATTGTCATCAAATTATTCAATTCAAGTCATTGTATTTTGCCTTGGTTGTGGTGTGAAAATAATTGAGGTAATTAATTGATTAATGATTTTTTATTTAAAAGAGATTGCTGACTAATGATTGATTAATTAATTAAATGGAGAAAAGGGGGACAAAATATCTGAATACATAGGAGAGGAAAAGAGAATAAAAAATAAAATTATCATAAATTATATAAATAAATTATAAATAGAAAAGAAAGTAGGGGGTTAAAAAATAAAAGACAAAATATGGGGTACCGTGGAACAGTTGCACGTTAGCTGGACCGTATTTCAAAATGGGAGGTCTGGTAAGTTTTGTATTGCCATTAGTGATTATTCTGTTTGCAATTGATTTTTGTTAAATGAAATTGTAAATACAATAGAACCACTATAAATTAATACTTGATAAATTAATAATTTATATTATATAATAAATTTTTACGGTCCCGCTTGAGCTAATAAACTAAATTAACAATTTTGATAAAATAATAAGATAATATTTTTTTAAAAAAATTGATATAACTTTGTGGTCACATTTTAATCACAAATTAATAATTTATTGAAATTACAAAAGTAGTTAACTATGATACTTTAATTACATAAAATATGACTCTATTGTAATTTATTTACATAAAATATGAATTTATTATTATTTTTCCTTAAAAATTGAATTTAGTTGGATCTCATTCTTACTGCTCTTATTGCATCTAAAGCCTCTGGGATTGACTTCTCAAATTATAATAAGAAATTATGAAGTGTCATTTATGTATGTCAATTGAATTGTAAATAACTCTATAAATTCATAAATTATTAATTTATCGATTAATTAATAAATTATTAAGTTATCAATTATTTAATTTCTCTTTTAATTAATAGATTTATAGAGATTCTACTGTATAGAGTTGATCTGACGCAATATACATTCCCTGCTCTATCTTTCCTATTCTTTGTTAGTTAATTGATCAGTTTCCTACTCAAATGGTTGTCTCCTATCATGTATTTTCTTTTATTTTATTTTTTATGCTAACCCGGCTAAAACAAACAATAGCATTACCGATGAGATATTTTGAGGATTTTATTTGCTTTTAGTAATAAGTACATTTTACAAAAGCTAAAAAGAGCCGTCGAATAAACATTAAAAAAAGCCATTAGTTTTTTCAAGGACAAATTGCTGTCAGTGACAAATAATGCACTAGTTGGAAATACAGCGGCTCAATTAATGTTAAATCTTCTCAAGTTAGACCTGATGTTATGAGGCTTTTTTTTTTTTTTACTTAATGAATTAATTAACTTAATTGCAATCAATGAAGTTATAGTCCGTTTATTTTTTTAATTTAATAAAAAATTTTAGTCATTAAGTTTTAAGTTATTTTTTTAGTTTTTTTCTTAATCTAAAATTCTGAATGACATTATTAAAAGATATTTTCTAAAATATCCCTATCTAATTAATTAATTTTCATCTATACCTAAATAAGTTCAATAATTATCATTATTACCCATCTCTATAACTTGTGATAATATAATAGTAGACTATTATTATTTTTATTTTTTATTTTCTTTAAATATTATTTATGTTTATAATTTTTTATGAATATTTTTTGTATAAAACATCATAAACAACAATAAAATTGATTAATATCTACTAATTTAGAATATAATATATATTAATTTAGAATAATAAAGAGTTGTATTCAATTGAACATGATTATATTATGAAAATATATTATCTTATTTATATTCTTTGAGATGTTACTAATTGTTTAACATTTATAATTTGTAAGGTCATAGATGTTAAAATATTAGTTTTCAGATTCTTTTAAGTTAAAAAACAAATAATTCATATTCTTTTAAGTTAAAAAACAAATAACTTAATACTTATCTGTAGCGATACGAAAAAATAAACATATCATTCAGATTTAGATATTTAGTTCTATTAAGAATTCAGACTAATTCAGGCCTATAAAAAATTCAGATTAATTCAGGTTTATTCAGATTTCAGATTTCAAATTAGAAAAAGAAAAAGCTCCCGTAGTGATATTTTTAAAAATAATGAGTGGCAAATTAAATTATGCACTGGCTTTGCCTAATTAAAAGCCTGAACTTGAACTCGGTGGCTAATTAGATAATTATTAGTCCACTACAATTGATTTCATTTGAAAACAAAAAAAAAAAATAGAGAAGGCGGCGATTCCAAGATCACAGCTCTCCTCTCAATTACTTTTTGATTACGAGTTATCTCATGGTCATAGAACCCACTTTTTCAACTTGAACAACTGGTAAAATACTGCTTGTTCATTCAATATTTTTTAAAAAAATCATTTTTAATGCAAAAAATGAAATAAAATAAAAAAATTAAGGAAATTTATAAACAATTAACATAAAAAATATTTGAGTGAGAAAAATATTTTCAATTTCAATAAAAGTTAAAATAAAAGTAAAATAATTATATTCTAATACTTTTAGTTAAATATTAATATATTAGGTACACGTTTCAATTAATTTTACATTCTCCTAATTTTGGTTAAACTTTCTCACAAATAGGTTTATTTGTTTCCACTTTTCAATCTACTAATTTTGTGTTTAATGTTCCTACTAAATTCGTTATATACTAATATTTTGGGTTAGATTTCAAATAAATTCATTTCTCGTTGAATAAGTTCCTAAATTTGATTATACTTTCTGCCCATTTGGTTTATATGTTTCAACTATTATTCTATTGGTTTTACGTTTGATATTCTAATTAACTTGATAAGATTCCAATTATTTGGGTTAAATACCCAAATTACTTTTTTTTGTTAGATGAGTTCGTGATTTTGATCAAACTTTTTCATTTGCAGGTTCACATGTTTCAACTTATTAATGCACTAGATTTGTATTTGATATTCTTACTAAATTCGTTAAATGCCAACATTTTAAATTATATTCCAAGTAACTTTCATTTCCCGTTGGATCAGTTCCAAATATTCGTCACATTTTCTTTCTTATTGGTTCATGTGTTTCAGCTAATTATTTATTTACAAAGGTGTTTAATATTCCTATTAACTTAGTAAGATCCCAATTATTTGCATTATATACCAAATTTATTTTTGACAATTTGGTTTTGGTTAGGTAAGTCCCTAATTTTGGTTATAATTTTTCCCTTATGCAATATGGGTTTATATATTTCAACTATTATTTCACTGATTTTGCGTCTAATATTCCATTTAACTTGGTAAGATTTTAGTTATTCGGGTTAAATACCCAATTTCTTTTTTTATTAGATTAGTTCTTAATTTCGGTTAAACTTTTCATTTATAGGTTCATATGTTTCAACTTATTATTCCACCGGTTTTATGTTTGATATTCCTACTAAATTAGTTAAATACCAATATTTCGGGTAAGATTCCATGCAACTTTCATTTCCCCTTAAATAAGTTCCTAATTTTCGTTGCACTTTCTCTATTATTGGTTCATGTGTTTCAGCTAATTGTTACTCTAATTTTGTGTTGAATATTCCCATTAATTTGGTAAGATTCCAATTATCCGGTTACGTATCAAATTTATTTTTCATAATTTTATTTTTTGTTAAGTAGGTCCCTAATTGTGGTTATATTTTTTCACATACAGGTTTATCTGTTTAAATTAGTATTCCGCTAATTTTATGTTCAATATTCGAATTAACCAAGTAAGATTGCAGTTATTTGGGTTAAATACTAAAATTACTATTTTGAGTTGATTAGTCCCTAATTTTGTTTAATCTTTTCCATGGATAAGTTTATTTATTTCAACTTTTTAATCAACCAGTTTTGCATTTGATATTCCTACTAAATTCGTTAAATGCCAGTGTTTCGGTTAGATTCCAAATAATTTTTATTTCTCGTTGGATGAATTCCTAATTTTTCGTTGCACTTTCTCTGTTATTGGCTCATGTGTTTTAGCTGATTATTCCTCTAATTTTATGTTGAATATTCTTTTTTAACTTGGTAAGATTCTAATTATTCGGGTTAGGCCAAATTTATTTTTTCAGATTTTATACTTGGTTAAGTATGTCTCTAATTTTGATTATACTTTCTCTCATATGGGTTTATATGTTTTAACTATTATTTCATTGGTTTGGCATTTAATATCTCAATTAACTTCGAAAGATTCTGGTTTTTTAGGTTAAATAAAAATTACTTTTTTGGTTAAATTAGTCCTTAAATTTGGTTAAGCTTATGTGTTCATATGTTTCAACTCATTTGTCCACCAGTTTTGCATTTGATATTCCTACTAAATTCGTTAAATATCAATATTTCATATTAGATTCCAAGTAACTCTCATTTTCCATTCAATGGTTCCTAATTTTCATTACATTCTCTCTCTTATTGGTTCATCTGTTTTAGCTAATTATTTTTCTAGTTTTGTGTTGAATATTCTCATTAACTTGGTAAGATTTCAATTACTTGGGTTCAATACCAAATTTACTTTATAATTTATTTTTGGTTAAATTAGTCTCCAATTTTGGTTACATTTTCTCCCTTATAGTTCATTTATTTCAACTATTATTCTACTAATTTGTGTTGAACGTTGCAATTAGCTTAATAATATTTTAATTATTGGGTTAAATAGTCAATTTACTTATATTACTGGAAACAATAAATTTATAAGGTGAATTATGTTGGACCCCTTGCTATTTTAGTAAATATCGACTTACTAAATAGTACTGAAAAATCTTTATTGTAACCCTTAATCTTTTCCAATATTTTGGTCTACAACCTAAGTCTATTTTTTTTTCTATTTTCATTACCTCATGAGATCTCTTGATTTGATTGTGCATATACTTGAGCATTTAATCTTTAGACATATTTATTCTCATTTTATCATTTTAATTAATTATTTTTAGTTATCAAGTAAGTTAATGCATTTAGTTTCAGCTTTCTGTTTACTCTTTAAATAATTTCTTTAATTTTTCAAAACTTTAACAATAAATCAAAAGTTGATGTAAGAGGTGTATGTAATTGCCGTGTTTTTCAAAAAAAAAAAAGAAATTAATTTTTCAAAAAATTAATTTTTGAAAGTTTTTATAGCATAAGTTATAAAAATGTTTAAACTTACAAAAGTTGAAACTTTTTTAATCTATTTGTGTCAAATTATCCTTTTCTTTTTTCTTTTTTTTTGGATCAATTGAATTGATAAGATTTCTTGTACTTGAATTTATTTATAATTAACTTTTGATCTTCGTAAATGTTATGCCCATTTTCTCATTCAATTAAACATATTTATTTATCTTTAAACTAAAATAAATCAAGAATTAAGATTTTTTTGAATTCGAATTAAATTTTTACCACTCTATTTTCTTTTCAAATTAGTTTTATTAATTTCCAATTACTTCAACAAGATATTTTTGTTATTAATTATAAATATTATTATATTATACTTGTATGATTACCATTATTATTATTTGCTTTTTTACTATTACTACAATTATTATTACTACACTCATGAGATTTTTTAACAACATTTTTTCTTATAATGAGTATTCCTTTTCGTTTTTAGGTATGTATGTAACTTTCAATCTATAAAATAAGTCTTTCAATTTTCAAGACGTAGCTAAAATAATTTTTAGAATTTTTTAACAGCAGTATTCAAAATATAAAATGATTCTTGAGTAGCATACTCGTTCTATGGAACTTGAGGTGTTGAAATATCTTTTCTTTAGTTGAAATAACTTTACGAAATTTGGTCATGAATTTTAATCATCTATACTTGAAATTTTTTGCATTTATGCTCATTTATCATTTAAGTAATTGCAATTTTGCTAACAAAACTTTTTCTTTTCCTTTAATTGACTATCATTCTCTTTTAAATATATACAACATTTTTAAGTTACAAAATAAGTTCTTCAATTTTTCATTGTTTATTATGATCAATATATGGCGGCATTATGCAATCTAATAGCGTAGTAACGACATTTATGATTATGAATTAAGCGTGTTTACTTTATTAGTTTTTCAAATGATTTGTTGGCATTTGCTTGTAAATCAAATTATAACTTACTAATTTGTCTAGTGCACTAAAAAATGAACCAAATCAAAATTTCCGTTCATCGATCTACATAGGTTTATAAGAAATTTTTACAAGCTTTTGGAAAATAATTTTGAAAATTTTGATATCAAATATATCCAATAGAAAACTATATCAATTTATAGTTTCCAAAAATTAGAGTTCAAATTAGGGGTGTTCGCGGATCGAATTTTATGGATTAGACATCAATCCATATCCGATCCATGATTTTACAGATTGTAAATTTTTAATCCAATTCAATCCACGGATTGGCGAATTCAATCCAAATCCAATCCATATGTCTGCGGATCGGATGCAAATTTGACTCAATCCATATCCAATTCACCATTTTGCAGATTGATTTGCGGATTAAAAATTTTTAATTCTGTTTATTCTACGAACTAATTAAATAAAAAAATTTAATATATAAATAATTTTATACCGATCAAATTCAAAATTGAATAAAATTTAAATAAATTAAGTTTCTAAATAAAATTAGAATAATACAGTTGAAGTTTCAAAATATAACATAGTGAAAAGAAAAAAAATCTCATTTATTTAAATCAATACATAAAAATTAACTAAAATTATAAAAATTAACTGTTTAGAAAGCTATATTTATTTATTTAATTATGTTTATTATATATTATTATTGGATAAAATATGTATATTGTTAATGTAATTACATTTTAACTTATTTATTTATTAGTCAATAGTAATGCTACATTTACAACCTTTTTAATTAAATAAAGATTTATTTTTTATTTTTTGCGGATTCGCTTATTTTTGCGGATTTACAGAAGTAAATCCATATCCAATCCATCGATTGCGGATTTTCAAATTTTCAATCCAATCCAATCCACCAATCCACAGATCGGATTTTTACGGATCAGATTTCTACGGATCAGACGGATTGTGCGGATCGGATTGGGTTCTGAACACCCCTAGTTCAAATGCCGCTATATTTCAAGGGTCCCTGCATAAAATAATAATAATAATAATAAATAAACGATAATAGAAAACAAGGCCAGGAAAAAATAAATAATATTCAAAATTTCAAATGTGTGTCCTAAACTCTTGGGTAAGATCAAATAAGTTTTATTTTCAACCCCAAAAAAGAACCTTTAATGCGAACTAATCCCAAAACTATATACTAATTTCTAACAATATATTTTTTAAAGAAATTTTTTAACATCAATATTAAAACATAAAATTATTCTTGGACTAGCATAGTTGTTCTATGCAACCTTTATGTGAACTTTAATTCAACGATAAAGTATCTTTGGAAGATAAAGAGGAGACTACATATACAATACACAAGAACAAAATTGATTGCATGAATGATAAGAGAATACATCTGGAATGAACAAGAACAAAATTGATTGCATGAATGATAAGAGAATACATCTAGAATGAACAAGAATAAAATTGATTGCATGAATAATATAAATCATCGAATAGCATCTAATGTGAACAACTCACGAAATGCAATAGAAACTACGCACCTCAAAATAACTGTCAAAAATTCATCAGCATATAGATTTGTTATTGTAAGTAAAATGCATTGAAAATCTAAACCTTGTTTATTTATCCATTTGCTTGTATATTTATTGTAGTTTTCATAACTCTTATAATTTGTCATCATACCCAAACAATCGGTTCAGGTAGCGAGAGCACGTAAAATATCTAGATTACCAATTACCATAGCATTTAAAATGGTAGTAATATCAATACCAAAGCAGACAGGAAAAAACTCAAATCAATATAATTTTTAGCTTTTTCTTTCATTTTTCTAGCATGAAACACTGGAATGAAATAAAACTGCCATAGAAATCAATATTACAACTGCATTTAGTTTGGGAAACAAATGAAAAAAAAAATAACATGGGACTTTAATTTTAGAAATTCTTCATAAGGAAAAAACATGACCAAATTACCCTAATAACGCCTGTTACTAAACTACCTTTATCATATTAGTTAATAAAACGCATACACAGAGGTTATACCATGCATGATTTCCAATTCTTTCGTAATTTCCTTATGCATTCATCTTCCCGAAATCTAATATACACCAGTATTACCTGCTTATTATTACTATTTTCTTTATCGTAGGTTACTGCTAAAATTAAGCAAATATAAAAGAATTTAGAAAATAGCTCTTCAAAATCTAATTTCTCTTTAGCTATTTATTGTTCAAGAATAATTCGCCAAAAGAAGCTTATTTGTCATAAAATCATACAGAAATGGATTGTGATGCTCAGCTGACGAGCAAATTGACAGACCCAGACCCATAATTCCCATCATCACCTTTGCATAACATATAATAGTAATATAGCGACTGAGAAACCACAAAATTCATGCACTGAAATCAAAACATCACAGCAATTCAAGAAACTTGAAATTCATTTGTCACTCTGAAAGAGGAGAATACATCCAGAATTAACAAGATCAAAACTTCTCAGGACTATTTGTCCATGATTGCATGAACAACATATATCATGAAATAGCATCTAAGATGAAAAACTTACAAAATGCAATAGAAATTAAGCACCTAAAAAATTTGTCTACATTTAGATTTGTTCTTGTAAGTAAAATACATTCAAAATACAAACCTCGTTTATTTATTTATTTGTTTGTTTATTTATTGTAGTGTCAACAATTCTTATGATTTGTCAAAATTCCCAAACCCTATATTCGGGTGGACAAAGTACTTAAAAATAAATAGAATACAAATTATCAAAGCATTTGAAATGGCAGGAATAACGATATCACAACAGAGATAAAAAAAAAAAAAGGAAAACAACTCAAATCAATGTCTTTTTTAGCCCTTTTTTTTTATTTTTCTACCATGAAACACTAAAAAGAAAAAAAAATTACTGTAGAAATCAACAGTATACCTACATTTACTTGCATTTACTTTAGGAGACAAACGAGAAGAAGCGGAATACATGTGACCTCAATTTTATGAATTCTTCGTAAGTAAAGAAATTCAATGTTATCTAACTGGATTTCGTTGCTAAATTTCACTAGTTTTACATTCACATATATACACATATATATTATCACATAAATTTATTGTCGACCTCCAGAATTCATATGCAATTTTTTCTTTAGTTTCAACTAACTAAACATTTGGAACCTAATTTTTATATTTCGTCGAATAAAGCCATAGTTCATCTATTTCATCAAATAAAAACATGACCAAATTCCCCTAATAATATCAGTTAATAAGTTACCTTTATTATTACCCATAGAAATTACCTTTATTATGTTCTTAGCAGATTTTTCTTTGAATTGGCGACAGTAAGTTGAAGCTTAGGCTACTCATCACTCACTTGGACTTGGATCGAACCACTTAGAGAGGATGCCAAAAGCATTGTCTGCATTAGATTGTCTGTCGATTTTCTCCCTTGCCAATCCATCTAGAACGGAACCATAAATTAAACATTCAAGAGGAAAAAAAAAAAAAGAGATTGAAAACTCCAATTGATAATTCAAAATATATAAAAATAATAATTAAAGTTAATTTCTAAACCCTAATAAGATGAGTTCAAAAAAAGGGAACTGAATTTATAAATTTCTTATGCAAAAAGCTTGAGCATAGATTTTGAATACAATTTCAAAGCTTGTTCATTTACCTTGAACTGTAAGCGTTCTAAAAATGCCAACTTTTTTATTCATTAATTTTGGGAGATTAATGAAGGTGAAAAGATGAGGGATCTGGGCAATGTAGTGAGAAAGACAATAAGGTAAGAGCAAGATTTATAAAATTTAGGAGCAAAAACTCGTGGCAGCCGCTTGTTTTTCTTTTTGTTGAGCGTCTACGATGGCGACTGGTGATATTTGTGAGTTGAGCGGTTACGGTTTCCAGCAATGGAAGAATGAGAGTATTTATATTTTGAATCAAAATTTGGGAAAAAAATCAAAAAATTGTAAATGTACACTGTACTAAAAAAAATAAAAAAATTATGTTTCATCTTGGCGGTAGTTTTACCTGCCCAAATGAAACCTAACTACTTAGTGTTTCACCAAAAATATAATTTAATTTAATTTAAAAAATATAGATATAAAATTTAAGCTGGTTAATATTTTTACATAATTTTATTATTTTTAGTTATTATATAAATTAACTTAATTTAAAAAATATATAAATATAAATATAAGATTGAACTAGTTTTGTGATAATTGCACACTATTCAGAATACAAATCATGTAATCATCTAGTGAGTGCAGTATTACTCAAATAATTTGATTTAATTTAGAAATGTAATTGTCATGCTTAAAGTATATAACCGTAAAGATAATTTAATATAAAATTATTCAATATCTGTTGCATTCAAATTGTAATTATCCATATTATGCACCATTACAAATTTGATTAATGTTTAGCAAAAAAATTTACTATAGCAAAAAAGATTAAATAAAGTAATTGATTTGACATAAGTTTGTATAAATTAATTTGCATAAGAGATTGTTTGTGAGTTTTATTTAAAAATATCAAATATTAGATGCTTTGTATTTGTCTAATATACAATTTTTTGTACAGGGTATGAATAGAACATATTAATATTAGCCACTAATAATAACAACAACAACATTTGAGGGGTAATTATGATGTTTGGTATGATAATTATTCGATAGTTGGATAAACATTGCAATCAATTTAGTAGGTAGGGATTTAAGTCCCTGTATGTGTGTTGTGGGATACTAGGATTGATTTCTTTCAAATATTTAGAATTGAATCGTTTTCATTATATGTTTAGATACTTGGATTTTTAATGCAATTAAAAGTTGATAAAATTGTTTTGATAGTTTTTTAAGCAAAACGCCATTACATTTATAAAGGAATATAAAAAATAATTTAATTAATTTATCATAATTTATTATATTAAAATATTATTCACATGAGTACAGAAGTTACATTTTTTAAAGTAAAAGATCATTAAATTTATAACGTAATATTAAGAAAATAATATAATTATTTCTGTTTAAATTTATTAATCTATTAATTTTACTTAATTATATTTTTTCTTTAGTACATAAGTTAAATATATTAACTATTTTTTCTGTGAATTAAAAGAAAAGGAGTATTTTCTTTTCTTTTTTTTAAGAAGGGGGTCTCTTATAATTTTCTAATTTTGAATTGATTATCTTGATATTTATCTAAAGCGAGGGAGCTGTATGATAGTTATCTTTTAATATTTGCCACTTTTTACCGATTAAAATGAGGTGTTGCGGCCGGTTATCCGTTGTATTAAAAAAATAACAAAAAGCGGCTGTATGTGTAATATAAGCGGATTCTTTAATTGCGCAAAGATCTGACAATTACCTATCATTTTCACATCTCCATCGTTCTCACTTCGTGGTTGCCCGAAGGTAATTACCTCAGTTCTCCATTGTTCGATCTCTTAATTTTGCGGTTGATTTCTTTATTCTTTGAAATTAATTTAAGGTTAGATTCAAGTTAGTTTTTGATTGGTTTATGATTTGAATTAGCTGATGAATTTTAGGGTTGTAATCAAAGGTCTCTTTACCTTGCTCAACAGACACATCGAACGATATGAATTCGAATAGGTCGTTAAAATCGCAGGTCAAGGTCCAATTTTCATATTTCAATACTCTTTAATTTTATTATCATAATGTTGAAGATTTAGCCCTCTTCTTTAAATCAATAAGTTACCTTATGATCCTGATGCAATTAGCTACTCAATTTGAGCAAATTTAATTAACAACCCCAGCTTAAGATATTCCAATATTAGCTGATTTCAATTAGATTAAAAATGCCTAGCTCACTGATTTAAAATTATTATTTAGTTCAATTGGTGGTTAAAACATATTAATGGAAAAAATATAAGGTCTCCTTTACCTCGTTTCAAACGTACCAATTTACTCTTTTTGTCTCTTTCTGATTTCAATGGAGTCTTCAAGCTGTTTGTTGAAATGCCTGATTGAAAAAGGGATGTTATTAAATATGGCTGGGGCGTAGTCAGTAGATATTAAACTATCAGGTTCATGGAGACTATAATCCTAGTGTATAATTACAACTTGGCAGTATCATTTTTGCATTTATTTAATTTTCTTTTTTCAAAAAGAATATTGATTTTTCCATTTAGTTGATCAAGAACCATGTGAATTAATTATCAATGCATGCATGTTTATCATCGCATGTTATTAATTAATAGTATGGCATAATTAAATCAAAAAGGATAAGATATTGCATAAGCTAATTAAGATGACTCGAGAATCAGGCTTAATTTTGAAAAATTAATTACGAATCAAATCCAGTAGGGAAGACTAAACGAATAACAACCAAAAGAAAAAAATATTGAATCAGAGAGCAGGCCTAGCTACTACTTCCTTTTCAGTTAGTATTTTGCTAGTTACTGAATTTAATTCTACAGAGCATGTGCTGCCACTCCTTATTTGCTTTCATGGTAACACCTATATGTAATAAGTTAAAACCTCTGAAAAGCTTTCCTTTCAGGTATACAGGGACTGTGGACTTTGAAGCTTTGTCCAATTTTCGTTTTCTTTATTGAATTTCTTAATTGATAAATGGGGACTATGGACTCTGCTAATCAAGTTGAAGGTAAAGTAGCACATGCTGCAGCTGCTGGAGAATTTAATAACAATGTTCCTTACCTGAGAGTGCACAATGTGGCTGAAATTCAGGTAACTAACATATAACTGCTTAAATTTTGAATGAGTTTTCTTTTATTTTCTTTTTGGATTCTGTTTACCGCATATTATTTGAGTCTACATTCAAAGCCATGCATGCTGAGTATTGGATAACCATTAAAATAATATTACTATGATTAAATTATTATTATTATTATTATTATTCTCTGGGTTGGGGGTTAATTTGTATGCACATATAATTTGACAGCTGATGAGTTTTCAGTTGTGCTAGGTGAAGGGCTTGTTGCTGTTCATGATGATGAATCCAAACTCTTTAAGGTAGTTTAAATCTCTTTCAAGGTTTGTGAACAATTTATAGTTGGCGATGGTTGATACTTCAAGTAGCAATTATTTCATGCGCATTGTTTGGCATTCTTCACTGTATTATAGTTTCTGGAGAAGGAAGTGAAGAAGTTGAACAGGATAGTGAAGCTTGTGCTTGGAAACTCAAGTGCATGAGAATCATCTCTTATGGTACAGATTGTTAATTTTCATTTACTTTCAAGCTTTTTTTCTAAATATTTTTTCATTCACTTTCTAATCTATAGAAACTAACCATAACAGGGTTTTGTAACTGATAGACCAGATTATCGCAAGCGCATAAATCTTCTAATGGCAGTGTTGCCTTTTTCGACCTCTCTGAACTGGTAAAGGGACTAATGTCCAAAGTTATAGGTTACTAAATACTTGCTAAATTTAGAATCCAACTCCTGCTGTTGACTCCAAATATTGGCATGTTTGCTTATTTATACAAAATATTGCTCTAATGATTATTATTCATCGCTCCAGCCTGATATTTTGTTAGGCTTCTTAAGCATATCTTGGTTATAATACTTATGCTCAGCTTTATAACATATTATTATACTAGTTACAGATTTGATAATTTACTGATTAATATTTCTTCGTTCATCTGGGATATTATTTGGTCGAATGAAGGTGATGATGAGAATGAAGAAGTTGAGGTAGAGGCAAACGTAACTCTCAGAGACTGAAGATGATGTGTTGGAGGATGCATTTCCCCAAAATATACTATTAAAGACGATTATGTTGTACTGTTACTATTTTGTTGATTATGTTGCATTGGTAATACAGATACTTAAAAATATAAAAACAAAAAGCGTAAGAAATAATAATATTAAATAAATTAAATGGGTCACTAAATTAAAAAGAATTAAAAAGGAAGAATTCTTACATTTTCGAGGGTAAATTACGGCTGGAGTAGTAATCATTTGTGTTACCCAATCTCATTTCCGAGGGCAATTAATGCCATTTCAAAGGGGAGATTTTTGGTTTTATAAAGATTATTTCCAAAGCATTTGATGTCATTTCTGATGGTATTGCCATTGAAAATAGTTTTTTTTCTCTGACAACCCATCGAAATTATGCTTTTTCGATGTGACTTAATACAAAGATGGCCAACGGCATAACTCAAACATTCTCTAGAATTACAAAAAGCAAGAACACAGGAAGAGCATAGCAGAACAAAAAGAGAAAGAAAAATTAGAACTCCAACAAATTAACAATGATCAAATGACTAGCATACAAGAAAATAACCAACGAAACATGCATGACATTAAAATTCTTAAAGCCTCACCATGGTGTGCATCCAAGTACTAGCAAATCAGTATGTACTACAAGCTTAGAGAGCGAAAACAACTTGACCCAATCAGTGAAACATTCCCCAGAAATTACAAAAAACAAGTGCAAAGTAAATATTACTCTAAAAGCACAGCAAAACACCCCAAAAAAAAAAAAAAATTGGCCAATTTCAAGAAATTGATAATGACTAGCTTAAAAGCAAATAATCAACTAAACATGCATGCCATTAAAATTCTTAGAGTCTCACCATGGCGTGCAACATCTTTCCATATAACCTAATCATGTAACACCAAGTTTAGATAGTTTTAACTTCTGAAATCGTAAAGAATTCTAGTGTGCTCATAACTGTTGTGACTAAGTAGTGTATAGAGGGTCAACCACTGCTTTAGAAGAGAAAAAAACTACAACTCATATTAGCATATTAGCATCAACAAATTGCGCGGTAGTCCTATTTCGAAGATATGTCATCCCACAATCCATTCAACCAAATACTAGAGGAACTTACATTGCTTTCAAGAATGTTCAAATCTCGAACAATATCTTAAGGCTAATGCTACTGTAGCATGAACAGTAACATACATATAGTTACTGTTCATGCTACAGTTAGCATGATCCATATCTTAAATGTACTTCATGACAAAGTAGCAACATTCAAAGGAGCTAGGTTGCTTCGGACACTATACAAATAAAAATAACTTAAGTAAACTAATGAATTTATTTATTTCTTTTAAGAAAATATGACTGTTTGTTTAATAAATAATGAATAATTCAATTAAGTAGTGGACCAAGTATCCACCTAAAATCAATTGAAGGTATATAGAATAGTATCAATCCTCAAATATATGATTGAACCCAAAAGATATCACTTAATCTTATACAAAAAAGAATAAACAATGGTCTAAATCCCTAAAAGTTCCTCCCAATTAAGATGAATGAAGAAAACTGAAGTAAACTACTGAAATTAACTAGGAATGTGATAAGTTTGTTTCATCTATGCTAGGACAGAGACCCATTGCAAAGTCTTCTTTCTTTAAGTCTTTAAATGATGCATTACTATCTCATTATAAGCCACTTATAACAAATGTCAACAAATGAGCAAACCACTCAAACTTTGAAAAGCAAATTAATATGTAGCATGAAAAATAAGTAAATAATTCACACTTATTCACCATCTGTTTCAACTCAGCATCAGTTTCATCACCTAGTGAATCAAGATATTAGACTTTGCGTCTCACCATATCAATTACCACAAGCACCTAGTGGTCGCTAAATGACAAAAGTAAAAAATGGATTAGAAGTAAAAATTAAATCATTCATGTAAACAAATAATATGGACACAAAATAAATAAATATTATCCCCAAGGTTATATGGGAATACAATGATCAATGGTAACTGTATGCTATCCAAAAGTTCTGAAATGTATGGACACTTCTTTGGGAAAGTATGGAATGTTGGATCTAACTTGCTAAAAGCCTAAATTGAATTGGTATAGTATCCATACCATCATCCATATCTTCATAGAGGTGACTATGAAAAAAAGAAATATGTGTTAAAGTATATTTTGGATAAAAGATAAATTATAACAAGTCTAAAAACAAAAAATATAATAAAAACAGGAAGTAATTTTCTTACTTGATCATATCTCAATGACAGTGTTTGAAACCTTTTGAAACTCGATGACTTCATTGCAAATTTCTTTGTTCAATATACTCATGCAATTCACAACAAAAGTTTTGAAATGATGTGAAATCGTAATAGACTCATGCAGGGAGGTTTCAACCAACCAAAAAAAAATGGTCTTTCGTGCATTGTTGTTTTCTTTTCTTGCCTTTATTGATGCCCTAGTATTCTTTTTCGAAACAAGTTTTCTTGTTGTGGCTGGTTTTACAACAATAGGTTCTTGAATTGGTGCTTTATCTTGATAGAGATACATCATCTTAGGAGACGTTGAGCCAACAACTTTTTCGTTCTTCAATGGTGGTTTTACTGCTGTGTTATTCAATTTTACAAAAGTCAATCTAGAAGATCTTCTTGGCCTGAGTTTTAAAGTAGTTTCACAATGCTACTTGGGGTAAGTTTTGTTCAAGAAGTGGGAGGGGAAGTTTTTTATACTAGTTCTATGAGTCTAGAGTAGCTTTAGGTTGATTGGTCAATGAGTTCGGTGTAAGTTTATCCATTGTGCCTTCAACCTGAAAAAGAAAACAGTGTGTGTGTGTGTGTATCAATGATATGAATAAATGTTTAGAGAAAACAAGTAAAACAAACATAGATCATAATTAAGAAATAACCTTTGTTTTTCAATTAATTGTGGGGGATTGACGATCCATCCCCATCTAAACACCAGAGGAAGATTTAGAATTGAGAAAGTTAAAATTGCCTACTTTAGTGTTGTTGTAGCCATTTTGCCTTGCATTTATTTGATCTAACTGAGCTTGAATCATTTCAAAACTCTCCTAATATATTCTCTTTTCTCGCACCAACTCAGTAGGATCAAGAACATTTAAGTACATTGATGGAGTATTGACCTAATCCTTGCACCCGATTTCCATTTGTTTTCTTTTGAAGGCTTCTCCAAGAATGTCATTTGGTCCTTAGGGTTCGAATGTCCCCCGTTGAACCTGACTTTTAGCTCACTTTATTTAAAAAAAATTATAACTTGACCTGCAAAAGCGTCAATTAACGTATAAGTAACCAAGCTTCATTGACTGTCAATTTGATTTTAACTAGCTTCATTGACTGAAAGCCCTAAGCGAATGTGAAAAAGAGTTTAACTAGCCGCCACTTTCTTTCCCAATTTTGACCGCCGGCATGCCACCACCGGATGCCTGTGGTGGTCACCAGCCACCGCTGGACCCTCCCCCCCCCCCCAACTGGTGACGTCGTCCAGCCTCGGCAGGGCCCAAACCAGCCGCTTGCCCCCCTGCGTACTAGGCCACCATCTCCGTCTCTACCAACAAGTGGCCCCCTTGCCGACGCCGCCATTCCAGCCACTGGAGACGGCTCTTTACCTTCGTCGGAGGGCCCTCATGCAGTCGGAAACCACTCTGCTACTGAACGGATTTTGCTAGGGTCACGGGATCACCAAGCCCGAAGCCATCACACGGTTTCTACGCCAACAGCCGTCGCGAACCCAGCCACCAGTGACGGAGCAGTTCAGATGCCCCACCCAACGTCGACCCAACCCGCCGGAGTCTTGCCCACAAACTCATCCTCACCGGCCCAGCACTCGGCTGCTGACCCTGCTGACCCGTTGCTACGTCCACGAGTTGGCTTTACCCAGCTGCTCATGCATCAACTCAGCAGCCAGCCACCATGCAGCCTCCAGCCACTACCTGAGCCTCGGTCACGGACCACCACCCACGTCCCTCTTGCCCCAACTCAGCAGCCAGCAGCCACGCAGCCTCCAAAAAACCCTAACTCTATTTCGGTTCCACACGTGCCAGCCACATGCCAGCCCACTTTGGGCCCGCAACCTGGTTTCGTGCCCCCCATGCCGGCTGGATCCGTAAATTCCACCTCCCGTAACTCACATGTAGCCCCAAAGCCATCCTATGCTTCGATTTTGAACCCGGCTGCAATCCTCAACCCCTCTGCCCCTCCACGGCCTCAAAAATCTTTCCTAGATGTTGTTATGGGGGCTGCAACGGCTGTTGTCCCAGTCAATCCGGTCCAACTCCACCAAGGTGAGCCGGCTGTCCACTTCTCCACAGAGGAAATACGAGCCATGGCGGAACCGTTTTAAGCTGGCATTGGTCGGTAAGTTCTCATTTGGTCACCCTTCTATGGATATTATTCGGAAGTTTTTTGTTTCATTGGGCTTGAAGGGGAATTGTCAGGTGTCTTTGCTGGACAATAGACATGTATTAATTAAACTGAGTATGGAGGAGGATTATTCTCTCATTTGGGTGAGACAGAGTTGGTACATCAGTGGTCGGAGCATGCGTATTTTTAAGTGGAGTACTGATTTTCGATGTTCCGCATAATCTCTCATTGTACCTATTTAGGTATCATTACCTTATCTACCAGTTCATTTTATTCATTATAAGTCTGCTCTTTTTTCCATTGCCGCTACTATTGGTACCCCTTTGCGTGTTGATCATGCTACGGCCTCGGTAAATAGGCCATCGGTTGCCAGAGTGCTTGTTGAATATGATGTTTCGCAACCGTTGTTGCCTCGTATTTGGATTGGTGAGGGGGACGCTGGGTTTTGGCAGGATGTTGTTTTTGAGCGGGTCCCTGCTTATTGTGCCAAGTGTAAGCACCTTGGCCATTCTGTGGATGCATGTTATATTGTTAATCTTGGGTTTCGTAAGCCTAACCAACCTGCGGGTGAGGCCAAGGGTCCGGGCCCTCGAGATACGGGTACTTTACCGGCTGCAAAAGACGCCGTTCCCTCACGGGAGTCAGCGCCCTAGTATGTTGTTATTGCCGATCACCGGCCTCCTATGCCAGTGGACCAGGGCCAGGGTTCAGGCTCGGCTTTATCTCCTTCTACTTCGATGCCTTCTGATCCTACTCCTCCTCTAGTTCCTGCTACTGTTACTACAGCTTCAGACGTTTCAGGGGAGCAGGCCCGGCCTCTTCCGTTGGGTGCCCAAGATAGGCAGCTATTGCCTTCTGCTGTTGTTGATCCTAGCTCGAGTGATCCAGTTCGTTCACTGCCTATTGCGCCACCGCCGCCGCCTGTTGCTGTTGGTGCTGCCCCGAGTGGTCTGACTAGTCCGCTGCAGCAGGAGGATCACTTACAAGTGGCTCTTAATACTCATCGCACGGATATTCCCGCGTTTGATGATGATGGGGTGCAGGATGTTGCTGCTCTGAGGGTTCTCCCGGCACTTCTTTTTTCCGGACTACAACCGATGCTATTCGCTCCCTGGCTATGGGTTTCCAATTCTATCCTCCAGACCACCCTTTTCAATCAGACGAGGAGGCTAGCTCCGACGAAAATTTTGTAGCTAATGAGTATTTTGTTATAAACCTGAGGGTACAGGGGGGCGGGAT
This sequence comes from Murraya paniculata, assembly GCA_030449075.1. Taxonomy (NCBI): domain Eukaryota; kingdom Viridiplantae; phylum Streptophyta; class Magnoliopsida; order Sapindales; family Rutaceae; genus Murraya; species Murraya paniculata. Next base: position 113,706 of record JAEVFN010000136.1, on the reverse strand, counting down.
TTTGATTCTGACTTCAGTGTTGCTGGCCCACAATCCTCTAGTTCTCGGAAAGGTTTCAAGTTAGCCACTGGCCGTAAGTATCGCAGACGACATCGCTTACATTGATTACTTCACTTTTATTTGTTTTTCATTTCTATTAGTTGGTTGTTCTCATTCTTCTGCTTGGAGGTTTTGGTTTATGTCCCCCTTCATATGTACTTTTTACTTTTAGTTCAATAATCTACAGGTAAGGGAGTCCCGCCTAACCCCCCACCCTTGGGTGGTTTTAAAATTAAAAAAAAAAAAAACCAAGCTTCATTGACTATTTTTTTAGCTATGACCTGCACTTGAGGGCCGTAACTGCCCTCTTTTTCTTTTTTCTTTTTTTTATAACCTAGTAACCAAGCTTCATTACGGTCAATCTCTCACCCCGAAACCCCATGCTCCAACTTCTGTAATAGTTTCATAATAAAAGAAATGAGAACAACCACTTTATTTGTACACAAGCACTTCATTACTTTTTGTATTAACACCATACCAAGTTTCTATTCTACTTACTCTTTTATGCAAGAATCCAACATATTCTATGCTACCCAAATGATGATTGTACACATTCTTTGTCCTTTTATCTTTTGTTGCTTGATTTTGTTCCCACACAAATTAAACATACATAAAAATGGTTACAATTGATCATAAATAATTTTAATCTAACTACAACTTTAAAAATTTGCCAACTTACGTCGAAACTTCCTCAATGAACTTCCCATCCGTCTGAACACTTGGGTTTTGGATAGGGGTGGTAATCTGGGTCAGGATTCGTTTATTCAATTCGATTTGATGTGAATTAAATGAGTTTGTGTTTGAAAAAATTAATTCGTTTAATAAATAGGTGAATTCGGTTTGATTCGTTAATTAAATGAATCGAATTCAGATTTGAGGACATTCATTCGTTTATTCATATATGATTCGTTTAATAAATGAGTCATAAACGAATCGAATACAGTTAATTCATTTATTATTCGTATAACTAAATTACTTATTTATCCATTAATATATATGAAAAAAATTTTAAATTTGAAGGCTAATATAGTAATTATAAATGATAATATGTTTGTATTTGGTAGAATGTTAAATTAGTGTTTTTCTTATATTTTATTTTGCTTAATTTTTTTTTGATAATTATATTTTTGTAAATGAATTAATATTTAATTCAATTCATTATGGATTTATTATGAAATAAACGAATAGTAAATGAATCCATATGCAATTCGATTCGTTTATTAATTCTACTAAATGAATTAAACGATCGAATCCGAATCCTGAGATTTAAATTCATTTAATAAATGAATAAAATCCAAATCAACAGAATTTTGACCTAATTAATTTACGATTCGATTCATCACCCCTACTTTTGGACTTGACTCAGCTTGAACATTTCCTGAAAATAAGGCTGCAACGTGTCCTTCACATCCAAAGGCACTTTCCTTCAATCATCGTACATGGTTGGAATTCTTTTTCATATGATCATACCGATGTAACTCCTTAGACCGTTTCTTTTCTTTTCCACTGAAACTCTATGAGAATTGTATGTCATCTCATTCTGATCATTGACTCCTTTTTTATAAGTTTTTCTTCTTTGTAATGTTATGTCTTGATTTTCCTTCAAGATCTAAAAAAGTGAACGCCTCAATTTTCTGCTATGTCTCTAAAAAATCTGTAAATAGGTAAACAAGAAGTGTATCAACTTTCAAAATAATTTAATATCTTAGTAAAATAATTAACTATGAAACAAAAATAAAAGTACTAACAATATAAAAGAAGTAAAATATGAAACAAACATATCTATAGCTAATGGGAAATAGTTTATTAACGATAACTTAAAATAAATTAGTTATTCATTTTCTGGCTCAATATCTTCAGAAACAGCCTCACAATATGATCTTACATAAATTTCGTTATCATCCAACTTTTGTTCAGGAAGATTATTAGATAATAGTGCATACACATCCATGTCATCACACCCAGCCCTATTTGAATAATTACCCTTTTCACTTACTACAGAAACAATTGATTTACTATTATCTAGACGGTCTTTTAGATAAAATGCTTGCTTTGCATGACCAGCTAGAATAAAATAATAAGCTTTATTAACCTTTCCTATGTAAATCAACTACAGTGAGTCCTAAGTAATCAATATTGACCCCCCATCATGTACCTAATCATACTTGAAAAGGATTTTCTTTTCCATTAGATAATCAAGCTACCAAATTTCATCAACAATTTCATGAAAAAACATATCACCAGAATGGGTATTTTTGTCTTTTGACTTGAAATCTATAAAGTTTGTGCAACAACACGAATGCCACTATTTTGTGATAATGATTGCTATCTCAGTCTCTTGTAGCAAAATTAAAACCATTAATACAGTAGCCTTCCTATGTGACCATAGTTGAGCATGGTTTATTTGCCAGATAACATACTGTTTCGGCATCGACACATTGTTTGCCTTATCAATTTTTACTTAATTTTTTAAATCATAAAAGGATCATAATTAGTGACATAAAAAAAGTTTGTTCACATTTTGCTGTATACTTTATTTGTCATGACCCAACCTAGACCTGGCAAGATATTGTCCGCTTTGGGCCTTAACAAGGCCCGTACGGTTTTATTTCTGGGGCGTCCATACACCCAAAAACGCGTCTTTGCCAATTAAGGTGTAGATCACCCCTTATATATCCAGCATCTCTCCCGTGCTTTGCCAATGTGGGATTCGCCTAGGGTGTTACATACACCTCCTTTAGGGACTCAGCGTCCTCGCTAAGGTTTGCCCCACTATCACTTAAAAGGACACGCGGAGCTGCTTTGATACTATATGTCATGACCGAACCTAGACCTGACAAGATATTGTTCGTTTTGGACCTAAGAAAGGCCCGCACGGTATTGTTTCTGGGGTGCCCATACTCCCCAAAACGCGTCTTTGCTAATTAAGGTGTATATCACCCCTTATATACCCAGCATCTCTCCTGTGCTTTGCTGATGTGGGATTTGCCTAAAGTGTTACATTATTATATTAATGAAACTATTATAACCTTTTCTTTTAGCCAATTAGCAAACGTATGAGAGTGTTTAGTTCTCCATCACAAAAGCTTTCTTAACTGATGTTGGTGTTTTCTTTGCAAATAGGCTAAATGCTCCCTAAATTCATTTCAGTTTGATTAATAAAAGGAAAAAAAAATGTATTCAACAAAAATGAAAACAAGTTTGAGGTCACCTACTATATATACAGTTGAATCTCAAGGTTATTCATCAAAACATAGTAGTGCACTTGTGCCAGAAGAAGTGCATCAATCACTTTAACATTTGCACCTCCTAGAGGCCTTTCGATTGTAAAATCATTTGGATAGCTAGGAGGCGATCCAATTGATTCACAATTTGAAAGGTGTTCAGGATAAAATTCAAGTGCTTCCTCAGCAATACAACTTCTGCATTGCAACCTTCAGAACAGTTTCAGTTGCGAACATAACCTTTAATAGGTTTCATTTCTCTTTCAAATGGATACATAAATCAAAGGTAAACCAGGCGACATACCTAACTTCTTCAATTAGATGGACTGTCAAATAGAGCGTTACATTGAAAAAGGCAAAGTAGGAAACATTGTTCTAAGTTGCGTAGGTGGTGTTAATTTCCTTTTACGATTAGATAAGAGGATCAAGTTCTATTACCTTAGAACACAACAATTAAAAAGAAAAAAACACAATCTAATTATGACTAATCTGACATTTTTTGGAGAACGATTTCGAATTGCTAATGGTACGTAGTAGTTTTTTCATCAAAATATGACAGTCATGAGAACTTGAAGATAGCAATCATTCATTGAAACAAGATTTTTGAAGTTAGAACAATAACCATCAGGAATTTTGACACCTTCCAAAGTTTTACAGCATTTTTTTCCATTCGTACTCAAAGTCTATGTGGCGGAAGGTAGGACTTTGGTGTTTTCATTAGAAAATTGTGACATAGATTTTGTGCTCAGATTTTCTGTAAGATCTGAATGTGTGAGATCTTTTCTAACATTAATCTCAACTTGTGTCTTCCCCGACTAATGAAGTAATGTGCCATAGATGCTTTCTCAAACATTTTTTTCAATGTGTATCACATTTACTTGATGGTGAACTAACAAGTGTTTCCAATATTCTAAATAAAAAAGATTGATTTTTTCTTTTTCTTTCTTTTTTTTTTTTTTGGCACAACAGTCAAGCCCTATCATCATCTCCCTCATCCTCATCCAAAGGGAGAGATTGTTAAGTCCATTATTTATAGAGTTGGCATCTTATGGAAAATCTAGTTAAATTAAAATTTTATTTATTGCATATCTTGTAATAGGGATTAATTTATTAATTACTTAATTTGGTGAGATTCTAATTTATTAGGAATATTTGTTTCCCAATTTAATTATATGTCTAATTTAGGAAGTCAATTAATATGGGATTCTATAATTGGTGCATAAGATCTATTTAGAGCAAGAAGTTGATTCAAACAGGAAGTCTATTAAGTGCTCTAGATATTTCTTGAGAGACAGGTAAGACAAGAAGATCAGATTTATTCATATTAAGATTTATAATTCAAGACAAGAAGATCAGATTTATTCATATTATGATTCATAGGAATTATAAGAGGAAAGAAACTCTTATTTGGAAAGAATCCAAGCCTTTAAACACTTGCAATTTTTATGATACTCTAGTGCCTATATAAGCAGAGGTATTTCACAATTGAGGAGGCACAACACATAACATAAAGCAGAGAAGCAAAATTCGGCCTCTTTCTTCAAGAATCCGGGTTTGGTGTATAATGCTGTGTTGATAATTTTTCTTATATTTTTTTCATCTCTGTGGAGAGTCTATGTGGATTCTGGATCACTAGATATTAAAGAATTGAAGAATTACTATTGATCACTATGCGAAGTGCCTTGAGGATCGTAGATCAAGAGGGGTAGCAATTATTCAAACGAAGTAGATTCAGTCTAAGGTTGAGTAAGCCGTATGGTGATAAAATGTAAATGAGAGTCTTGAGTTTGGTAAATCCATAGGTTGTAACATGTCAACTTATGGAATTACCTTTGATCTGGCATCGCCTCGTCGATGTAGGATTGATTAATTCAAATCATGTAAAATTCTCCGTGTTATTTAATTTCTACAATTTTATTGTGTTTTTGGAAAATTAATATTTTTGATGCAGATAAACAGTAACCGTGAACAATAAAGGTGAACAGTATTTTTGAAAATTAATTAAGTTGTTAATTCTAGGGTTTTAATTGCCTACATAGATCTAAATTCCTTTCAATTGGTATCAGAGCGGGACATTAACTGTTTATTTGATAAGAATCTTGGAACTTAGATATATTTCATAGGTATGAGTTTGCAAAGAGAGGGAGGCTCTTTGGCTCATCCACCTGTACTAGATGGGACAAATTATGCTTATTGTAAGCAAAAGATGGAAATTTATCTAACAACTATTGATGAAAGAGTTTGGCAATGCGCACTCACTAGATATACTCCACCCATCAGAATTGATGAAAATGGTGTAGAATCTCCAAATTCAGTCAGAGAATCGACTAATGATGAACTCGATGCATCTGGATATAATGCAAAAAGGCTTAATGCTATTGTCGATGGAGTTGATGTATTTCAACACCAATTAATTTTTAAATGCAAGACATCTAAAGCAGCTTGGGATATACTCCAAAGTACTTTTGAAGGTGACAATAAGGTAAAATGTTCTAAACTTTAAAAACTTACATATGATTTTGAAAACTTAAAAATGCATGAACATGAAACCATATCTGAATTTAATTCTAGAATCCTTACTAGGTTCCCGCCACAAAACCAAGTGAGGATGATGATCTATATCGATACCTGGATAATTCACTTGCACTAATTGCAAAGAATTTCAAGAAGATGGTGAAAAAGGAGAACTTTAACAAGCCAAAGAAGACTTTTACATCAGTTGCTCCAATGGCTCAAAAAAGGTTCTCCTAACTCTAACTCTAAATTGTTTGATTTTAACAAACTTAAGGATATTCGATGTAGAGAATGTGGAGGCATATGACACATACAAGCACAATGTGCTAACACTCTTATGAAAAAGAAAGCAATGCAATCCAACTAGAGTGATGATGATTCTAATGATAGCACTGATGAAGAGAACCTTGTTGAAGGACTTGTTGTCCATAATAAAATATACTAATGACAATGAATAGGAATCAAACATCGGAGGTGCATCCACATTTAAAGCCTTGCACTTCGCTTCTTGCAAGGAAGGCACTGATTCCCTTCTTGACACAAATGTGCAACACGATGATAAGAATAATGATTTAGATAGTGACGCCGGTGACATTGATATAAATGACAAGAAAGCTTTTCATGAAAGCTACAAGATGATGTTTCCTAAATGGGAAGAAGTTTACAATGAGAATATGACCTTCGTGACTCAAGTATCCAATCTTTTGGATGATAAGACTAAATTTGAGAACGAGGTAATCCCTTACAAATCTTTACTTACTGATAAAGATAATCAATTGCTTGCAGTATCACAGAATTAGAGAACTCTAAAAGATCACTCAAAATAATGAATTCTAGAACTCAAACGTTAGATCATATCTTGTCAATTAGCAAATTTAGCTCAGATCATTATGGTCTTGGATATCAAGATGGTAAAGACTCAAGTTCTCAAGGTGTATTTGTTAAAGCTTCTCAACTTACAGCTTTTCCACTAGTAGTTAAAGTTCCATATCTTTAAAAAGGTAAAACTGTTGCACATTCTTCACCAGTTCATCAAGGTAAGAGTAACAGATTTATTCCTACTTGTCATTTTTGCCAAATAAAAGGACATATAAGACCTAATTGCTTTAAGCTCATAAAATATAAGAAAAAGGCTATGTTCTTTAATTATTTTTATGGAAAAACTAGGATGACACTTAAGACCTAAGGTTGAGATAAGTGAAAATAAACTTAGAACTACTTGGATAAGAAAGACTGATTATAAAGCTTATTTTCCATTATTTTTGTGAGAACTTATATTACTGACTTTCATTACTTTGATACTAGTTTTTCTAGACAAATGACAAGTGATAGAAGTACCTTGATCAATTATAAAAAAATTGATCAAGAAAATGTGACTTTTGTTGATGGCATAAAAAGTTTTGTATTTCGAAAGGGAACACTAAATGTGGAAGGTTTTTCAAAACTTGACAATGTTCTACATGTTGAAGATCTCAAAGCAAATTTACTCACCATTAGTCAAATTTGTTATCAAAACTCATTTGTCAACTTTGACAGGAACAAATGTTGCATTCTCTATATTAAAGAAATTTGCAGTTTAGAAGGACATTGATAATCTAATTATTGTTATAAATTCACTAGCTCAATTATTTGCCATAAGACCACTCTTGATGACACATAATTATGATATCAAAAGTTGGGTTATTTGAACTGCAAATTACTAACTAAAATTGTGAAAACATGTACTGTCAAAGAAGTTCCAAAGCTTAAAAGGAAACAACTTAGAATATGTGGTTCATGTCAATCTAGGAAACGATAAAGGGCGTCGCATAAAGCCATTCAGGATAGAGCAACAGCAAAGGTGCTACGGCTACTTCAGGATAGAGTAACATCAAATGTGCTACAACCACTTCATATAGACCTTATAGGACCAATCTAAGTTGAAAGTTTGGCTAGAAAAAGGTATGTATTTGTGTGTGTAGATGATTTCTCTCTGTATACATCGGTTGACTTTATTAAAAAGAAATCATATACATTTGATGTGTTTCGAAAACTATGTGAAAATGTTAAAAATTGAACAAAATTGCAATATTGTTAGAATTATGAGTGATCATGCAAGAGAATTTGAAAACTCCAATTTTAAAGAATATTGTAATTTACATAGAATTTCACATGAGTTTTCTTCACCTATTTCTCCAGAACAAAATGGTATTTTAGAAAAGAAAAATAGGACCTTATGGGAAATGGCTCGAGTGATATTAAACTCAAAGAAGCTTTCAAAGAAATTATGGGCTAAAGTACTTTACACTGCTTGCGATACCATTAATTGTTTTTATCTCATCCAAGTACTAAAAAACTTCTTATGATTTATGGAAAGGTAAAAAACCTATTCTAGATTACTTTCATATTTTTGGGAGTATGTGCCTTATATTAAATGATCGTGAGCATCTTGGCAATTTTGATTCAAAAGCAATGAAGGTGTTTTTCTTGGTTATTCCAGTAATAGCAAAGCATTTCGAGCTTATAATATGAGAACTCATAGTATTATTGAATCTGCAAATATGGTTATTGATTATTATCAAGATTTTACAGATTACTCAGTTGAGGAAGAAATAAGCAGTCTTTTAGAAACACCAAAGTTTGTTATTATTACTCCTGCAGATCAGGTTATTGAAAAAGATCAATCTAGTGAATCTTCTTCAAAAGAAAAAGAACTAGCTATAAAAGATGCCTCTAAGGAAACTTCAGAAAATATATGAAGGTGAAAGTTACAAAGATCTAGGCAACCATGGACCTATAGGACCTAATCAGAAAGGAACCATCATCAAGAGTTAAGAAAAAATCACCTGTCTGACCTTACTTTAGGTAATCTTGATGAGCAAATGGTCACAAGGAAAAGGTATGCCAATATAGTAAGATTTACTTGTTTTATATCTTTGACTAAACCTAAGAATGTTAAGGAGGTTTAGTTGACAAATTTTGGGTTAAAACTATACAAGAAAAATTAAACCAATTTGAACGAAAATGATGTATGGATGCTAGTACCTAGACCTAGTCACACTAATATTATAGGAACCAAATGGATTTTCAAGAACAAAACTGATGAATTTGTCAACATAGTGAGAAATAAAGCTAGGTTGGTTGCACAAGGCAACACACAAATTGAATGTGTTGATTTTGATGAAAACTTTACACCAGTTGTTCGACTAGAATCCATTAGATTGCTTCTTACCATTGCTTGTTTAATAGGCTTTAAATTATTTCAAATGGATGTTAAGAGTGCCTTTTGAATGACGTCTTACATGAAGAAGTCTATGTTGAACAATCTAAAGGTTTTGAAAACTCCTATTTCTCAAACATATTTTTAAGTTGAAAAAGGCTTTGTATGGTTGAAAGCAAGCTCCTCGAGCTTAGTATGAAAGGTTGACCAAATTTTAAGCAAGCTCCTCAAGCTTAGTATGAAAGGTTGACCAAATTTTTACTTGAAAATGACTATAAGCGAGGGGGAGTAGATTGAACACTATTTATTAAGCAACTTAATCTAGGGATTTTAGTTGTTCAAATATATATTGATGATATAGAATTTGGTTCTACTTCTGATCTTATGTTTATGAGTCAAATGAAAAAGGAATTTCATATGAGCATGGTGGGAAAATTGACTTACTTTTTAGGTTTGCAAGTGAAACAAATGGAGAATGGAATTTTTGTTAATCAAAGGAAGTATGCCATGAGTCTAGTTAAAGAGGTTTGTCTTAGATTCTGCAAACACATGAGAACTCTTATGAGTACTAATACCAAGTTGACTATTGATGATAGTGGTTCTACTGTTGATCTTAGTCTTTACATAAGCATGATTGGTCGCTTACATTATTTAACAGTAAGTAGACCTGACATATGTTTTAGTGTTGGTGTATGTGCTAGGTACCAAGCAAATTCAAAGGAGTCACACTTAGCTGCTGTCAAACAAATCATTCGTTTTGTCAGTGGAATAGTTAATGATGGTATTTGGTATACTAATGACATCTTACAGGATATAGTGATGCAGATTGGGCTGGCAATGCTAATGATGGAAAAAGCACCAGTGGATGAGGTGTTTATCTTGGAAATAACTTAGTGTCATGGCATAGTAAGAAACAGAATTCAATTTCTCTCCCCATGGCTGAAGCTGAATATATTGCAGCTGGAAGTTGTTGTATCCAATTGCTCTGGATGAAACAAACGCTTGTAGATTATGGTATGGTTCAGGATACTTTGATTGTGTTTTGTGATAACACGAGTGCTATTAATATTAAACGAGTGCTATTAATATTTGTAAAAATCCTATTCAACATTCTAAGACCAAGCATATTGATATTCGTCATTACTTCATTAGAGCTTCATTAGAGAGTAAGATTGTGTTCTTAGAACACGTTGATACAGAAAAATAACTTGTGGATATATTCACAAAAGCTTTGATTCCAAACAATTTGATTCTTTAAGTAAAGCTTTAGGTGTGTGTCCTATGCAAATCAAAGTGTTTTTGCATTTAGATTTAAGTCATGCATTTATGCATTAGATTTAGGGCTTGCATTTATGTGTTTTTATGTTTAAATTTAAGTTTTTGTTTTTCATGTTTCATAAAAAAAAAAAAATTAAGTCTTGGATTAACAAATGACAAGTAGTTTTTCTTTTTTTTAAAGACTTGAAAGCCTTAAACAAGTTTTGATTAGAGTTATTTAACCTTTCTTAAAAAGCACGTGAACGACAATTCAATCTTTACTTTGACTCAAGGTTTTGATATTGGCATGGTTTTTGTGAAAATATTTAACTTGAGTTATGACTGTTTGTCTTGATTCTTATCTTGTCGTAAAACCTCAAATATATACAGATACTATGGTCAAAAATAGCTTCCTATAACTGTTAGAATGAAGCTATCCTTGAATAATCTAAGTCTGCATATTACATATATGGTAGAGGACGAACTACCATGAGAAGAAGGCTATCTTAAGAGTAAAGTGAAAGCTCCTGACTGTATAGTGAAAAAAAAAAAAAAGAGGTCTATCACAATTGAAATGGTCAAAAATTAGAGATCAAGGTGATAAGGTTAGTTTGACCAACTTTATGTTTTATATTTAAGGCTTTGACTATAAATATTGATAAATTTTTGAGAAAAAGGTCTAGATCGAATTACTTATATAAAAAGCTTAAATTTCTGTAATCTTTACTTATTTGAGTAAATTAGAGTCATAAGTTCATGCTTGTTGTCAATAATTCTTAGACATATATATTTTTCAATATTGTTATTAATGCATTATTTAACTAAAAAAATTTCATGTGCATTCTCATGTTCTTACATGATGATATGTTTTTAGATTTTAAGAGTTACATATTTTTTGAAGCAAAACTCAAATTTTGTTTTCTGAGTGCATTAAGAAATTTTTGCCCGTCACAACTGAGCAGTTGTATTCTTTTGGTCATAACTATGTCTACAAATCTCCAAATTCAGTTCTATAAAATCCTGTGAAAAGCTGATTCAATAAGTTTTCCAACGGTATATGGATCAAATTATAATTATATTTCATTCGGTCTCAGTTTAATTTTGAAAATTACTTCTCTGCATTGTTTGTCTGTTTCATAAAATATCATGCATAGCATTTCATTTTTTGGATTTTCCTTTATGTTTCTGACTTGTTAGCATTGGATTATGTTCTTTTGTTGATCTTGAATGAAATTTATGTTTGTTGGTTCCTTATATTGGAATAAAATCCTCTTGATTAAATTCTTTCCTTATGCGAGTAGGATTTCTAAACCCTCCTTGAACAATGCTAGTTGTTCTATATAAGGAAGTCTCTAGGATTATTGTTTCTCACACAAATTTTTGGCTTCCTCTTTTAGTGCTTTCTGCTGGTCAAGAATTTTTGCTTCTTCTTGCTTAATTTTCTTGTTCTTATTATTCCTCTTCCATGGCTCCAACTCTTTCTAAGCTTAAGGAAGATGAGAGCTCTCATGCTCAACCTACTTCCAAGCGTCGTTGCACTCTTTCACCGTACCTTTGTTCTGGTTGTGGAAGACCTCATGAGATTCATATGCTTAATGATGATGAGTATTTTGTTCCCAATTTGGACAAATACCTTGTAAAGAATCCATGCATTCAAGTGACAATGACTCCATGGAAAATGATCCTAGTGAAGATAGTTTTAACTCCAGACTTTCCACCTTTGACCATAGGATCACCACCACTGCTGCCACTCTTTCTTATACTGTCGCCGACCACCAGTCGTACCGCATGCATCGTCACTAGTGGAGCTCCTCCAAGTGCTATTCGTAATCTTCCTACCTTTGTTCCTGTCTCTGTTCGCTGTTCTCCTCCATTTAATTATTTTGCTCCTGATCTTGTCCATCTTGAGCTGAGATTTTGAAACAAAGTCATGATATTGCTGTCCTCTCTACTTGTTTTGCCGAATTACATGCCAAACTTCTTCCCTTTGGCAATCTTTTGGCAAAAGAGGGGGAGTAATTCTTCGTTTCAAGTCTTCAATTGCATATTGCAATAAGTTTGAGGGACCAGTATTTCAATTTTAAGGGGAGATTTTATTTTTATTCAAGAATTTTTAGATCTTAAGATTTCTAGTTCTGAAGAGGAGTTTATCTTTTTATTGCTCTTGATTTTCTACTTAATGCTGCATTTCTACTTATTGATCAATAAAATCAGCATTTTATTTTTAATTCTTGCCTTGGTTTATTTAAATGAAATAACATGCTAATTGCCAATTATTTTAGTTAGTTCTTTAATGTTGTTTATGCTTGTTTCATATTCATATTTTAGTGCCATGTTTCATGGAAGACTTTAGTTGGATTGCTTTCGCCACAAGAATGCCAAAGGGAAGATTGTTAGTCCATTATTGATAGAGTTGGCATCTTATGGCAACTCTAGTTAAATTGGAATTTTATTTATTGCATATCTTATAATATGGATTAATTTATTTATTCCATAATTTAGGAAAATTCTAATTTATTAGGAATATTTGTTTCCCAATTTAATTAGATGTCAAATTTAGGAAGCCAATTAATGATGAGATTCTATAATTGGCGCATAACATCTATTTAGCGCAATAGAGCAAGAAATTGGCTCAAACAGGAAGATATTAAATGTTCTCGATGTTTGTTGAGAGACAAGCAAGGCAATAATATTTGATTTATTCCTATTCAGATTTATAAGAATTATAAGAGGAAAGAATCTCTTATTTAGAAAGAATCCAAGTCTTTTAAGACTTACAATTTTTGTGAAACCCCTAGCGCCTATCAATTGAATAGGCACAACATAGAGCATAAAGTAGAGAAGCAAAATTCGGCATCCTTCCTAGAAAGTCCAGGTTTGGTGCATATTATTGTGTTGATTTATTTTCTTATCATCTTTTTATCTTTGTAGAGAGTCAATGTGGATCTTGGATCACTAGATATTGAAGAATTGAAGAATTATTATTGATCACTTTACGAAGTACCTTAAGGATCGTAGATTAAGAGGGATAGCAATTATTCAAAAAAAGCAAATTCAGTGTAAGATTGAGTAAGCTGTATGGTGATAAACTATAAGTGAGAGTCTTAAGTTTGGTAAATCCATAGGTTGTAACATCTCAACTTAATGAATTGCTTTTCATCTGTGCGTGGTCTCGTGGATATGGGATTGATACCGAACCATGTAAAATTCTTTGTTTCATTTAATTTCTGCAATTTATTGTGTTTTTGCAAAATTAATATTTTTTATGTGGATGAACAGTAACCGTGAACAATATCTATGAACAGTAACTGTGAACCGTAACCATAAACAATGACGGTAAATAATATTTTAAAAAATTAATTAGGTTGTTAATTCTGGAGTTTTAATTGCCTACATAGATCTAAATTCCTTTCACCATTGATTTCAAAATCCTTTGGAAATCTTCCCTCAGATTTTGAATATCATCGCTAACTTTTCTTAACATTCGTCTAAAACCCTGAGGTTTGAGAAGTTTATCAGAAACCATTCAAATAGTTGACTAGTTGCCTTATATTATTTGTTATTTTTGTTTTCTCAAATTGGCTCATAAATGTTTTTCCTTTTTTTTTTTTCTCATCATTCTCCAACAGTTTTCTCTGCAGTTTCCATTATTGAGAATCCTCGTTCTTATTGAAGTGAGATGAAGTTGAAAATAATAAAGAAAGTAGAAGGAATTGTAAGAATTTGGCCCAACTCTATAATTATTACAGGAAATTTATTTTCTACATAAAAACACTAGCTATGGACAAGTCCTTACATGCAGGCCCATTATATACTGGGTTTTGAATTAGGATAGACAACATGGAAGTTAAATGGGGCTTAATTATGCCATGCCAAATTCTGTACCCAGACGATAGGGTATCACTCGTAGAAAATTAGTTGAACAAAAATCTTTTAAAAACAAGAAGAGTGTGTTCTTTCCAAAATTTAGCTTAGAGGCCAATGAGTTGACGTATGTTTATTTATGGAAGACCAATAGCATATGGAGATAGGTAGGCTTAAGAAGGGTGGTTAGACAGATTCTAAAGTTACTGGTGGAGCTGCTGTAATTAGTGAAGGGGTCATTTAAAGCTGTTTTAGGAGTGCATAAGGTTTATCTCAGGAGTCTAAAAATCTTTTAGGAGGCTAGATCAGCCTTTAAGATGTGTTGGCAATTCAATTTTGGTTAGTAGTGACCCTGGTGGCATATTCGGGTTGCTTTGGCATCTCAGTCCTTTGGAAGTTATATTTGATTATTAACATGTTATACCCTCGAGTTTTTCATTGTTGAAATGTCAATTTACAGTAGTATACATAATATATCAGAAGTTGAGAAATATGAACGAAAATTTGGGGTGCTAGCATTAAATATTTTGAAAACTTGAAATTTTTCAATGAAAGTCAGCACTAGATTATTTCTCCCACGTAATTCTTTGTAGAAAATTTTTAAATTTTCAAAGATTTTTGTTGCTTCCCAACTTATGATATAATACGTGCATTATTAAAATCTCGAGGTTCCAACAATCAGAAACTTGAGGTGTAACATAAACTAGCTAGACATGTTCAATTAGGAGAAGTGTTGTATCAACCAACATAGTATGTACATAGCTGGAAAGAAAATTCTTTCTTTTTTTTTTCCTATGAAAAAAAAAACCTTTATATATATTCTCATCCAATGAAGTCACATATTAAGTTAAGCATGAATCGTGCTTCTTTTATTAGTTCCTCTTCCAGATAATCTTAAAAACAAGTGAAAAATTCTGATTCAATGTAGAGAAAATATCTTTTTAGCATTTGCTAGCTGTCATCTGTAATTTTTTTGGCAAAAAAAGTAATTATTTTAGGTTATTCTAATTTAGTATACGACAATTTTTATGTTGTAACATTCTTCAGGGTAGTGCTAGTGCTACTCAGTTTACTTAGTAAAACCTCTTGGAATAGGGAAGAGGATTTATATCTTCTAGAAATGCAAGATTATTATTTATTAGTAATTTTAAGAAGCATTAGAACTAGTTGATGTTATATTCTTTTAAGAATATCAAACATCCTTATAGAGAAGGTTCATGGCCAGTTAGCATACGCTGTGTTACACTCTTACACCATATTCTCGACTAAGTCATGTTTGCCTTGCACTGGTAAGCTTTTGAGTTGACTTCCTAAGTGGTCATCTCTGCTGAATAAGGAAAAAGTGAATGCAATTTTCTATTCCAAAAAGAAAAATGACGTCTAATAAGTACTAGAAAGATTATTTTTCCTCATTAGAAAGATATCTTTTCTTCGTTTAAACTGAAAGCACCACTTGATTCTTATCTATAGACAGGTAGAGCCAAAAAAGTACTTTGAGGAGGCTCACTTCACTTAACATATATTCCTACTTGGTTAAGGACAATATCTCCAAGAGGCTGCCATGTGTGTGCTTCAGCTTCATAGCATTGAGCCCATATGTTTAAAGGCACTTTCCTTCAGAAAAGAAAAAAAAAAATGAGAAGAAAAATGAAGGCAAAATCTGACCTGCGGCTTCTACAATTTTGGCTTACATACTGCACTTTTTCTCCCATTATTCGGGCTGACATTTTCTTATTCTTCTTGTTATTATTATTTTCTTCAATATCATTCATTCTCTCTTTCAGCCTCGTAGTAAAAGCATTTCATTGTACACAAAACGACAGTGTCTTCTTTATTCTCTTATTTCATTATTAAAAGAGTGAAATAGACATCAAACTGTGTGTGGTATTTCATTCATTTTGATATTTTCTAATTTTTTAGTTTAGATTTAAAATCGTGTTTTACTTGAAATCACCAAATATCTTCTAAAAGCTGTGCTACATTATCCTCCCCTGTCAACAAAAACTAGTCCTCAAGTTTGTCTGGAGGATGAAACTTGAAGTATCAATGCATCTTGGATCTTGAACACATAGCCTATCTCTTCAGTCTTTCTTGAAACTCAAAATTCTTCATGCTTTACCCCTTGTGCTTATGATTAACTTTTCAAAAAGATAAAGTCTTATATCAATGAATCATTTCCAAGCCTCTCGAGTCTTTTACCAAATCTCACCCAATAATTTTAATAATTTGCAGCCAGATCTTCTTCAATGATAACCATTTTGTTTGTAATGGAAATACACACACTACATAAAAAAAATGACTTTACCGATGAAAATAATCATTGATAAAACATACAATTCTTGTCGCTAAAGGTTATAGTGATGAAAAAATTTTCATTGCCATTTCATCACAACAGGTGCGTTACGTTAGGTTTCAGTGACGACTTTTCAAATTTCGTCATTGAATGTTTTAGTGATGAAATTAGTTTCATTGCCAAAACATTCATGGCAATGAAATTTATGTCGCTAGATTCATGGCAAAAGGAATATTTTGTCACAAAAAACAAACTTTTAGGTATGAAAAAAATTCGTCGTTAAATGTCTCTTTTTAGGGACAAATTCAGTAGTCGCCAAAAGCATAAACTGTTCGCTAATTTATTTGTTGCAAATATGAGTTTTAGAGATGAATTAGGATTTTTACAAACGAATAATATTTCGTCACTAAAGGTATCATTTTTCTAATATTTAATTATTATTACTATTGTTAAAATATTATTACTTTTAACATCAAATTATATTGATAACTAACACTGCTATGATAAAAAAGAGAATTAATTAATTTAAAAAGAATTATTATTATTGTTGAAAAATACAAAAATAATTACAATTTTTAATATATATATATTTTTTTAAGAAAACTTTTACAAATGAATATAAATTTCTTGATTTTCTTCATTATTGGAGGGCTTGACTTAAGATTTCTATGTATTCAACCCAAAAACTAGTCTATTAGGTGGAATGACCTATCCTATATATAAGCCAAGTAACACCTATTTACTAGTCAATGTGGAAAACAACTCAACATTCATTTTTATATAACTGATCTTCAATATTCATACGACAGACACAAACAATAATTAGTTAACCTCTAAACATAATATTGATATAAGTTGTAAAAACAAAAAAATTATACTGTTAAAAATAAAAGAGAAAAGAAATAGAGATCAAATTAGAGAATAAGACTTATATATTTGAGACGAGAATTAAAGAATGAAAGTAAGAGAATGAAAGAATGAAAGAATGAAAAAAATGAAGTAAATAATATATAAATAGAGAAATAGATTTATTAGGAATGAAGTTTGAAATTCGTCATTGAAACTTAATTTTGCCAGAAAATAACCGGCCTTGTATGTTTTAAATTTTCACATTGTTCGATATTGTTGCTAAACACTTTAGTTACGAAATTCATTTTGCTGGCAATAATTTGAAAATTTTAAAATTGATACGTGGATTATTTTCTACCATAATTAAGTTTTCCGTTGCCAAAAACTCCAATTCTCCTTTTATTATCATTTACTTTATTTTTTCATTGTTTCCTTATCTAAATATTCATTTTCTGGTTAAAAATAGACATTTAGCGACAAAATTTAATTATCGTTAAAAAAATTTAAAATTTTGGCGTTATTTTAAAGCTTTAAATGAATATTTTCAGTGACAAGCTTATGATTTCGACGCTATATATAGCTGGCGACAAAAAAATATCGTTGCCATTGCTCCCTTTCTAGCGATAGAATCATTCGTCATTAAAGATCTTTAGCGATGAAAGTTGTTTTGTCACAAAAATAGGATTTAATGACGAATATTTCGTAGCTACGTAGAAAAATGTCATCACAAAGAATTACTTACGACGACAAAGAAAATCATTCCAATAGAATTTTGTTTTGATGAGAAAATTTAACGTTTTGGCAACGAAAAGAAAATTCATTGTTAATTTGCCTCTTTAGCAATGAAATAGTCACTGCTAAAAACTTAGAATAAATATTAATTTTTTCTTATATATTCGGGGATAAAATGTTTTTTTCATTGTTAAAAAATATCTTTTCACTGAAAAGTTGGTCGCTAAAGGCGTGAATTCTTGTTGTGGTAAACCATTTCAATCATAGTGTCTTAAGAAACAAATGGCTTTTCCTCAACTCGAACAGGCTGCACAATCTCAATTGCATCATTAGTTACAATACACAAATCATAGATAAGTTGTACCTCGTCCATTGGCATCTCAAGCATGTCTTCTTCCTCAAGAATATGTAAACTCAATGATACCTCTTTTGGCATTATAATAGGGACTTGTAATTTCTTAAATGAATCTATGATTTTATCAAGTCTTTTAATTGCAGCAACAAAGTCATTGGAATTGTAACTCAAATTGCGTAGCTAAACAAATTTTATGTTGAAAAGTATAGATAATGCATATAGGTACTTTATTTTTAATATGAAAACTTAGTCCTTTTGTAAAGTTTATAACTGTGTGCTCTTCAGGGTCACAATAATTTTTATACCCATAAAATTATAACTTGTTGTACCAAATAATAATCAAGAAAAACAAATTTAGATCCCAAAATGAGCTTCATATGATTCCACGTTCAAATTTTGTATTTTCTTTGGTCAAGTCGAGACTCTTGGAAATGTTCCCACTAAACTAGAGCACTTATTCATAGTTAACGAGAAATACAAGATACTTTATTTTCTCTAGGAATCCATCTATCTATAAACCAGTCAAGAAATTTCTTGAGATGCCAATATGTAGGAAAAAGTAACACATCATAAATGGGGCAGTATTTTAATACTGCCTTTAATTTTCTCATAATGGCAAAAATGTAAATATCCTTAACTCTATATTGTGATTTAGTCGTTCGTACATCTACTAGAGAGTCACTAATTTTCTGATAGTGTGTATTAGGATTGTATTATTAGAATGGAGGAACAGGAATTACAAGCCAATTTGATTGCTTTACACATTCGAGACTTCAACGTTATTTTGGGCATTGATTGGCTTCCAACTCATTATGCTAAAGTGGATGCTTTAAAAAGAAATTGTGTTTAGGAAACCAGGGAAAGCAGAGGTGAAATTTTGTGGGGAGCGCAAAGTTTTGCCCTCATGTGTCATATCTACCATCAGTGTGAGACGGTTACTGAGAAAAGGGTGCTCAACTTATTTAGCTCATGTGACATACACAGAAGCTCGAGAGTTGAGATTGCAGGATATTGTAGTAGTTAAGGAGTTTCCAGATGTCTTTCTAGATAAACTTCCTGGGATGCCACCTAACAGAGAGGTTGAGTTTTCTATTGATTTAGTTCCTGGAACATCTCCTATATCTATGGCACCCTACAGGATGGCTCCAGCAGAATTGAAGGAACTGAAAGTTCAACTATAAAAGTTAGTGGATAAAGGGTTTGTTAGACTTAGTGTGTCCTCGTAGGGAGCTCTAGTCTTGTTCGTTAAGAAAAAAAGGGACTTTTAGACTCTGCATTGACTACCCACAATTGAACAAAGTCAAGGTACGCAATAAATATCTATTTCCACGTATTAATGACTTATTTGACCAGCTTCAGGGGGCGAAAGTCTTTTCTAAGATCGATTCGCGTTCAGGGTATCATCAGTTGAGAATTAAAGAGGCCGATGTTCCTAAAGCAACATTTAGAACCCGTTATGGGCATTATAAGTTCTTAGTGATGCCATTCGGGTTGACAAATGCTCCAATATCTTTTATGGATATCATGAATAAAGTATTTCATCCGTACCTGGATCGATTTGTGATTGTGTTCATTGATGATATCTTGGATTATTCCCGAAGCGAGGAGGAGCATATAGAGCATTTGCGGACTATTTTTTCAGACTTTAAGACAAAAGCAACTGTATGCTAAGTTCAACAAGTACAAGTTCTGGTTGGACATAATAGCATTTCTAGGCCATGTGATATCAGCTGAAGGCATTTATGTTGATCCTCAAAAGATTGAAGCAGTTGTGAAATGAGAACGACCTACAAATGTTACAGAGTTTAGAAATTTCGTGGGGTTGACTGGATACTATCGTCGATTTGTAGAGGGATTCTCTAAGAATTCTACTCCTCTGACATGGTTAACTAGGAAGAACGCTAAGATCGAGAAGAATGATGACTGTGAAAAGAGCTTCCAAGAGCTTAAGACACGTATAACCCCAGCACCAATTCTTACACTTCCCTTTGGTAATCAAGAGTTTGTGATATACAGTGATGCCTCTAGGCAGGGATTGGGTTATGTGCTAATGCAGCATGGGAAAGTAGTGTCTAATGCTTCTAGACAACTTAAGAAACATAAGCAAAATTATCCAACACATGACCTAGAGATAGCAGCAGTGGCCTTTGCACGCAAAACATGGAGACATTATTTATATAGAACAACGTGTCAAATTTTCACCGATCATAAGAATCTTAAGTATTTGTTTACTCAGAAAGAGATAAACTTGAGATAGAGGAGATAGATTGAGCTAATTAAAGACTATGAGTACACTATTGATTACCACTCATGCAAAGTGAATGTGGTAGCTGATGCACTAAGTAAAAAGTCCTCCAGTTCTATAGCTCACTTGCGAGTGGCATATGTGCCCTTGTTGATCAAGTTGAGATCTTTGGGGATCGAGTTGGACGCCGACAATTGTGGAGCTTTGATATCTAATTTTTTAGTTAGGCCGACCTTGATTCATAAAGTTCACCAGATGCAAGCTCAGGATCCGCAGTTAATGAAATTGAGAGAGGAGGTGCAAAAAAGGTTACGAACTGATTTTGCTGTGAGAGATGACGGTATCTTAGTCATGGGAAGCAGACTCTGTGTATCTGATATGAAGGATTTGAAAGAAGAGATCATGGAAGAAGCTCATTGTTTAGCTTATGCGATGCATCCTGGTAGTACGAAGATGTACCGCACCTTGAGAGATCATTACTAGTGGTAGGGCATGAAGAGAGAGGTAGTAGAATTTGTTTCTTGGTGGTTAGTCCATCAGCAATTAAGGCTGAACACCAGAGGCCTGCAGGATTTTCACAGCCGCTTCTTATTCTTGAGTGGAAGTAGGAGCACATCACTATGGACTTTGTGGTGGGACTTGCACATACTCAGAAAGGAGATGATAGTGTTTGGGTAGTTGTCGATCGTCTTACCAGATCAGGTCACTTTTTACCATTCAAGACCACTTATTCAATTGATAAGTTGGGAAGTATGTATGTGGTGAAGATTGTTCGACTTCATGGAGTACCTATGTCCATTGTCTTAGATAGAGATCCTTGATTCACTTCTAAGTTCTGGACCACTTTGCAACGTGCTTTAGGCACCAAGTGGAACTTCAGTATAGCTTTTCATCCACAGACTGATGGTCAGTCAGAACATACTATTCAAACACTAGAGGATATGTTGCAAGCTTGTGTTATGGAGTTTAAAGGTAATTGGGACAATTATTTACCTCTAATGGAGTTTGCATACAACAACAGCTATCAAGCTAGTATCGAGATGGCACCATATGAGGCTTTGTATGGTAGGAAATGCAGAACTCCAGTATGTTGGGATGAGGTTGGTGAGCGGAGGTTATTTGGTCCAGAATTAGTTCAGGATACTAATGAAAAGTTACAACTGATTAGGGACAGATTAAAAGTGGCCCAAGATAGACAGAAGAGCCATGCAGACAAGCAGAGGAGGGAACTTGAATTCGACATTGGCGATAAAGTCTTCATACGCATATCTCTTTGGAAGGGAGTGCTTCGATTTGGGAAGCGCCAAGCTAAGCACACGTTACATTGGGCCACATTAGATCATAGAGCGCATTGGTCCTTTAGCTTATCGACTAGTTTTATCGCCTGAGTTATCCAGAATCTATGATGTGTTTGATGTTTACACGCTCCGGAAGTACATATATGACCCAAGCCATGTGTTATCGAAGCAACCAGTTCATTTGAATGAAGACATGACTTACGAAGAGGAACCAGTGGAGATACTGGAAGGGAAACACCAAGTCCTACGTTCTAAGACCATTTCTCTAGTAAAAGTGATGTGGAAGAATCATACAAAGGAAGAGGCTACTTGGGAACATGAGAACTTAATGCGAGCTTAGTATTTACATCTTTTCTCATCAGGTATGTAAATTTCTAGAACGAAATTTTTATAAGTGGGAAGGATTGTAACTTATACATTTTTGTTTCGTTAAAAAAGAAAAGAGCGGTTAAAAAAATATATTAAGGGACAAATTGGAAAAAAAAAAAAAAGAAGAAACACAACACACACACGTGAGAAAGAGAGAGAGAAAGAGAAGTTGAGACCCGAAAAACCCGACTTGACCCGCAAACCTGACCTGACCGTATCTCTGATTTTCGGCCACCTCACCGGTGAAGGAAGGTACTGATTGAAAACCCTCGAGCCGCTGGTCAGCTTTCCGCCATCATTGCCACCAGAAAACTGTCGAAACGTCGTCGATCGAAGCCGTGAAAAATCACGGAATCGCCGCCGTGATTCAACCGGCGCCACCACCTGAGTTTTGTTCCCCACACCACTAGCTTCCATTTCTAACCATCCACAGCCACCAGGAGAGTCGATTTGCCGTCGACCGACCACTTGGGAGCTCACAACTGTCGAGCTAGATTCTAGGGACGTCGCTGCCCGTGGGAGCTCACCGCCGACACCATTCGACTCAACTTGGTCTGACGTATCTAACTCGAGCTTTTCGGTCATCGTTGACTGACAAGGGCATTTCGATAATTTTATATTTTTTAGGGCAATTTTATAATTTCAAACTTTGTGGATATTTTTTGTAATTCGTGGAATTGAGGATAAATTGGTAATTACGATTCTGAGGGTAATTTGGTAATTCACTATTGAGTTACAGACACAAGGGTAGTTTAGTAATTTTATTAACATGGAAGTTGTATGTTATGGATAAATGCTGGTTTCGAGCGTTATTGCGTAAATTTCATTTTATTTTAAATTTACAGAAAGTAATTATGTCATTTCCTTGATTTAGAAGGACCCGCGAGCGAGGGCCAGTACGCAAGCATGGACGACCGCCAAGTCTGAACATCGTCATTGTGAGTGCAATAAATAAAACCTATTTTCATAGATTATTATGATAATAAATCATGTTTGTGAAATAAGTATTTTAAATAATCGGATTTAAATGGTTTTCTTGAAATGGATTTGATTCACATATGGATATGTTATTAAAAAGTGTATGGTTAATGTTTTGCTGTATCGACTTTGAGTAAAATCGATAGTATTTTGAAGATGAGAAAAGTTGATTTACATGTGTTCACGGAAAGAAAAGTATGATTTAAAAATTGTATTTCAAATCATTAAAAAGCACCCTTCCCAGTGATACAGATGAGATGAGAGGCCTTTGGAGCATGTCTCTACACACATAGAGGCTTTGGGCTGTGTGTTTGGGCGCTTTGGCCTTTTGGGGGCATGTGCATGCAGTATGATGTGTACACAGTATGATGAGTATAGAGGTACAGATATTGAGATACATGTGAGATATAGGCATTTGAGGTTCGTCTCAGTACACACAGAGGCTTTGGGCCGTGTGCTTGGGCACTTTGGTCCTTTGGGGACTGGATTATGCATGCACAGATATGATGAGATATGAAATGGCATTTCTCCATCTATTCGTGTTGCTCCGAGACATGACGGTACCTAGATAGTACGTCATTGCACGTCTGTTGAGAGCCGGATATGACCAGATTATTCTCCTGGGTACTTGTTTTCATGATAATTTCAGTATTCAGTATTTGTGACTATAAATGTTATAATTTCCATGATTTTCTTCAGTATTATGTATTATTAATGTATCAGTACATGATCTAAATTACATAAGTTTACTAGAATTCTTATAATTTTTTGATGATATTATTTCGAGAAAGAGTAAATTATTTTGCAGTAAGTTCATTTTCAAAAGAAAATTATTATCCACTCACTGAGCTTAGTGAGTTTTATACTCACCCCGTTTTATTATATTTTTCCCTCCATAGGAGATTGCACTACAACAAAATTGTGTTTTGGTGACTATGAATTTAGTCTCTAAAGCTCATCCAAACAGTCACTAAATTATTCTGTGACTTTTTAATTTTAGTAACTTAATAGACACAGAATGTCGGTCGAGTAAAGAATTTAGTACTAAACTAACATAGTCACTAACTACAGCTTTAAGTGACCGTTATATTAGTCACTGATAATAATTAAATGGGTCGCCTTTCGTTGACTAGAAGGCTGCGAAATTAGCCACAAAATCTTCCAATACACGACTAACGATATGCGTCGCTAAAAGTATTGTTTTACGACTATTTTCATAGTCATTGAAGTCGATGCAATTAGTCCGCTTTGACTTTTGGAATGGCGTAAATTAGCCATTGAAGGTACTATTTCGTATCCATTAATTTTGGTCACTAATGAATTGGTTATGTGACTATTTGACATAGTCGAAAATAATGTTTTTATGTGACTAATTATTATGGTCGAGAAACTTATTTTTCAGTGTCTAACGTTTGTAGTCGATGAATAGATATATGGGTGACCGTTTGTCTTCGTCAATGAATGTTTGAGTGACTAATTATCTCAGTTGATGAAAATGTATTGAGTGACTAATCATCTTAGTTGATAATAATACTGTTTAGTGACTATATATTTAGTGCATAAAAATATTTATTTGGTCATTTAGATTGAGACCAATTGTATTGGTCAATGAGATGATGTACCATTATCCACAATATTATTGAAAGAGCATCGGCCAACATAAGATCATTAATTATCTATAGTCTTATAATGTTGCACAATTGCTTTGAGCAACTATTTCGAACATCAAAATAAAGATACAGAGACCATTTAGTTTGATCAATAATGACAAGAACTAAATCATATAGTAAATCAAAAATAGATAAATCTCCAAGATTTAATAACATAATAAAAAGTTCAACATTTTAAAAGTGTCTACTGCTTAAAAATTGTGGTAACATAAAAAGCTTAAAAAGATTCGTAGAAACATGACAAACACTCATAGAGTTGGAATAAAAATGGATGAAAAGTTCACACCAGCAAGTGGCAGCTTCTTTAAAATCTCTATGATTTGCGCATTTTGTTCTTGCAGTTGTTTAATTTCTTCACTCTGACTTTGGATTTTTTCATTTTGACTTTGAAGTTGTGTTCGCTGACTCACGATCTCTTCATTTTGACGCTCAAGCTTCTGTTGTAGCTTAGTAGTAGTTTGCTTGAATGAAGCATGCGTTTGAGGAAGTGGACCAAATCCAAGACCTTTAACATATCCTGAACTCCTATCAAGAACTTCCTCACAAATTTCTGCCTCAGATCTTGATTCAGATCCTTCAGCCAATGACTGTTCTTTCAGCTCTAACATTTTCTCCTGCAAAATATCCACTTCTTATAACTATAACTACTGTAACTCTATTCAAATCCCAATTCATTGGCCAGCCAAAATTCATCATTTTCTTTCAACAATATAGACAATAAAATGAAAAATTTTAACCACATTAATATAGTTATAACCATTAGAATAATAGGCACAGGTCAACCAAGGATTGATACTTCAGCTCTAACATCTTCTAATACAATATACAGATTTCTTATAATTATAGCTACAGTTGCTATATTTAAATCACCACATTCATTGGCTAGCTGAAATTCATCATTTCTTTTTCCAACATTCTAAACAATAATTCCAAGCATTGTAATAACAAGCACGAGTCAGCTTCCCTAATGAATAATAGCTAAATATTACAACTTAATATGTCATTTTTCTCGTTTCCCTCGTATGTATTTCCTAGGAATTTTAATATGTGTTTCTAACTAACTATCCATATCTATGGAAAAATATACAAAACTAGAACGCCTAAGAAAAAGCCAATACATTAAGCATGAATATATAAAATAATCCCAAATTGCTTAACGGAGATTAACAATAAAAAAATTTTTTCCTTCATTTCTTCAACAAGAAGCTGATATGTCAATTTTTCATGAAGTGATTGAATATAGAAATCATGTCTAAACTAAGATTATAAACTAATCAATGATGGATAAGTGTTATGATAGATAAAATGAATACACTTACGTATCTTTCTCTGGCTTCATCATTGCTCCAACATTTACATGCACTCCAATGGGTGCATGAAACAAGAAATTGGTCCTGGCGTTACATATCCAAGTCTTTTAGCCTATATATACAATATTAAAAAGAAACTACTAAATTCAATTATAAATCATTGGAAAATAAGATTTATAAAATTTTTAGTTATACCATTTGCTTTTGATGTTGTACAAAAGGCTTGGATCCACCTCGATGGCCATATTTTAGCTTCTTGCGATTTTCCACATAAATTTTTGATCGTTGCTACAATCAGAATAGAAAACATATATTAGAAATTATCAAAAATCATGAAATTTGTAAAAGATTTTTCTTTATACCTTGAATAGATCACTGTCAAAGCGTTTACAAAGGTAATCCCAATCTTCTTCATTAACAACTTCTTCAGGGCGATTTTGTAATGCTTCGGATAAATTAGAATATTCCGTGAACTTTTACCCGAAAATCAGTTCCACAAGCTAAAGAGTAAAGTTGGTCAGTGGCTTCTGTAGAACCTTGATTGCGTAATACAATAATCTAAATACACAATTAAATTTTAGAACTAGAGGAAATAATGTACTTGTGTATTTAAAAATGTACAATGCAGGGCAATTTATTTACTTACATGATTTTTAAACCATGAAGGAAATAACAGCTCTTGCCTTTGATGTATATTAGCACAACTTTCTTTTTCCAACTCCTTTATGTGTTCCCTATACAGACATGTATTTTTATAATACAAATATTTTTTAAAACATTATTCAAAAGAAGAAAAGATGTTCAATATTTAAAATATTTAAAAAGTAATGAAAGCTAATGTCACGTACTCTAAATATGGTGTAGTTCTTCAAAATTATTCATGACATACCAATGAGCCTTTCTGATATCTTCAGGTGAAAATTGTATTAACTGATGTGACCCAAATGGACGAGCCTTTTGGGAAAATACTGATAACCCTCCACCTTCCTGGCCATATACCCAATCTTCATTTCGTTGAGCCCGATTAAATCTTGTTTCTATGCTACATGTCGTTAGAAACCTATGAGAGTCAAGAGTTCAAAGAATTTTACGGTGTTCAATTTAGAGATTTCTACATAAAGAAATGACTAAATGAATGTTGACTGTTCAAAATCTAAACTATGAACCATAAAAATACGAAGTTAAACTATTAAACAGATAAACATGATTTTCACTCATACGCAGCAAATAAAACTTGCTCCACGTGCTGCCATATCCCTTTCCAGGACCATAAATTAGTAACCCAATAGCAAAATAAAATAAAATAACTTTTAGAAAACACATGGGTCCCTTTTCCAATTTATAGATACAATTTACATGCTTCCAAGCAATTGCTTTAAGAAAATCCCAAAAACCACGCAGGATCACAATAACAATAACCAAACAAAGAGGTTGAAGACAAACACAGAGCACAAACTTCACAAAAGTTTTTCAATCAAACCTTGCAAATACATAGAAAGTCTATAGTACTGGACTCAAAGGTCACTTGTAAAGTATTTTGTTTCCCAACATATT
The DNA here is from genome assembly GCA_030449075.1 of Murraya paniculata. Taxonomy (NCBI): domain Eukaryota; kingdom Viridiplantae; phylum Streptophyta; class Magnoliopsida; order Sapindales; family Rutaceae; genus Murraya; species Murraya paniculata. Next base: position 85,956 of record JAEVFN010000136.1, on the reverse strand, counting down.
AACAACGAACTGAATGCACATAAAATTAATGGACTGATTTTTGTAATAATAATTGCAAATCATCCAAATTAACCCCCAACCTAAGCATCAATTGAAAACCCAATCATATTGAGAGGAATTTTCTCCATGGCATATGAAACCCCAATTTATAGTGAAAGAGTTAAAAGAAAAGAACAGGGAAATGTAAGATTTTATACATAGAAATTGCAATCAACAGTGAACGAGTTTGGTACCTTTTTCACTAAGATAAGAGGGACTTTAAATTTGCAAGAATCTTATTGTGCCATGGACTTCATCATTCACAGGGACCTAGGGCTTGTTCCTTTGCTTGAGAACTTATAGGCATTTGGGTTTTCTTTCCTAAGGCGGTAAAGAGTGTGTTTGCGAAGGTCTTCTTAAGTCAATCCTATTTATTTTCTGAAAATTACAAAATAAATATTATTGATATATTTTAAGGGTATATGAATAATAGTTAAAAAAATACATATGAATAAATGTGTAACAAAGATATTAATTGATACATTAATATGCTTTATGTTTATGAACACAATCTTAAAATAAAAAAAATTTAATAATTTTAGATCCAATTATTAAAATAAGAAAGATTCATTTAAACATTTAATAAATTACAACTGATATTGTAGTAGCTTATAATATTCATATGTTCACTTATAAAATAATTTTGCTAGGAAAATTAGATTTGTAACATTTGGTCCATATAAACTACACATACGTGCATTCGATTGATTGTCTCAATACTTAATAATCAATTTTTATCTAGAACAAAGTGTTGTATATAAAAGGATGTTAAGTGACACATAATGAAAATAAATAATTCAATTTATTAAATTCGTATGTGACATTTTATTTCCTTCATTGTTTATTGATATTTCTCATAATTTACAGCCAATTTCTTGTCTGTAATATTCTATTTCATAGTTATACTGATGAATGATGATTTTATTATTTATATCTTCTATGTTGTCTAAATATTTTATAAGTTTTACTAAAAATAAAGATTGATGGGTTACTGAATTAAAAAAAATCCCAAATAATTCAGAAATTTTATACGCACTTTTGGGACTAAAGTCTTTAGTCATTATATTAATTCGAAATTTTCCTCCATTTTTTTTAGATGGGTGCCAAATATATTTACGGCGGGAAGAGGACACGCCAAAATATACTTCATATTAAGTAACTAATTTACTTTTAGTCGCCAAAATTATTTCATATTGTGACTAATAATATTAGTCACCCTATGTCATCTCGACTTAATTGAAAATACTTTGATATTGTGACAAATAAAATTAGTCACTGAACAATAAAGAAACACAATTTTCCTTCTTTTTAAACATATTTCAATTTTATTTAGTGACTGTAAACTACAGTTGCTCCGCCAGATCTTCTACACCTAATTTGATTATATTCAGTGATTGTTTGTTTTAGTTGCTTATACACCTCGATTGCAACTAAAAATGTTGGTCTCTAATCCCAATTCGTGTTATAAATGTAGATCTTTTGTGACTAACTAGAAATTGGTCACTTAAAAGAGTATTCCATGACTATACCATATAGTCATAACTAGTTAATGATGATTAAAAAAAATCATTCGTTTGAAAAATATTTCTTCCATATACAGGGACTGCATTGTTTAGTGGCAATAACTTATGTTTCAGTGACTAATATGTCAGTCATTGACGGTATTTACTTAGTATAAAAATGTGCTGTCATTTGGAGTACAAGTAGATAAGCTCCTTATGGAGACTAAATTGACTAGTGGTCATCAAATCTGTCTTTCAATGACTAAATAAAGAGTCATAGAATGTGGGTGGTAGTGGGAAAAAATTCTGAGAATTGGGCCGCAAATAGTGTGACTAAATATTTACCTTAGTCGTACAATAATTTAATACATGAATAAAAATTTAATAGTCACAAAATAGTTGGTCATAGAATCAGAATTTTGTTGTAGTGAATTAGAAGTATACTAAATCGACCCAGCGACTGTAGATATTTTGAGTTTTTGGCCACGTTATACTAGAATTTATAGATAATTTTTATTAGGGCATTTTGATAAGCTCATTATTTTGGGATTGTAATATTTTGGTGTATTATTCTTTTAAGACTAAGAATAGACCAATGTATAGTATTATCAGTTATAATATAATCTTTTGGTACTTTGGAGATATCTTGCATAAAATTATGTGCAATGACTGAGAATGTTGAGTATTGAAGCTAGTTGTTTATAGAATGATTTGGAAGTGTTTGTGTTGCACATTTGCAGGTGGGGAATGTCATACTTATAGGGGAGATTTTACCGAATTTTCGATAGATTTCTTATTAATTAGTTTATTATCAATTCAGTTTTGATGAGTCTAGATAGACTCACCCAGGAGTTTGGGGCGGGTTGTTTCATGGTATTACACCACAAAAAATATAGCGCCATTGTTTTTACATTTATACTAAAAATATGACAACTAATAATGGAGAAAACTAAGGACAATTTACTAATTATTATTAATTGCGAAGTGATTGTTAGAAATAATCCAATGGCTTTAATTGTTCGGAACAATAAATCCAGTGGTCGTATTGTATAAACTATTTATTAATTGTTCGGAACAATCCATTCACCTTTATCAAACACTTATACTATGGCTTTCAAGATAATCACCTTCATCTAGTGGTGGAAATGGAAAAAATAAAACTAAACTAGTCTGTAAAATTATATCAGTAAACTTAGGGAGACCAATTGTAGGGGCCAATCTGAAGAAATCACAAGATATAGAACTTTTGAAAAAATATATGTAAATAATGGGGCCAAATGTAAAGACCAGAGAGACGTAGTTAATTTCCCTTTATACGCTTACTTTTCCTATAATTGTTTTTCCGTGGTGAGGAAATAATTAGTTGTGAAATTTCAGTTAAGTGCTTGATAAATTATTATCTGAAAATTGTTTTTGAAAAGAGATTATATTTGTTTGGAGAACATTGTGACATTATGTAATGATCGAAATAATATTCAAATGTACATTTACAATCAAATAGTTTGTGCAATGATATATTTGGGTATCAATTTCATGATTTTATTTTGTCTTAGAAACTTGACGCAATCCAGCTATAGATGTTTTGATTAGGGTATCTTTAACAAATTACCCGTTAGTTCCTATATTTTAAAAAATTATAACAAATATTCCTATTGTGTATCCGTTTTGAATTGAGATCTATTTAATTATTTTCCACTTTTCCCTTGTTACATGTGACATTTGTTTTGATTTTAATTTAATCAGGTAGAAATACTACTTTGCCCCCGAAATCTTCGATCCTATGGCTATAAGAGTAACGATTGAAATATTTTAAGTAAAATTTGGAAATAAAGGAACCAAGTGAGTAATAGTTCAAAACTTAGGACTAAAGGAGAATTTACACATTAATCAATGTAGTTAGTTTGGTAATGCTATGATTTTTACGATAAATACTGTCAGTCATGCTGAATAATAAAAAATAATCAACATTTAGAGAGGAGTTCAATTAAAACAGTTAATAAAATCTTTAGTTTTAAAAATTATTGTATGTTCCTTTTTGTTGCGGTGGGCGGGTGTGGAAGGGGGATTTATTACGAGTTGTAAAAACAACTATAACTGTTTGTTGAATTTCAATATTACTACTGTTGTGACAATAAACAAGGAGTAAAATAGAAATAAAATATTTACTACTTGCAATAATATTAGATAGTTTGTGGGGAACTACGGAAAATACATGAAATTAGAAAAGGTGCTCATTATCCAGCTCTAATTTGTTGTGAAAGACAGGTGATTTTACCTAATTGGATCTGGAAAATATTTAATAACATCTAAGTTGAATTGTAGCTCAAAAAAAAAAAAAAAAAACAAACAAAACAGTTTTAGGCTTTAGCCATCCCAAACTGGCCCTAACTTGAGTTCTTCTACGCTCAAGATAAAAAGTAATCTGACGCTGAGATTTAATGATTTATTTTCCCTTGAGCACAGTTTGGCTGTTAATAGGGTACAAAAGATGCAAGTCCGTTTTAGCTCCTTTCATTGTTTTGTTGCTGAATTAGCAGGATCTGGAGAATGAAAATCATTGTTGATATTTAATTAAAATTGTCATTGGATAGTTATATGCCAAAGTATCATCGGACATGATGCAGGGAATTCCTTGCTTTCACATTCTTTTGCCGCTCTTTTTGGAAATTCCATAGTAATTATATTTGTTCACAGACCATTAAAGTGACTACAATTCCCGTTAAGCGAAAGGCCATGACCACTTTGACCCCACTTGTATGCCTCTTTGTTAGGTCACTGTTGAAAACTCTGACAAACGCTGCAATGGTTGGATGCGATCAATACACACACCTTTATGGGTCATTTGAATTTTTTTTTCTTCTTTTTCTCTTCTGTAGTATTTTTTTTTTTATTATATGAGACTATTGCTCAAATTACAACTCATATTATATGAGACTATAATTGATATTTATAAATCAGACTATTACTACGACTAGACATCAATTCTTATGAAGTACTATCCAGATTTTTTTAACGCTCTCTAATATTTGAAGGCGTCTACTCCACTCATACTTAGGTAAGAGAAAATACTGCCTTCACTCAATTATTAATTGAGGAAAAAATTATCCCTATAATACATTTGTTGGGGTTCAAACTGCTAAATTAAAGAGCAGCAGCCCTAACCACCCGGCCAAAGGCCGGGTGGCTTTCTGTAGTATATTTGAAACAGCACAAAAAGAATGAAATGAATCACATTGAAATTGAAATTAATATATTTCTTCTAGAGTTTGGCGTTCTTCCAGTGTCAAATGGTCAACGCAAATCATATTTCAATATTTTACTACAACAAAAATAGCGTTACCGATGAGATATTTTTGAGGATTTTATTTACTTTTAATAATTACATTTTACAAAGGTAAAAAAGAGCCGTCAGAGAAACATTAAAAAAACCATTAGTTTTTTCAAGGATAAATTGCTGTCAGTAATAAATAATGCACTAGTTGGAAATACAGCGGGTCAATTAATGTTAAATGTTCTCAAGCTAGACCTAATGTTAGGAGCCATTTGTTTTTTTTACTTAATTGACTTAATTACAATCAGTTAAGTGATTAAATCTGTTTATTTTTTAATTTAATAAAAATTGTTAATCATTAAATTATTAAGCTATTTTTTTTAATTTTTTGCTTAATCTAAAAAGTCTGAATGACATTATTAAAAAATATTTTCTAAAATATCTCTATCTAATTAATTAATTTTCACTTATACGTAAATAAGTTTAATAATTAACATTATTACCCATCTCTATTACTCATGATGATATAATGGTAGACTATTTTTTTATTTTCTTCAAATTAGAATTATTTATGGTTATAATTTTTTATGAATATTTTTCATATAAAACATCATAAACAACAATAAAATTGATTAATATATACTAATTTAGAATAACAATAAAATATTAATTGTTTAATATTTATAATTTATAAGAGCATAGATGTAAAAATATTGGTTTCCAGATTTTTTTAAGTTAAAAAAATAATTTAATACTTATTTATAGCGATACGAAAAAACAAACATATCATCAGATTCAGATATTCAATTCTATTAAGAATTTAGACTAATTCAAGTCTCTTTAAATTTTAGATTTCAGATAAAAAAAAATGCTCCCTTAGTTAAATGTTTAAAAATAAATGAATGGCAAATTAAATTATGCACTAGCTTGAACTCGGTGGCTAATTAGATAATTATTAGTCCACTACAATTAATTTCATTTGAAAAAAAAATGAAGGTAGCGATTCGAAGATTTGTAAAAAAAAAAAAAATGAAGGTAGCGATTCGAAGATCACAATTCTCGCTCGCAATAACTTTTTAATTACGAGTCATCTTATGGTCGTAGAGCCCACTTTTTCAACTTGAACAACTGGTAAAATACCGGTTGTCATTCAATAATTTAAAAAAAAATTAATGCAGAAAAATAAAATAAAATAAAATAAAGAAAATTTGTTAACAATTAACATAAAAAGTATTTGATTGAGAAAATATCTTTAATTTAAATGAAAGTTAAAAAAAAAGTAAAATAAACATCTCCCAACAGTTTTAGTTAAATATCAGTATATTAGGTACACATTCCAAGTTAATTTCATATGTCCCTAATTTTAGTTAAACTTTGTTACTAATAGGTTCATTTGTTTCCACTTTCCAATCCACTAGTTTTGTTTTTAATATTCTTAATATATTCGTTAAATACTAATATTTTGGGTTAGATTTCAAATGAATTCAATTCTCATTAGATAAGTTCCTAACTTTGGTTGTACTTTCTCCCCATTGGTTTATATGTATCAACTAATATTCCACTAATTTTACATTTAATTTGTTCCAGTTATTTGGGCTAAATACCAAAATTACTTTTTTTGTTAGATTAGTTTCTAATTTTAGTCAAACTTTTTTCATTTGTAAGTTCACATGTTTCAACTTATTAATCCACTAGATTTGTACTTGATATTCTTACTAAATTCGTTAAATGTCAATATTTTAGGTTATGTTTTTAGTAACTTTCACTTTCTGTTGGATCAGTTCCAAATATTCATTACATTTTCTCTTTTATTGGTTCATATGTTTCAGCTAATTATTTCTTTACAAAGGTGTTTAATATTCTCATTAACTTGGTAAGATTCCAATTATTTGCATTATGTACCAAATTTATTTTTTACAATTTTATTTTTGGTTAGATAAGTCCATGATTTTGGTAATACTTTGTCCCTTATGGGTTTATATATTTCAACTATTATTTCACTTATTTTGCATTTAATATTCCAATTAACTTGGTAAGATTCCAATTATTTGGGTTAAATATCCAAATTACTTTTTTGTTAGAGTAGTTTCTAATTTTGTTAAACTTTTTCATTTATAGGTTCATATGTTTCAACTTATTATTCCACCGGTTTTATGTTTGATATTTCTACTAAATTCCTGTTAAATATTCCTCTAATATTTAGGCAAGATTTCAAGTAACTTTTATTTCCCGTTAAATAAGTTCCTAATTTTCGTTGCACTTTCTCTGTTATTGGTTCATGTGTTTCAGCTAATTGTTACTCTAATTTTGTATTGAATATTCCCATTAATTTGGTAAGATTCTAATTATTTGGGTTACGCACCAAACTTATTTTTTTTATAATTTTATTTTTGGTTAAGTAGGTCCTAATTTTAGTTATATTTTTTCGCATATGAGTTTATATGTTTCAATTAATATTCCACTATTTTTATGTTCAATATTCCAATTAATTTGGTATGATTGCAGTTATTTTGGTTAAATACTGAAATTACTATTTTGGGTTAGATTAGTCCCAATTTTTTTAATTTTTTTCATTTACAAGTTCATATATTTCAACTTATTAGTCCACCGGTTTTGCGTTTGATTCCTACTAAATTCATTAAATGTCAATATTTCGAGTTAGATTCCAAGTAACTTTCATTTCTTGTTAGACAAGTTCCTAATTTTCATTACACTTTTTTCTATTATTGGCCCATGTGTCTCAGCTGATTATTTCTCTAATTTTGTATTAATATTCCTATTAACTTAGTAAAATTCCAATTATTTGGGTAAGGCACCAAATTTATTTTTTCAAATTTTATTTTTGGTTAGTAGGTCTCTAATTTTGATTATATTTTCTCTCACATAGGTTTATATGCTTCAACTATTATTCCACTAGTTTAGCATTTAATATCCCAATAAACTTGGAAAGATTCCAGTTATTTGGGTTAAATACTAAATTAATTTTTTTGTTAAATTAGTCCTTAATTTTGATTAAGCTTTTTCATTAATAGGTTCATATATTTCAACTCATTAGTCCACCAGTTTTGCATTTAATATTTTTACTAAATTTGTTAAATACCAATGTTTCAGGTTAGATTCCAAGTAACTTTCATTTTCCGTTAAATGAGGTTTCTAATTTTTGTTATACTTTCTCTCTTATTGGTTCATGTGTTTCAACTAATTATTCTTCTAGTTTTGTGTTGAATAATCTCATTAACTTGGTAAGATTTCAATTATTTGGGTTAAATACCAAATTTACTTTATAATTTATTTTTGGTTAGATTGGTCTCTAATTTTGGTTACATTTTCTTCCTTATGGTTCATTTGTTTCAACTATTATTCTACTAATTTTATGTTGAACGCTCCATTTGACTTAGTAATATTCCAATTATTGGGTTAAATAGTCAATTTACTTAAATTATAAACAATAATATTTATAAGGTGAATTATGTTTGACCCCTTGCTATTTTAGTAAATATAGACTTACTAAATAGTACTGAAAAATCTTTATTGTAACCCTTAATCTTTTCCAATATTTTGGTCTACAACCTAAGTCTATTTTTTTTTTCGATTTTCATTACCTCATGAGATCTCTTGCTTTGATTGTGCATATACTTGAGCTTTTAATCTTTATACATATTTATTCTCATTTTATCATTTTAATTAATTATTTTTAGTTATCAAGTAAATTAATGCATTTAGTTTCAGCTTTCTGTTTACTCTTTAAATAATTTCTTTAATTTTTCAAAACTTTAACAATAAATCAAAAGTTGATGTAAGAGGTGTATGTAATTGCCGTGTTTTTCAAAAAAAAAAGGAAATTAATTTTTCAAAAAATTAATTTTTGAAAGTTTTTATAGCATAAGTTATAAAAATGTTTAAACTTACAAAAGTTGAAACTTTTTTAATCTATTTGTGTCGAATTATCCTTTTTCTTTTTTCTTTTTTGGATCAATTGAATTGATAAGATTTCTTGTACTTGAATTTATTTATAATTAACTTTTGATCTTTGTAAATGTTATGCCCATTTTCTCATTCAGTTAAACATATTTATTTATCTTTAAACTAAAATAAATCAAGAATTAAGATTTTTTTGAATTCGAATTAAATTTTTACCACTCTATTTTCTTTTCAAATTAGTTTTATTAATTTCTAATTACTTCAACAAAATATTTTTGTTATTAATTATAAATATTATTATATTATACTTATATGATTACCACTATTATTATTTGCTTTTTTCCTCTTACTACATTTATTATTACTACACTCATGAGATTTTTAACAACATTTTTTCTTATAATGAGTATCCCTTTTCATTTTTAGGTATGTATGTAATTTTCAATCTATAAAATAAGTTTTTTCAATTTTCAAGACTCAGCTAAAATAATTTTTAGAATTTTTTAACAGCAGTATTCAAAATATAAAATGATTCTTGAGTAGCATACTCATTCTATGGAACTTAAGGTGTTGAAATATCTTTACGAAATTTGGCCATGAAATCATCTATGCCTGAAATTTTGACATCTGTGCTCATTTATGCTCAATTATCATTTAAGTGATTGTAATTTTGCTAACAACACTTTTTTTTCCTTTAATTGACTATCATTCTCTTTCAAATATATATACAATTTTTAAGTTACAAAATAAGTTCTTCAATTTTTCAGGGCTTAATTAAAATAATTTTTGAATGTTTATTATGAGCACTATATGGCATTATGCAATCTAATAGCATAGTAAAGACATTTATGATTATGAATCAAGTGTGTTTACTTTATTAGTTTTTCAAATGATTTGTTGGCATTTGCTTGTAAATGAAATTATAACCTACTAATTTATCTAGTGCACAAAAAAATGAATCAAATCAAAATTTCCGTTCATTGATCTACACAGGTTTATAAGAAATTTTTACAAGCTTTTGGAAAATAATTTTGAAACTTTTGACATCAAATAAATCCAATAGAAAACAATATCAATCTACAGTTTCCAAAAATTAGAGTTCAAATGCCGCTATATTTCAAGGGTCCCTGCATAAAAATAATAATAATAAATAAATGATAATAGAAAACAAGCCCAGGAAAAAATAAATAATATTCAAAATTTCAAATGTGTGTTCTAAACTCCTGGGTAGGATCAAATAAGTTTTATTTTCAACCCCAAAAAAGAACCTTTAATGCGAACTAAACCCAAAACTATATACTAATTTCTAACAATATATTTTTTAAAGAAATTTTTTAACAACAATATTAAAACATCAAATTATTCTCGGACTAGCATAGTTGTTCTATGCAACCTTTATGTGAACTTTAATTCAACGATAAAGTATCTTTGGAAGATAAAGAGGAGACTACATATACAATACACAATAACAAAATTGATTGCATGAATGATAAGAGAATACATCTAGAATGAACAAGATCAAAATTGATTGCATGAATGATAAGAGAATACATCTAGAATGAACCAGAATAAAATTGATTGCATGAATAATATAAATCATCGAATAGCATCTAATGTGAACAACTCACGAAATGCAGTAGAAACTAAGCACCTAAAAATAACTGTCAAATATTCATCAGCATATATATTTTTTCTTGTACGTAAAATGCATTCAAAATCTAAACCTTGTTTATTAATTCATTTGCTTGTATATTTATTGTAGTTTTCATAACTCTTATAATTTGTCAGCATACCCAAACAATCAGTTCAGGTAGCGAGAGCACGTAAAATATCTAGATTACTAATTACCATAGCATTTAAAATGATAGTATTAACGATTCCATATCTTTGTAAATATTGTAATATTTTTGTAAATATAGACAGCTTATATAGACTTGGTTCTTTCTATTTTAGTTTCAATACTCTTTGTTTCCCAAGGAATTTATTTTGTATAACTGGCACCGTTAATGCCAATTGTAATACATAGAGTTTTTGGTGAGGTCTTTCTTCCATCAAATTCATGCCTAATTTTTCACGGTATTAGAGCCACAGCTGACGGTCAATGTTAAAGAAAGTTGAAAATCTTGACGAACAGGAGGATGATGTTTTCCTGGTACATTCTTCAGATAGTCCAATATCCTTCAGATAACTATGGTACATGGGTAAGAGCGATGGAGATGGCCTTACGAGCAAAGAACAAACTCTGTTTTGTTGATGGGACTATCACCAAACCAGATGATGATGATAGCGGTAAATGGCAATGTTGTAATGATCTTGTTGGATCTTGGGTGCTGAACTCCATTTCAAGTGAGCTTGTGGAAAGTGTGTTGTATGCACAATCTGCTAGAGAAGTATGGCAAGATTTGCAGGAACGTTCTCAACATCTAATGCACCAAACATCTATGAACTTAAACAAGCCATCTCTAGTTTAAGACAAGGTGATGTTTCTGTTTCCCTTTTATTTTACTAGAATGAAAGCACTTTGGGATGAATTAAAATTCATTACAACCTATAGAGCCATGTGTTTGTGGTAATGCAAAAACTGTGAATTAGTTGCAACAGTTGCATCGTGCGATAGAACCCTTTAAGGGCTGCATGACAGATATGCAGCAACAAGAAGTCAGATTTTGTTGATGGATCATTTTCCTAATGCGAACAAGATTTACTCACTTGTAAGGTAAGAAGAAAAACAACAAGATCTTCATGCATTATAGGGACCTCTAGAAGCAACAACAATTGTTACACAAAATAGATAGCTACTACAACAAAATTTCCTTAATAACCAAACATGGGGCAACAATATTTCAGCCGATAATAGAGGTGGAAATTTGAATGGCAGTCCTGGAAATAATCAAGGTAGGCCAACATGTGAACATTATGGGAAATTAGGACATATAAAATTGAAGTGCTTTGAGTTGAATGGGTATCCACCAAACTGGAGGCAATGTGGACAAGGAAGTAAAGGAAATCCCAAGGCAGCAGCAGCTGTAGCCAGCAAAGAAAAGCAACAAACGCCTATTTTTACTCAAGAGCAATATCAAAAACTCCTAGCTATGCTGTCCTTCCTAGGCAGTTTATATTAGTAAGTATTGCAGGTATAGCTCTTAATTCCTCCTTTTCCCGTACTTGGATAATAGATACGAGTGCTACCAATCATAGGTGTTGTCCTTTGGATTTTTTTAATTCCTATGAATCGTGTCATATACCACTTCATGTTCAATTACCACATGGCACAATGGCCCTTATCACTCATATAGGAAATTTTTCCTTTTCCCCAGGATTTTTATTAGATAAGGTGTTTTACATCCCAAGCTTTAAAGTCAATCTATTATCAGTTAGCCAATTAACCAAATCAAATAAATATCGAGTCATCTTTTCTTCTGATTCATATGAATTTCAGGACCTGTACGCGAAGAAGAAGATTGGCAAGGGTAGACTTCGTGAGGGCCTTTTTTATATACATCTTCGTATCGCATCTTCTTTTACCTCCCAAATGGCTTCAACCCGTGAGATTGATACTGTCATTGGAGACTGGCTACTCGTATCTTAGCCATTTAGAATTATATTCTAAATCTAATCATTTGGTTAGTTTTAATAAGAATTATATTTTTGACATTTGTCATAAAGCCAAACAAGTTAGAATGCCTTTTTTCTGTTAGCAATATTAAGAGCAAAAATCTTTTTGAATTAATCTATTGTGACGTTTGGGGTCCTTTTTCTACTGCTAGTTCTTTACGTGCTTATTATTTTTTAACTATTGTTGATGATTATACAAGGTGCACTTGGTTATATTTAATGAAAACGAAAACCAAAACAAAATGCACCTTTGTTCCTTTCATGATTTGGTTAAAAATCAATTTAATTTTGACATGAAAATGGTGCATTCTGATAATGGGACTAAATTTCTTGTTAAATATTTGCAATAATTTTTTCTAGATAAAGGTATTATTCATTAAAGAAGTTGTGTAGGAACACCACAGCAAAATGGAGTCATAGAACGTAAGCATCGCCATCTCCTTGAAGTTGCGTGAAGTTTATGTTTTCAAGCCAATTTGCCCATCAAATTCTGAGGTGAATGTGTCCTTACAACAGTATATTTGATAAATAAGTTGCCTAGTGAAGTATTACAAGTTAAATCCCCACATAAAATGCCTTTTGGTGTAGCACCTAGTTTCTCTGGATTAAAGGTTTTCGATTATTCACGTTTTGCAAAAAATTTACCCATAAAAAATAAATGTGATCACCATGCTAGGACTGGCATTTTTATTGGGTATCCTTTTGGAGAAAAGAGATATTGTATATATGACATACAAACTAAAACTATTCATGTGTCATGTGATTTTTTTTTTTTTACGAACATATTTTCCCTTTAAGGATGTTACACTGCCAAGTATTTTAGTACCTTTTGCACATGTTGGAGATAATTTATTTTTGGATAATGATTCTTTTAAGTCCTATGATATTTTGTCTCCTAATCAAAGCATTGATATACTGATGTCCTTAAAGAAAGTAAGCCACAACAACCAACCACGGATTAGCCTATAGAAAATACTCATTCCCATTCCATTGAAACCACTTCAGATCACCCCACACAGCCTGTATATTAAACAATAGTTGATCCACCAGATGACACTCATTCAGCCATAGAACCCCAAGAACTACCACCCGCACGGGTTTCACAAGACCGACAACCTCCAGCTTATCTGCAGGACTATTGCACCTCGACAACTCATATTTCTACACCGGCCAATCTTGTTTCTTCATTACCAGGTAAGAAATATCCTCTCCAAAATTTTCTTTCTTATCATCGTTTCACGCAAGCAAATAAAACGGTTTCATCTGCTATTACCTCTACTATAGAACCCAATTCCTTTTATAAGGCAATAAAATTACCTGAATGGTGCAAGGCAATGGAGCATACGATTCATGCTCTTGAGAAAAATAACATTTGGACGCTTAATCATTTGCCTGTAGGTAAAAAGGCTATTAGTAGTCAATGGGTTTACAAAATAAAATATCAAGCAAATGGTACCATTGAGTGTTACAAGGCGTGATTAGTGGCAAAAGATCACATAAAGACAGAAGATATTGATTATCATGATACATGATACCTTTTCTCCTGTAGCTAAACTTGTGACAATAAGAGCTATGCTTTCTCTTACAGCTGTTAATGATTGGATCTTAGAATAATTAAATGTAAGTAATGCTTTCCTCTAAAGTGATTTAGAAGAGGAAGTTTACATGCAAATTCCTCAGGGTTTTTCCAAACAGGGGGAGGATTTGTTTTGCAAACTCAACAAGTCCATTTATGGTTTGAAATAGTCTTGAAATTGGTTTTCCAAATTCTGTATTGTAATTCAGCAAGCAGGTTTCCATCAATCCAAGGCAGATTATTCTTTATTCGTGAAAATCAATGGAGTTTCTTCCACCTTTGTATTGGTTTATATAGATGACGTTATTGTGGGTGGGAATGATTTAGCAGAAATTGATAGCGTCAAAGCTTTTCTTGCACAAAAATTCTGCATTAAAGCTTTGGGTACTTTAAAATATTTTTTGGGTATTGAAGTAGCACGGTCATCTCCTGGGATATTCTTATATCAAAGAAAATAGGCCTTGGATATTTTGAAAGATGCTGGACTAATTGATGCTTGTCCTTCACCTTTTCCAATGAAACAACACTTGCATCTTTCACCTACATATGGGGATCCTTTACCCAATCCTTCAAGTTATCGACGTCTTGTTGAGAGGTTGATTTATCTAACTGTTATAAGACCTAATATAGGTTTTTCTGTGCATGTATTAAGTCGTTTCATGCATGAACCACGCACAGTGCATATGGATGCAGCTTTAAGGGTGCTACAATATTTAAAAGGATCTCCAAGAGAAGGTATCTTGTTGTCTTCCACTAGTCATTTGCGTATCCGTGGGTACTGTGATGCTGCCTAGGGAAATTGTCCTGTTTCTCATCAATTAGTTATTGGATATTGTACTTTTCTTGGAAGCAGTCCTATTTCTTGGAAAACAGAAAAGCAGAATGTTGTTTCTCACTTTACAGCTGAAGCTGACTATCATTCCCTGTCAGACCTCTCATGTGAGTTACAATGGCTTAAGGTATTGTTTGCTGATCTTGGGTTATCCCATACTGCTCCTATGCCTATTTACTGTGATAATTAATTGGCATTATACATTGCTGAAAATTCTGTCTTTCATTAGCGTACAAAACATGTTGAGCTAGATTATCACTTTACGCGAGAACGAGTCCAATCCAAATTGTTGCTTCCCTTGCACATTCATAGTTGTATGCAAATCGCAGACATCTTCACCAAACCACTTGGTCGTGATCTTTTGCTTCATCATATGTGCAAGTTGGGTGTTGTCGATCTTCACGCTCCAACTTGGGGGGGAGTATTAACTATTCCATATCTTTGTAAATATTGCAATATCTTTGTAAATATAGAATGCCTAGATAGGCATGGTTTCTTTCTCTTTTAGTTTCGATACTCCTTGTATCCCAAGGAATTTGTTTTGTATAACTAGCACCGTTAATGCTAATTGTAATACATAGAGTTTTTGGTGAGGTCTTTCTTCCCTCAAATTCGTGCCTAGTTTTTGAGGTAGTAATATCAATACCACAGTAGGTAGGAAAAAAAATCAAATCAATATAATTTTTAGCTTTTTCATTCATTTTTCTATCATCAAATAGTGGAATGAAATAAAACTGCCATAGAAATCAATATTACAACTGCATTTAGTTTAGGGAACAAGTTAAAAAAAAAAAAAAACACGGGACTTAGATTTTAAGAATTCTTTAGAAGGGAAAAACATGACCAAATTACCCTAATAATGTCTTTTAATAAACTACCTTTATTATATTAGTTAACAAAACGCATACACGGAGGTTATACCATGTATGATTTCCAATTCTTTCATAATTTCCTTATGCATTCATCTTCCCGAAATCTAATATACACCAATATTACCGCCTTATTACTACTATTTTCTTGATTGTAGGCTACTGCTAAAATTAAGCAAATATAAAAGAATTCATAAAATAGCTCATCAAAGTCTAATTTCTCTTTAGCTATTTATTGTTCAAGAATAATGTGCCAAAAGAAGCTTATTTGTCATAAAATCACATAGAAATGGAATGTGGTGCTTAGCTGACGAGTAAAGTTGACAAACCCAGACCTGTAATTCCCATCATTACTTTTGCATAACATATAATAGTAATATAGAGACTGAAAAACCACAAAATTCATGCACTGAAATCAGAACATCACAGCAATTCAGGAAAGTTGAAATTCATTTGTCGCTCTGAAAGAGGAGAATACATCCAGAATTAACAAGATCAAAACTTTTCAGGACTATTGATCCATGATTGCATGAACAACATTTAGATTTGTTCTTGTAAGTAAAATACATTCAAAATATAAGCCTTGTTTATTTATTTATTTGTTTGTTTATTTATTGTAGTTCCCACAATTCTTATGATTTGTCAGAATTCCCAAACACTATATTCGGGTAGACAAAGTACTTAAAAATAAATAGATTACAAATTATCAAAGCATTCGAAATGGTAAGAATAACGATATCACAACAGAGATAAAAGAAAACAAAAACTCAACTCAATTTCTTTTTTAGCCTTTTTTTTTTCTAGCATGGAACACTAAAAAGAAAAAAAATTACTGTGGAAGTCACATTATACCTAAATTTACTTGCATTTACTTTAGGAAACAAACGAAAAGAAGCGGAATTCATGTGACCTTAAGTTTCATTATTGAATTGGATTTCATTACTGAATTTCACAAGTTTTACACTCACATATATACACACATATATACGCACACATATATATATATACACATATATATTATCACATAAATTTATTGTCGACCTCCAGAATTCAGATGCAATTTTTTCTTTAGTTTAAACTAACTAAACATTTGGAACCTAATTTTTATATTTCGTGAAACGATCCACCCCGAACTCTTGGGCGAGTCTATCTAGATTCATCAAAACTAAATTGATAATAATCTAATTAACAAAGATTCTATCGAAAATTCGGCAGAATCTCCCCTATAAGTATAACACTCCCGATCTGCTAATGTGTAACACAAACACTTCCAAATAATCCTATAAACAACCAGCTCCAATGCTCAACATTATCAGCCATAGTACTAAATTTTATCCAAGATATCTCTAAAGTACCAAAAGATTATATTATAACTGATAGTACTATACATTGGTTTATTCTTAGTCTCAAAAGAATAATACAACAAAATTATACAATCCCAAAGGAATGAGCGTAGCAAAATGCCCTAATAAAAATCATCTACATCTTTTAGTATAACGTGGCCAAAAACTCAAAATATCTATAGTCGCTGGGTTGATTTAGTGTATCTATAACCTCTTGTGGGGGGAGGAAGAAAAATATGATAAAACGAAGTGAGTATAAAACTCAGTGAGCTCAGTAAGTGGATAACTGTTTTCTTTTGAAAATAAACTTATTGTAAAATAATTTATTCTTTCTCGAAATAATGTCATCAAAATATCATAAGAATTCCAGTAAACATATGTAATTTAAATCATGCACTGATGCAACAATAATACATAATGCTAAAGAAAATCTGGGAAATCAAAATACTTATCATAGCAAATACTGAATACAGAAACTATCAAAAAACAAGTACTCAGGAGAATAATCTCGTCATATCCGGCCCTCAACGGACGTGCAATGATGTACTATCTAGGTACCATCATGTCCCGGAGCTATACGGATAGACGGGGAAGTGTCATCTCATATCTTATCATATCTGTGCATGCATAATCTAGTCCCCAAAGGACAAAAGTGCCCAAGCACACGGCCCAAAGCCTCTGTGTGTACTCAGACGGGCCCCAAAGGCCTGTATCTCAATATCTGTATCTTTGTAATCATCATACTGCATACGCATCATACTGCATGCATATGCCCCCAAAGGGCAAAAGTGCCGAAACACAAAACCCAAAGCCTCTATGTGTGTTCAGACGGGCCCCAAAGGCCTCTCATCTCATCTGTATCACCAGGAAAGGTACTGTCCAATAATTTGAAATATAGTCTTTAAATCATATTTTCTTTCCATTAACACATTTAAATCAATTTTTCTTGTCTTAAAAATACTATCGTGTTTTATTCAAAATCGATACGGAAAAATATTAACCATACACCTTTTAATAACATATCAATATGTGAATAAATCCATTTCGAGAAAATCATTTAATCAGATTATTTAAAATACTTATTTCACAAACATGTTTTATTATCATAATAAACTATTAAAATAAGTTTTATATATTCCACTCACAGTGGAAGTGTTCAGGCCCAGTGGTCGTCTACGCTTGCGGATTGGCTCTCGCTTGCGGGTCCTCCTAAATTAAGAAAACGATATAATTACTTTCAATAAATCTAAAATAGGACTAAATTTACACAATAAACCTTGAAGCGAGCATTTATCCATGATATATAACTTTCGTGTTAATAAAATGACTAAACTACCATCGCGTCTGTAACTCCAAAATCAAGAATTATCGAATTACCCTCAGAATCGTAATTACTAATCTATCCTAAATTCGAAGACTTACACAAATATTCACAAGGTTTGAAATTACAAAATCGCCCTAAAAAGTGAAATTACCAAAATGCCCTTGTCGGTCAACAGTGAATGGAATTCAAACGAAGGTGACCAAGAAGCTCGGGTTAGATACTTCAGACCGAGCTGAGTACAATGGTGCCAACGGTGAGCTCCCACGCACGGCGACGGCACCGAAATCTAGCTCGATAGCTGTGAACACCGAAGTGCCCAGTCGACAGCAAATTGACTCTTCCGGTGGCTGTGGATGGTTGGAAATGGAAGATGGTGGTGTGGAGAATAAAACTCAGGTGTTGACGCAGCCGGAAACCGATTAAATTGCGGCAAATCATAACGACAATTCCGCAGTTCTTCACGGCTTCGATCGACGGTGTTCCAACAATTTTCTAGTGGCAACAATGATGGAGAAGTGACCAGCGGCTCAAGGGCTTTCGATCGATACCTTCCTTGCTGGCAAGGTGGCCGGAAATTGTAGATACGGCTGGATCGAGTTCACGGATAGGGGTCGTGTTTCGGGTCGGGTTGTAAAAGTCTTCCTCTCTCTCTCTCTCTCTCTCTCTCTCATGTGATCTTGTGTGCCTTCTTCTTTTTTTTTTCTCTTTCTATTTTTCTCTTTTTAATTTGTCTCTTATATAATTTTTTTAACCGCCCTTTTTATTATTATTATTATTATTCACACCATATGTTACATTTCGTCCAATAAAGCCATCGTTCATCTATTTCATCAAATAAAAACATGACCAAATTACCCTAATAAATCAATTAATAAGTTACCTTTATTATTACCTATAAAAATTACATTTATTATGTTCTTTGCAGATTTTTCTTTGAAATGGCGACGGTAAGTTGAAGCTTAGGGTACTCATTCTCATCACTCACTTGGACTTGGATCCAGCCACTTAGAGAGGATGCCAAAAGCATTGTCTGCATTAGATTGTCTGTCTATTTTCTCCCTTGCCAATCCATCTAGAATGGAACCATAAAACATTCAAGAAAAAAAAAAGAGATTGAAAACTCCAATTGATAATTCAAAATATATAAAAAAATAATTAAAGTTAATTTCTAAACCCTAATAAGACGAGTTCAAAAAAAGGGAGCCGAATTTATAAATTTCTTATGCAAAAAGCTTGAGCATAGATTTTGAATACAGTTTCAAAGCTTGTTCATTTACTTTGATCTGTAAGTGTTCGAGAGATAACAACTTTTTTATTAATTGATTTTGGGAGATTAATGAAGGTGCAAAGATGAGGGATCTAAGGTGAAAAGACGAGGGATCTAAGGACCGTAGTGAGAAAGACAATAGATTTTTTATCATACAAGTGTAACATTAAATCAACTTACCTTCTAAGTTATACCTTTATTTAGGCCCAGCCCATCCAAAATGAATATCATATAAAGGATATAAACTTGCACATATAAACTTG
This sequence comes from Murraya paniculata, assembly GCA_030449075.1. NCBI lineage: Eukaryota > Viridiplantae > Streptophyta > Magnoliopsida > Sapindales > Rutaceae > Murraya > Murraya paniculata. Next base: position 66,134 of record JAEVFN010000136.1, on the reverse strand, counting down.
TACAGCAGAAGCCAAACATTTTTCCTCTACTGATTCTCTCATATATTTTCCGCGAACTAAGGAGTTCAGTAACATCCTCTTGTAAAATTTCCACATAATCCTTCTCGGTTTTGCTTATTGCGTCCTGAAACTTGTTGATAATTAGATTTTCCATACTGCAATCCAATCCAATTCAATCGGAAGGTAAATCCGATAATAATTGGGTTGGTTGATAATAATTGGGTTGGTATGGATTGATTTGGTCGACTTGATTGAATCATGAAGAAACCAGGTCAAAAGCAACACAAAATACACAGTTACTAACACAAAGTTTGTATCCCACCTTTACGAGCCTATCATTCCTCATGCCAATTGCCATATTCGTTTCAATATGTAAACTAGTTTTGTCATTCTAACTATAAAACATCTAGGATGGACAGGAAGAAAAAAACACAAATATGAGAATTATTACAAAATAGCAATATATCACAAAATTTCTATTGGATCTATTTTTATTTATGGTTAGCGACCTTTCTATGCAAGAAGACTAAAGTCCAGTGGGATGCTGTTTATGACGGCTTTGCACATCATCCATTCCACAGACCCGTAGCCTTAAATCAACTGGGTTGACTGGATTTTCATCGTATCCTATGGAGGAAAAGAAAAATGGAACTTTTAATATATGAACTTTTTAAGGCAAATAATTAATCGAGTTGTTAATAAATGAACTTAAAAAAAATGAAAAATCGTAATAACAGAGTAAAATATTAATGTAATTTAAACGACTTAAGTACTTACTGAAAAACCATTTGATAATCCTTGTCCAACCTTCGTTGTTGTAACACAATGCTAAGTTTCCGAAGATTATTGGAATGATAAGTCCAGTCACCACCAAATATTGATCGTCCATAAAGGCACGGTACATCAAAGCTGTGGAGTGAAATATGATGACTTGGACCATAAAAAACCTTTCTTTGCTATCTGTTACTACAGTGTTGTTGTCACGAATTTCAAAAGGAGGATAAGCGAGGTATATGTAGTGTAAGATAAGGGAAGTTTTTCTGAATGAATAGGCAAATATTGTGGCAACGCCAAAGGTATGAAGTTTTGGGTAAACATATTCACTTATGAGACCAAAAATCAGACAAAGGAAAAATCTTGAAGCTGCATTATACATGAAAACAATGTGAATGAAAGCGTCAAAAACATATATTAGGAAACTTGTTAATGGAAGTGCAAAAACAACAAGATTAAGGACACTAAGACAACTGTTGATATTTAGCTCTCTCAGTTTGGTTATGGCTAGCTCAGTCAAAGCAAGGTTAAAGAGGGCCAAGAACCAAAAGCTTCCAAATTTGAAGTAGTTTATCTCCTTAAGATTCGTGTGCAAACTCCAGTGTATCCCCTTTTGGTTTATTTCTTTAACCTGGAGAAAGAGAATAGAGAGCATGTGTGATGAAAAAAAGAGTCAATTTAATCGAGAGGCAGTAAAGAGTGCAAACAAATTATTATTATTATTTTTCTCTAGCTTTAAGAAGTTCTTCCTGTGTGGATGTTTGTATGTTTTGAAATGCAAATTTCATAGACAACATTTATTATTTGGTAAACAGTATCATTTAACTTCTAATTCACATTTTAAAATGCACGGGCTACTTTTCAGAATAGATTCATATCTCCATGTAAATCATCTAAGAACACCAACAAAACAAAATGGCAAATAAAATACTTTAAAAAGAATTAAAAAATGCACGACCAAAGCATTTAAATTAAAAGAGTTTAAAAGGAACGAATGAATTTCATTCTTTCCATTTAATGAGAATTATAGGCCCAATTAATTCTACAAAATTAATGATGCATAACATAAAAGAAAAATATTCCAATTAACTACTAGTTTAGGTCATTTTTTCATTGCATAATGATCAGACGATTATCGTAATCTTTGAATTTCATAACGACTATGATACTTGCCATATATGAAAGCAATATTAACGATTTTTATTTCAACCATAAATATTTTATTTGATATAATATTTGTTTGAGGCATGTGGCTGCATTAAGTAAATACACACGTAGACTTCTCTACATCCACAGATTCCGAGTGAGCATGGCTATTTGCATGGTTTGAGATCATCGAAGAATTAAGTCAGTTTGTAAGGCTCTTCTGAGCAATTGTAGCTTGTAGTATTTAATCATTTGTTTCAGTGAGGTGCTCGAATACTTCTGAAGGTTTTCTTCTTTGTGTGTGTATTTGAGAGAAAGAGTGTATTGGGTTTTTTTGGGAGGTGGGTTGAGAGTTATTTTGTACTTTACATTTGTTCACCATATTAGCGGGAACTTGTGATCTCCCTCTCGTGGACGTGGGCAATTTGCCGGACTACCAACATTTTGTGTTATTTTTTTCTCAATTTTTTTTTTTTGTTATTATCTCACATTACCGTTTGATACGATTCTGCACAACAGTTGGTATCAGAGCAAGGTTCTGACCTCGGCTTAGCTAGTTGGAGTTATGGCCTAAGACTCTTCAACAACACCAACAGCAACCGCTTTTCCACCGGTAGCTTCATCTACACCATCAGTTTTGGGGTCCATAGCGTTGACAAGGACGATGTTAACAAATGCTAAAGTTGAAAAATTTAATGAAACCAACAACTTTAGTATGTGGCAATGTGAGATGATGGATGCTCTTTTTCAATAGGAGTTTAGATATTGCACTTGAAGTAAACCATTATCGGTGGATGATGTGGAATCGGATTAATCGTAATGCTTTTGTTTCAATTTGTTCGTGTCTCAGCAGGTAACAAAAGTTCCCATATATGATGGAGACTTTTGCAAATAAACTTTGGAAGGAGCTTAAGAAGCAGTTCTTGACGAAAAGCTGCAAGAATCGACTGCACCTAAAGAAGAAGTTGTTCGGCTTCCAGTATCAGCCTTGTACGACTATATAAAATCCTATTTCAAATTTTAATAATTTGGTAGCTGAATTGATGAACCTTGAAGAATCTTTCAAAGATGAAGATAAAGTCATTTTACTTGTTTCTTCCCGTCCAATTGAATATGATCACCTTTTTTACTACGTTACTTCATGGAAAGGATAAAATTACTCTTGATGAAGTATGGGCTGCTCTGTACAATAACAGGACGAGGAGGAACATAGAAGTACTTGAACAGGAGAAACTTATACTGCAAGAGGTTGTGCTCAAAGTCGTGAACCGGGAGAAGGGGTAGATCTCGCTGGAAGGCAAGACCTGCTAAAGACGAATGTGCCTTTGTCAAGAAAAAAGGCACTGGAAGAAAGACTGCCCAAAGCTGAAAAAGAAAGACAAGGGTAAATCTTCTTCAAATGCAGCTTCAGATGCCTGTATTGCCAAGTATGAAAACTACGAGTCAGAATTCGTGTTGATCAGTACTTTGTTGAAATCTCACTCAAGCAAGTGGATTGTGGATTTGGATTGTACCCATCATATGTGTCCCAATAAAGACTGGTTCATTAATTTTGAAGAACTAATGGCAATGTTGTTTACATGGCCAACAACTACACCTTGCAAACAACTGGGATAGGATCAATCCGCTTAAAGTGCCATGATGGATCTACAAGTGTTCTGACTGATGTGAGGTACATACCGAACCTTAAGAAGAATCTCATCTGTTTGGAAGTTCTAGAATTTAAAGCTTTCACTATGACTATGCGAGATGAATTCTTAAAGGTTTTTTTAGAGCACTAGCGGTAATGAAAGGTATCAGGAAGAATAATCTATACTATTTACAAGGTCACACAGTTATTAGAATAGTAGCCACTATTTCTAAAGAAAATAAAGATTCTGGGATCACCAGACTATGGCATATGCGTCTGGGACATCCTGGTGAGAAAGCTTTGCAGAATTTAGTAAAGCGGGTTTGTTGAAAGGTGCCAAAATAGGCGAACTAGAATTTTGCAAGCATTGTGTTGTGTGAAAGCAGTCAAAGGTGAAGTTTGGCCTGGCGATCCACGGTATGAAAGGTATTTTAGATTAATTCTTGGGAGATATGCATTATTTCATCACTTTTGTCAATGATTTTTTTCTGAAGAGTTTGGGCATATGTAATGAAAAACTAAGGATGAAGTGTTAGATTGTTTCCTTAAGTGGAAAATGATGGTTGAGAATCAAACGACTTCGAACAAACAATTGTACAGAGTATACCAATGATCCGCTTGCAGAAGCATGTCAAGCTAATGGTATCATTCGACACTTCACAGTTAGAAGAAATCCACAACAGAATGGGGTGGCTTAACGCATGAATCAAACTTTGCTGGAGAAGGTTCGTTGTATGTTGTCTCATGCTGGATTAGGCAAAGCATTTTGGGCTGAGGCTGTGGTGTATGCAAGCCACCTCGTCCACCAGTTACCGTCTGCTGCAATTGGAGACAAGACTCCCATGGAAATTTGGTATAGAAAACCTGTTAATGATTATAATTCTTTACATGTATTTGGTTCCACTACTTTTTATCATGTGTAGGAGTCAAAGTTAGATCCGAGGGCTAAGAAAGCCCTATTCGTGGGAATTACCTCAGGCGTGAAGGGATACCGACTCTTGTGTCTCAAAACAAAGACAATTTTTAGCAGCGATGTCACTTTCGGTGAATATGCCATGTTAAAGGTAACCGATGGAATTACACAGTAGGTGGAGAAAATTCGGCAACAGGTGGAGTTTGATGCAACAAAGATAGTTCCGACAGATGAAAAATCTTATATGGTGAGGGAGAAACTCAAGAAGAAGTAGTGGTTTCGACACAAAAACCTCAACAGCAACAATAATTGATTGCAGTTAGCAGGCCAAGATGAGAGATTCAAAAACCTACTCGGTTTGTTGACATGGTGGCTTATGCTCTTCTAGATATAAATGACAATGTTCCTCTTACTTATCGAGAAGCATTCCAGAGTTTAGAATGTGAAAAGTGGAAGAAAGTCATGGAAGAAGATATGCAATCACTTAGGAAGAACAAGACTTGGAAGTTGGCTCAATTACCAAAGAATAAGAAGGCAATTGGATGCAAGTGGGTATTTACAAAGAAGGAAGAATTTCTTAAAACAATGTATGCTATAAGGCAAGACTGATGGCAAAAGGCTATGCTCAGAAGGAAGGAATAGACTATAACGAATTATTTTCTCTAGTTGTGAAACATTGCTCCATTGGAATATTGATGGCCTTGGTAGCATAATTAAATTTGGAGCTTGCACAACGCGATGTAAAGACAACTTTCTTACACTGTAATTTAGAATAAGAAATCTATATGACTTAGCTAGAAATTTTCAAGACTGCTGGTAAAGAAGATTGGGTGTGTAAACTGAACAAGTCGTTGTATGGATTAAAGCAATCTCCGAGGTAGTGGTATAAGCAATTTGACAAGTTTATACTTAGGGAAGAGTACACATGAAGTAAGTTTGATCATTATGTGTATATTCATAAACAACAAGATGGATCTTTTATCTATCTTCTCTTGTACGTAGATGACATGTTGATCGCTTCAAGGAATCCTGAAGAAGTTGAAAAGTTGAAGGCTCAGCGAAGTAGAGAATTTGAGATGAAAGATCATAGAGAAGCTAAGCAGATTCTCGGCATGGAAATCAACAGAGATAGAAAGAAGGCCAAGCTTTCTCTAATGTAAAAGCAGTATTTGAAGAAGTTACTGCAATGTTTTGCCATAAATGAGCAATCAAAACCTGTGAGTACTCTGCTTGCCCCTCATTTCAAGCCCATTGTGATGTTCGCTAACACTAATGCAGAACGAAAGTACATGTTGAATGTTCCATATGCAAATATTGTCGGTAGCTTGATGTATGCAATGGTGTGTATGAGGCCTGATATTTCACATGTTGTTGGAGTAGTAAGTAGGTAGGTATATGCACAACCTAGTAAAAGGACATGGCAAGCTATGAAATGGATTTTAAAGTATATTCTAAAAACTTTGGATTTTAGTTTATTTTTTGAGTAGGATGATTCATTTGGTCATTATTGGTTGGATATGTTGATTCTGACTATGCTGGTGATTTGGACAAGTGTCGATGAACTACTGGCTATGTATTCACTTCTGCAAAAGCTCTAGTAAGTTGGAAGTCCACCTTGGAGTCAATACTCGCATTGTCTATAACAAAGGCAGAGTATATGGCAGTTGGAAAGGCTCTTAAGGAAGCCATTTGGTTGCAAGGTCTACTTGCTGAATTCGGAATTGAATAGATGCACATCACTGTGTATTGCGATAGCCTGAGTGCTATTCACTTAGCCAAAAACCAAGTATATCATGCACGAACAAAACATATCAATGCTCGGTATCATTTTCTGTGAGATATTCTTGAAGAAAGAAGGATCATGCTTCATAAGACTAAGATTGCTGACAATCTCGCAGATATGTTGACCAAGGTGATAACTGCAATCAAGTTTAAATACTGTTTGGACTTGATTAATATACTACAAATTTAAACACATTCGAGTGTGTGGCACCCTTAGGTGTATTTGGAAACATCATTTCTCAATTTGTCTTGGAGATGGAGAAATTGGAGCCAAGGTGGAGATTGTTGGAGACATGCGGCTCCATTAAGTAAATATGATGGGAGACAAGATATATTGGATTTGTTAGGTTTGAATTTAATATGCTAGTGGAGCACTTTGTATTAGGCCACACACGTAGCCTTCTCTACATCCACAAATTCCAAGTGAGCATGGCTACAAATAGCATGGTTTGAGATCATCAAAGAAGGAGAGAAATAATAAGAATTAACTCAATTTGTAATGCTCTTCTGAACAATTGTAGCTTGTAGTATTTGAGCATTTGTTTCAGTGAGGTGCTTGAATACATTTGAAGGTTCTCTTTTTTGTGTGTATATTTAAGAGAAAGGGTGTGTTGGTTTTTTTTTTTTTTTTTTTTTTTGAGAAGTGAAGTTGAGAGTTATTTTCTACTCCACACTTGTTCACAATATTAATGGAAACTTGTGAGCTCCCTCCGTGGATGTAGGCAATTTGTGGAATCACGAAAATTTTGTGTTACTTTTTTTTCTCCTTTTTTTTTTTTTTTGTTATTATCTGACATTGCCGTTTGATCCGATTCCGCACAACAATATTTTTGTTAACCTGATTCGGATCATAACATAATTTACTATTAGGAAGTCCTGTGAACTATAACTCTAAAAGTAATTAAGAACCAACTGTTGAATGCAGAGCCTCGTTTCAATCCTACCACTGTGTAATATGATTAAATATGTACGAATTAGAGAATGATTTTACCTTTCGAATAAATTGGAAGTACTTCTCCCTATATATTGATGCATGCAGCAGAATTAATGTGGTGTAATACTCGATCAGAAATCTATCAAGTTGGCTTGTTTTAGTCTTATTCATCCTCAGCTTCTCATCGCAGGCAGCAATACAACGAACAAGCAATGGCCCGCCGAGCAGGTACCATTTCAAGAACTGTACCAAAACAGACATCATATATATATATATCTATTGAGATAAAAAAAGCAATAAAACATTTAATGGAAGATGGTTCAAACATGAGTGAATTAATTATATACCATCGTAAACAATGGGAGATCTTCCTTAAAGCGCTTCTTCATAAGATTAAGAAGTTTCACATCGTTGGAAGCCATTATAGCAGTTGAATCCTCAAGGAATTAATTATTAATTCAGAAGAAAAATTTGGAAATGTGCAATCATAATATCTTACTGTTACATGTTGAATAATTTTGAAAGCGCATTTTATATATCCATTGATTTAAGGATGGATAATTTCAAACTTGCCAGTCTATGTAAGTTAGGATTCTAGTTAGTTTAGGAGATATTTCATTCTCTTTAACGAATTTTAGATTTTCCCCAAAAAAAAAAATAATAAATTCAAGATTTGCTTGTAGAACCCGGATTTTCGCCTAATTTAATTTTTTTGAGACCGTTGTTAATAATTATGACACATGGCAACTATGACTTCGTAGGGCTTGAATTCATCCATTCATTTAGTTTCCCTTTTGATAAGATTAATTAAGTCATTTTTTTAAGCTAATCTAGCAGCAAATAGTATTAAACAAAAAATCCAATAGAAAGCAACAGTGAATCTCTTTTCTTCTGCATATGCTCTTCCCAAAGCCATCAACACCCTTTGAAATTCAATATTAAAAGATTAATTTGTCATTTTAATTAGAATTAAATAAAAATATATATCTTTATTTAGAGCGAGATTCTTGTAGCATTACTTGCAGCGAGTATTCTTTTACCCTTTCATATGCACCGATATTCATTGAATATTTGATTCTTATTATCCATTCTCGAAATTCTACATTTGCTCTATTCTAATTCGAAATAATTAGGGTTTAGACTTTATCAAAATATTAACCGAGCTAACTAGTAAGCATATAGATAGTTCGATATCATTATCCCAAAGCAGAACCTACTTAACTCTTGCAGTGGAAGCAAAAGGTCATAGGTTCAAGTCCAAGGGGATACATTTGATTTGAGTGTAGTTAGGAATTGGGTGTAATGTAACTAAAAAAGTTAAAAACCCACCCACTATACATATAATACATGTTTTGCTTTTGCTTGAAAAGGATATATAATACATGTTATTCACATAAATAATTGACTACTCCCACCATGTTACCACCAATTCATTTCCTTAAAAAGGATGTATAATACATGCTATTCACATTAATAAGCAATGACTTCCTCCACCGTGCTACCACCAACTCATTTCTCCCAATAATGCTCAGTGGGCCGCAAACGCTCTTTGCCCCTGCGGCCACCTGAGTTCAAGAAACAACGAAGAAACGGTTTTAGTGGATAAAATTTCACATCTCCATTCAAATCTTTAAAAAAAAAAATCCATTTTAATATATAAAATTTTCCAATGTAACTAATGTTATTCGCATAAATAAGCGACTCCTTCCACCATGCTATTTTGCTCCTGGCTTCCATCTAGGAATAAATTACTCTTCCATACAAGAGCCGAATGATCCCGAAGTTTCACCAATTCAGTTGCCCTAATACCGCTCAGCAGGCTGCGAATGCTCTTTGCACCTCCAGCCACCTGAGTTCAAGTAACAATTAAGAAAGGGCAGGAGTTAACATTTAGTGGATACAATTTCTTATCTCCGTTCAAACCTTTGAAAAATAATTCATTTTAATGTATAAATTTTTCATATCTATCCAGGAAACATATGTAATGAATATAAAACTATTCTTCAAAATCTGAATTAGTTATTGGATGAAAATATCCAATAGTTAGTCATTCAAGGTTAGGAACTTTCATGCAACGGTCATCATACATTCTACAAACCCGTGCCCTTAATTGTTCATTTTGGGTTGTTGCAACTGCATTCGGCAAAACTGGATTAAGCGGGTTTTCATCATACCCTAGGAGGGAGGGGGGACGGAAAAAAAAAAAGACAAAATAATTAATCAATTAATTCATGTGAAAAATACTAAGGTAAGGCAATTAATTTAAACAATATTATATCTAAGTGCTTATATTAATTACTCACCACTAAAAAAACCAATTTTCAACCCTTGTCCAATTTCAATATTGTTGTAACACAATGCCAAGTCTCCAAAGAAGACCGGAATAAGAACAGCAGTAACCACCAGATATTGCTCGTCCATGAAGGCACGGTATGCCAAAGTCGTAAAGTGACATATAATGGCTTCCACATTGTTGTGAGAATGAGCGAGGTATATGTAGTGTAAAATAAAAGATGTTTGTTTGAACGAATAGGCAAATATTGCGGCAATGCTAGAGGTATGAAGTTTTGGGTGAACGTATTCACTTACGAGACCAAATATGAGACAACAGAAAAATCGTGAAGTTGCATCGTACAGAAAAGTAATGTGAATCACGGCTTCAAAAATATAGATTAGGAAACTTGTTAATGGAAATGCAAAATAACAAGATTAAAGAGGTTAAGAGTCATTTCTAGAGTGTCGATATTTAGCTGGGTCAAAGCAAGGTTAAAGAATGCCAAGAAAAGATTCTTCCAAATTTGAAGTAGTTTATCCCCTTTTCCTTTATTTCTTTAAATGGTTATATTCAATTGAATGGTTATATTCAATTGAATATGATCTATATCATAATAATATATTATCTTATTTATATTCTTTGAGATGTTTATTATTTGTTTAACATTTATATTTTTCAAGGATAGAAATGTAAAAATTCTAGTTTTCAAATTTTTTAAGATAAAAAAATAACTTAATATTTATTTTTAGTGTTAAAAAAAATATATCATTCAGATTTAGACATTCAGCTCTATTCAGAATTCAAACTAATTTAAAACTATTCAGATTTCAATTAAAAAAGAAAAAACAAATGCCATCTTAGTTTCCATTAAGGTAACTTTTGTTTCGTACGTTAATCAAAGTGCGGATCTTAATTTGGACCTTTGAATTTAAATTTAATGGCGTATTATTATTTTTTTAATTTTAAAATGTGCACATGGTAGGACTCACAATGGATAGATTTTAAGAGTCATTGGATCCAATGTCCCCGATTGGAATTCACACTTTAAGTTAAAGTGCGGGATCTCTTAATGAAATCTCCAATATTAAAAGTGAGGGGCCGGCATTATAGTGTTGCGTTTTTTGCACACAGTTGGAGTCGCTTCATAAGTTTGTTGATTGAACTTTTAATCGTTACAAAAAATCTAGATCATACGACGAAGATAATGAGCAGATAGATTATTAAATTAAAAGTACATGTACATAGACATATTTGTTTTAAAGTACATAGTCTACACGGCGCAATAGATTTCATATTTACGTCTGCCAAATATGAATGGACAGTTCCTTGTAATTATTCCATAAATTGTATATGGGAGATTTTATTATTATAGTTGGACCTATTAAATTTAATTATTTTTTACATTATAACGCATTCAAAAGTGATCATCTAATTATAAAATTTGGATTCGGTGGTGAAAAATTGTCACTAGATCTAGTGTCGCAAAGATCAGCACTAAAATCGTACTAACATTTAATCTAAAGAGTTTTGACAAGCATCCCAATTTTTTTATTCTAAGTTTCTTTTATCATTTATTAAGTGCTTGATAATTCTTTTATAAAATTAAAGTGAATTAATCGATGAATGACATACATTTCAAATAATTTTTGGAATAAAAAATTTAAAATAGTGAATTAATTGTAATTCTAACTTATGAATGAATAGTTTCACATCCTTAATTTAATTTACTAGAATCCAAAACTAACTAGATTTCTAACTTCCTAAGTTTGAAAATTTCCAAACTTAACTGACGGCGATAAATAGGAACTTTATCTTATCAATTTTAAAATATTTCAAGTATAAAAAATTTATTCTGAATTAATTTCTCATGTTGGGTGATCATGGATCCCAACGAGTCTTAATTGATGAAAAGACAATTCTTATACCATTTTGCAAGAACGTATTTAATACTTATACTAAGGCCGATTCTTTTATTAATTATATATATATATATATATATATATATATATATTGGAGTTTTGATTTATAGTTTTAACTATTTTCAGCTTCTACCGAAACGTGGTATCTACACCTCGTCGTGTATTGATCGACCATAATCCTAGCGCAGCTGCTGACAACATATAGGAACAGGTTGTTACTGGATGCATTTGGCTCGCAGCAAACCCGTGCCGCACTTAAACGATTTCTAGCACACAAGTCGCTAAGTAAACCTAATACACTTCTCAAACTAGTTAAGTAAGAAAGCTTTCAACAAATGTTGGAGAGAAGCAAGAGCAATATGGCTAAATATAATTTTATTATTCACAAAAGAGTAATTTACAAGAGAGCTTTATAAGAGAGCTTGTGTGTGTTGCTGGGTGATTGATGTGGTTGGTGGGTGTGTGCAAAAATGGCAAGTGCCTTGGGGTATTTATAAGCTTGGATGCTAGGTTCTCGAACCTTCCTAGCAAGTTGGCAGTTTGCCTAAATATCTAACTTAGGTTTAAATGCTCAATTTTAGAAAACTCTAGCCCATGTCTAATTATAGAGAGTTATAGATTTTGGGCCATTCTAGCATGATTGCTGAGCACATCACGGCTGGCTAGTTGTGTGAAGAGGCCTAGTGCTAAGCGCAGTTCGTTGCTGAGCGCATCCCACCAATTGTGCTGAGCACACTCCCTTCTGAGCGCTGTGCGTCCTGAACGAACCCGCGTTCTAAGCGCATCCCGCTGTTGTGGACTGTATCCCGCTGCTGAGTACATCCCGCTGTTAGCTGGACTTTTACTGAGCGTATCCGCGGGCGTCAATTTAACCTCTGTTTGCGGGTTATTTGAGCGGCGCGTTACATGGTGCCGCTCAAAATATTTGCAAAGGTAATTAATTCATTTTTGTTTCTCTATTTAGATAGTTACACCGATTTCTATAGTTTTCTCCCTGAATCCTAACACACAGCTTATTGAATGAAGGTTGATGATTACAATTAAGGTGTAAATTTCCTTTAATCTTTAGGGCTCGTGTCGATTTCTCTGGTAACCTATGTATTTTTAAAATTACACAAAACATCACTTTCGTTACTTTCATATTTCTTGAATCTAATTTTTCAAGAATAAAATAATATTTTTGTATGATTTGACTTTTTAGTAAAAAAAAAAAATTTGTATCAAAGAACTTAAATTCAAAGAAGTCTCACGTAGAATATGTGAAAAGTGGAGATAATTAAGTATATTTCTAGAAAAACTTATACAAAGAAAAATTTAAGAGTACGAGGGACGTTTATTAGATTTTTTAAAAATGTAAGGACTGACTGAATAAATTGACGTAAATTATAGGAAATACCAAGAGCAGTAATTTCCCCAACAATTAGTCCATATATACGAACAAGTCGTGATCGATGAAGATGTTCACAGTTAATTAGAATATATACGCTCTAATGTGAAATCATAGTTAATTAATTATTAATGTGATCATGCGACATAGTTAATTAATTATTAATGTGATCATGAGACGTGTTACTTTAAATTGGTACAACATGCATACGAATATGTCTCTCTCTTTTCTTCAAACTCTCCTCCAAACTCTCTTTTCCTTTTTCAGATCAGCATGTTGAAGCCTAAGCAGATGAAGCTTAAGATGATATTGAAGCTAAAGAACATAAACCACATCCAATTGGGAAGTATTGTGTTCTCGACTCTTTCTTGTGTAGCTGTAACCAAACTAAGCGAGCTAAAAATCGACATTCAACCTACTATACTCACCGTCTTGATTCTTGTCATATTTGCATTTCCATTGGCCGGTTTCTTAATCTACATTTTACGGTCTCTCATTTACATGGTTGTCATTCAATCAAGATCACCACTACTTTTTATTAGCATTCTCTTCTGTCTGCCAAGTGAGTACATCCACCCAAAACTTCATTCATTTGGCAATGCCGCCGTATTTGCTTATTCATTCAAACAAACAGCCCTCATTTTACAATACATATACTATGTTCCATGCAAAAAACATTGGCGATGAAGATAACAAGCTTCTAATCGTCAAACTCGTCATATTTCACCTTGTATATTTCACCTTGTTAATTATTACTTAGCCTTATGGAGAAGCAAATTTTAAAGGCCAGTGCCCTCTTGATTCCTGTTCTCGTCGGTTTCTTCGTTAGTTATTTGGGTAAGTAATAATTAATCAATTATAATATACATATTTATTGGGGCAGAGTGAGACTAGCTATCTTTCAATTTATTGTATATAAGTTTTTCGTCACTGGTTATAGGCCTTTTCAAATTGTTTCCATTACAATTTTCAGACTTTGCATTACACATTATGGCCTGTTAAAATATAAGTTTGTAAATGTAATGAGGAAAATGTAACTAAGAATTTGTGTTGGGTAGCGAAAAAAAAAAAAAAGTACTCTTCCTAGTGATACAGATAAGATGAGAGGCCTTTGTAGCCCATCTCTACACACAGAGAGGCTTTGGGCTATGTGTTTGGGTGCTTTGGCCTTTTGGGGGCATGTGCATGTAGTATGATGTGTACACAGTATGATGAGTATAGAGGTACAGATATTGAGATATAGATGAGATATATGCCTTTGGGGCCCGTCTCAGTACACACAGAGGCTTTGGACCGTGTGCTTGTGCACTTTGGTCCTTTGGGAACTGGATTATGCATGCACAGATATGATGAGATATGAGATGGCATTTCTCCATCTATTCGTGTTGCTCCGAGACATTACGGGTACCTAGATAGTACGTCATTGCACGTCTGTTGAGAGCCGGATATGACCAGATTATTCCCCGGGGTTCTTGTTTTCATGATAATTTTGGTATTCGGTATTTGTGACTATAAATGTTATAATTTCCATGATTTTCTTCAGTATTATGTATTATTAATATATCAATACATGATCTAAATTACATAAGTTTACTGAAATTCTTATAATTTTTTGATGATATTATTTCGAGAAAGAATAAATTATTTTGCAGTAAGTTCATTTTCAAAAGAAAATTATTATCTACTCACTGAGCTTAGTGAGTTTTATACTCACCCCGTTTTATCATATTTTTTTCAACACAGGAGGTCACTACAACAAAATTGTGTTTTGGTGACTATGAATTTAGTCTCTAAAACTCATCCAAACAGTCACTAAATTATTCTGTGACTTTTTAATTTTAGTCACGTAATAGACACAAAAATGTCGGTTGAGTAAAGATTTTAGTACTAAACTAACATAGTCACTAACTACAGCTTTAAGTGACCATTAAATGGGTCGCCTTTCGTTGACTAGAAGGCTGCGAAACTAGCCCCAAAATCTTCCAATACACGACTAAAGATATGCGTCGCTAAAAGTATTGTTTTACGAATATTTTCATAGTCATTGAAGTCGATGAAATTAGTCCGCTTTGACTTATGGAATGGCGTAAATTAGTCATTGAAGGTACTATTTCGTATCCATTAATTTTGGTCACTAATAAATTGGTTATGTGACTATTTGACATAGTAGAAAATAATGTTTTTATGTGACTAATTATTATGGTCGAGAAACTTATTTTTCAGTGTCTAATGTTTGTAGTCGATGAATATATATATGGTTGACCGTTTGTCTTGGTCAATGAATAATTGTTTGAGTGACTAATTATCTCAGTTGATGAAAATGTGTTTGAGTGACTAATCATCTTAGTTGATGATAATACTGTTTAGTGACTATATATTTAGTGCAAAAAGATATTTATTTGGTCATTTAGATTGAGACCAATTGTATTGGTCACTGAGATGATGTACCATTATCCACAATATTATTAAAAGAGCATCGGCCAACATAAGATCATTAATTATCTATAGTCTTATAATGTTGCACAATTGCTTTGAGCAACTATTTCGAACATCAAAATAAATATACAGAGACCATTTAGTTTGATCAATAATGACAAGAACTAAATCATATAGTAAATCAAAAATAGATAAATCTCCAAGATTTAATAACATAATAAAAAGTTCAGCATTTTAAAAGTGTCTACTGCTTAAAAATTGTAGTAACATAAAAAGCTTAAAAAGATTCGTAGAAACATGACAAACACTCATAGAGTTGGAATAAAAATGGATGAAAAGTTCACACAAGCAAGTGGCAGCTTCTTTAAAATCTCTATGATTTGCGCATTTTGTTCTTGCAGTTGTTTAATTTCTTCACTCTGACTTTGGATTTTTTCATTTTGACTTTGAAGTTGTGTTCGCTGACTCACGATCTCTTCATTTTGACGCTCAAGCTTCTGTTGTAGCTTAGTAGTAGTTTGCTTGAATGAAGCATGCGTTTGAGGAAGTGGACCAAATCCAAGACCTTTAACATATCCTGAACTCCTATCAAGAACTCCTCACAAATTTCTGCCTCAGATCTTGATTCAGATCCTTCAGCCAATGACTGTTCTTTCAGCTCTAACATTTTCTCCTGCAAAATATCCACTTCTTATAACTATAACTACTGTAACTCTATTCAAATCCCAATTCATTGGCCAGCCAAAATTCATCATTTTCTTTCAACAATATAGACAATAAAATGAAAAATTTTAACCACATTAATATAGTTATAACCATTAGAATAATAG
This sequence comes from Murraya paniculata, assembly GCA_030449075.1. Classification (NCBI taxonomy): domain Eukaryota; kingdom Viridiplantae; phylum Streptophyta; class Magnoliopsida; order Sapindales; family Rutaceae; genus Murraya; species Murraya paniculata. Next base: position 50,108 of record JAEVFN010000136.1, on the reverse strand, counting down.
GCACAGGTCAACCAAGGATTGATACTTCAGCTCTAACATCTTCTAATACAATATACAGATTTCTTATAATTATAGCTACAGTTGCTATATTTAAATCACCACATTCATTGGCTAGCTGAAATTCATCATTTCTTTTTCCAACATTCTAAACAATAATTCCAAGCATTGTAATAACAAGCACGAGTCAGCTTCCCTAATGAATAATAGCTAAATATTACAACTTAATATGTCATTTTACTCGTTTCCCTCGTATGTATTTCCTAGGAATTTTAATATATGTGTTTCTAACTAACTATCCATATCTATGGAAAAATATACAAAACTAGCACACCTAAGAAAAAGCCAATACATTAAGCATGAATATATAAAATAATCCCAAATTGCTCAACGGAGATTAACAATAAAAAAAAAATTTCCTTCATTTCTTCAACAAGAAGCTGATATGTAAATTTTTCATGAAGTGATTGAATATCGAAATCATGTCTAAACTAAGATTATAAACTAATCAATGATGGATAAGTGTTATGATAGATAAAATGAATACATTTACGTATCTTTCTCTAGCTTCATCATTGCTCCAACCTTTACATGCACTCCAATGGGTGTCATGAAACAAAGAAATTGGTCCTGGCGTTACATATCCAAGTCTTTTGGCCTATATATACAATATTAAAAAGAAACTACTAAATTCAATTCTAAATCATTGGAAAATAAGATTTATAAAATTTTTAGTTATACCGTTTCCTTTTGATGTTGTACAAAAGGGTTGGATCCACCTCGATGGCCATATTTTAGCTTCTTGCGATTTTCCACATAAATTTTGGATCGTTGCTACAATCAAAAGAGAAAACATATATTAGAAATTATCAAAAATCATGAAATTTGTAAAAGATTTTTCTTTATACCTATAGATCACTGTCAAAGCGTTTGCAAAGGTAATCCCAATCTTCTTCATTAACAACTTCTTCAGGGCGATTTTGTAATGCTTCGGATAAATTAGAATATTCCGGGAACTTTTACCCGAAAATCAGTTCCACAAGCTAAAGAGTAAAGTTGGTCAGTGGCTTCTGTAGAACCTTGATTGCGTAATACAATAATCTATATACACAATTAAATTTTAGAACTAGAGGAAATAATGTACTTGTGTATTTAAAAATGTATAATGCAGGGCAATGTATTTACTTACATGATTTTTAAACCATGAAAGAAATAACAGCTCTTGCCTTTGATGTATATTAGCACAACTTTCTTTTTCCAACTCCTTTATGTGTTCCCTATACAGACATGTATTTTTATAATACAAATATTTTTCAAAAAATCTATTCAAAAGAAGAAAAGATGTTCAATATATAAAAAGTAATGAAAGCTAATGTCACGTACTCCAAATATGGTGTAGTTCTTCAAAATTATTCATGACATACCAATGAGCCTTTCTGATATCTTCAGGTGAAAATTGTATTAACTGATGTGACCCAAATGGACGAGCCTTTTGGGAAAATACTGATAACCCTCCACCTTTGTGGCCATATACCCCATCTTCATTTCGTTGAGCCCGATTAAATCTTGTTTCTATGCTACATGTCGTTAGAAACCCATGCGAGTCAAGAGTTCAAAGAATTTTACGGTGTTCAATTTAGAGATTTCTACATAAAGAAATGAATAAATGAATGCTGACTGTTCAAAATCTAAACAATGAACCATAAAAACACGAAGTTAAACTATTAAACAGATAAACATGATTTTCACTCATACGCAGCAAATAAAACTTGCTCCACGTGCTGCCATATCCCTTTCCAGGACCATAAATTAGTAACCCAATAGCAAAATAAAAAAAAAATAACTTTTAGAAAACACATGGGTCCCTTTCCAATTTATAGATACAATTTACATGCTTCCAAGCAATTGCTTTAAGAAAATCCCAAAAACCACGCAGGATCACAATAACAATAACCAAACAGAGAGGTTGAAGACAAACACAGAGCACAAACTTCACAAAAGTTTTTCAATCAAACCTTGCAAATACATAGAAAATCTATAGTACTGGACTCAAACGTCACTTGTAAAATATTTTGTTTCCCAAAATATTAACAACGAACTGAATGCACATAAAATTAATGGACTGATTTTTGTAATAATAATTGCAAATCATCCAAATTAACCCCCAACCTAGGCATGAATTGAAAACCCAATCATATTGAGAGGAATTTTCTTCATAGCATATGAAACCCCAATTTATAGTGAAAGAGTTAAAAAGAAAAGAACAGGGAAATGTAAGATTTTATACATAGAAATTGCAATCAACAGCAAATGAGTTTGGTACCTTTTTCACTAAAATAAGAGAGACTTTAAATTCGCAAGAATCTTATTGTGCCATGGACTTCATCATTCACAGGGACCTAGGGTTTGTTCCTTTGCTTGAGAACTTATAGGCATTTGGGTTTTCTTTCCTAAGGCGGTAAAGAGTGTGTTTGTGAAGGTCTTCTTAAGTCAATCCTATTTATTTTGTTTATTTTCTGAAAATTACAAAATAAATATTATTGATATATTTTAAGGGTATATGAATAATAGTTAAAAAAATACATACGAATAAATGTGTAACAAAGATATTAATTGATACATTAATATGCTTTATGTTTATGAACACAATCTTAAAATAAAAAAATTAATAATTTTAGATCCAATTATTAAAATAAGAAAGATTCATTTAAACATTTAATAAATTACAACTGATATTGTAGTAGCTTATAATATTCATATGTTCACTTATAAAATAATTTTGCTAGGAAAATTAGATTTGTAACATTTGGTCCATGTAAACTACACATAAATGCATTCGATTGATTGTCTCAATACTTAATAATCAATTTTTATCTAGAACAAAGTGTTGAATATAAAAGGATGTTAAGTGACATATAATGAAAATAATTAATTCAATTTATTAAATTCCTATGTGACATTTTATTTCCTTCATTGTTTATTGATATTTCTCATAATTTATAGCCAATTTTATGTCTGTAATATTCTATTTCATAGTTATACTGATGAATGATGACTTTATTATTTATATCTTCTATGTTCTTTAAATATTTTATAAGTTTTACAAAAAGTTAAGATTGATGGGTTACTGAATTAAAAAAATCCCAAATAATTCAGAAATTTTATACGTACTTTTGGGACTAAAGTCTTTAGTCATTATATTAATTCGAAATTTTCCTCCTCCATTTTTTTTAGATGGGTGCCAAATATATTTACGGCGGGAAGAGGACACGCCAAAATATACTTCATATTAAGTAACTAATTTACTTTTAGTCGCCAGAATTATTTCATATTGTGACTAACAATATTAGTCACCCTATGTCATCTCGACTTAATTGAAAATACTTTGATATTGTGACAAATAAAATTAGCCACTGAACAATAAAGAAACACAATTTTCCTTCTTTTTTAACATATTTAAATTTTATTTAGTGACTGTAAACTACGGTTGCTCCGCCAGATAAAAATGTTTAAACTTACAAAAGTTGAAACTTTTTTAATCTATTTGTGTCGAATTATCCTTTTTCTTTTTCTTTTTTTTGGATCAATTGAATTGATAAGATTTCTTGTACTTGAATTTATTTATAATTAACTTTTGATCTTTGTAAATGTTATGCCCATTTTATCATTCAATTAAACATATTTATTTATCTTTAAACTAAAATAAATCAAGAATTGAGATATTTTGGAATTCGAATTAAATTTTTACCACTCTATTTTCTTTTCAAATTAGTTTTATTAATGTCTAATTACTTCAACAAAATATTTTTGTTATTAATTATAAATATTATTATATTATACTTGTATGATTACCACTATTATTATTTTCTTTTTTTACTCTTACTACAATTATTATTACTACACTCATGAGATTTTTAACAACATTTTTTCTTATCATGAGTATCCCTTTTCATTTTTAGGTATGTATGTAATTTTCAATCTATAAAATAAGTTTTTCAATTTTCAAGACTTAGCTAAAATAATTTTTAGAATTTTTTAATAGCAGTATTCAAAATATAAAATGATTCTTGAGTAGCATACTCATTCTATGGAACTTGAGGTGTTGAAATATCTTTACGAAATTTGGCCAAGAAATCATCTATACCTGAAATTTTGACATCTGTGCTCATTTATGCTCATTTATCATTTAAGTGATTGTAATTTTGCTAACAACACTTTTTTTTTCCTTTAATTGACTATCATTCTCTTTCAAATATATATACAATTTTTAAGTTACAAAATAAGTTCTTCAATTTTTCAGGGCTTATTTAAAATAATTTTTCAATGTTTATTATGAGCAATATATGGCATTATGCAATCTAATAGCATAGTAAAGACATTTATGATTATGAATCAAGTGTGTTTACTTTATTACTTTTTCAAATGATTTGTTGGCATTTGCTTGTAAATGAAATTATAACCTACTAATTTATCTAGTGCACAAAAAAATGAACCAAATCAAAATTTCCGTTCATTGATCTACACAGGTTTATAAGAAATTTTTACAAGCTTTTGGAAAATAATTTTGAAACTTTTGACATCAAATAAATCCAATAGAAAACTATATCAATCTACAGTTTCCAAAAATTAGAGTTCAAATGCCGCTATATTTCAAGGGTCCCTGCATAAAATAATAATAATAATAAATAAATGATAATAGAAAACAAGGCCAGGAAAAAATAAATAATATTCAAAATTTCAAATGTGTGTTCTAAACTCATGGGTAGGATCAAATAAGTTTTATTTTCAACCCCAAAAAAGAACCTTTAATGCAAACTAAACCCAAAACTATATACTAATTTCTAACAATATATTTTTTAAAGAAATTTTTTAACAGCAATATTAAAACATAAAATTATTCTCGGACTAGCATAGTTGTTCTATGCAACCTTTATGTGAACTTTAATTCAACGATAAAGTATCTATGGAATATAAAGAGGAGACTACATATACAATACACAAGAACAAAATTGATTGCATGAATGATAAGAGAATACATCTAGAATGAACAGGAATAAAATTGATTGCATGAATAATATAAATCATCGAATAGCATCTAATGTGAACAACTCACGAAATGCAGTAGAAACTAAGCACCTAAAAATAACTGTCAAATATTCATCAACATATAGATTTTTTCTCGTAAGTAAAATGCATTCAAAATCTAAACCTTGTTTATTAATCCATTTGCTTGTATATTTATTGTAGTTTTCATAACTCTTATAATTTGTCAGCATACCCAAACAATCGGTTCAGGTAGCGAGAGCACGTAAAATATCTAGATTACTAATTACCATAGCATTTAAAATGGTAGTATTAACTATTCCATATCTTTGTAAATATTGTAATATTTTTTTAAATATAGACAGCTTAGATAGACTTGGTTCTTTCTCTTTTAATTTCAATACTCTTTGTTTCCCAAGGAATTTATTTTGTACAGCTGGCACCGTTAATGCCAATTGTAATACATAGAGTTTTTGGTGAGGTCTTTCTTCCATCAAATTCATGCCTAATTTTTCACGGTATTAGAGTCACAGCTGACGGTCAATCGTCAAAGAAAGTTGAAAATCTTGACAAACAGGAGGATGATGTTTTCCTGGTACATTCTTCAGATAGTCCAACATCCTTCAGATAACTGTGGTACATGGGTAAGAGCGATGACGTTGGCCTTACGAGTGAAGAACAAACTCGATTTTGTTGATGGGACTATCACCAAACCAGATGATGATGATAGCGGTAAATGGCAACATTGTAATGATCTTGTTGGATCTTGGGTGCTGAACTCCATTTCAAGTGAGCTTGTGGGAAGTGTGATGCTTGTGGGAAGTGTGCTGTATGCACAATCTGCTAGAGAAGTATGGCAAGATTTGCAGGAATGTTTTCAACAACTAATGCACCAAACATCTATGAACTTAAACAAGCCATCTCTAGTTTAAGACAAGGTGATGTTTCTGTTTCCCTTTATTTTACTAGAATGAAAGCATTTTGGGATGAATTAAAATTTATTACAACCTGTAGAGCCATGTGTTTGTGGTAATGCAAAAACTGTGAATCAGTTGCAACAATTGAATCATGCGATGGAACACTTTAAGGGCTGCATGACAGATATGCAGCAACAAGAAGTTAGATTTTGTTGATGGATGCTTTTCCTAATGCGAACAAGATTTACTCACTTGTAAGGCAAGAAGAAAAACAACGAGACCTTCATGCATTATGGGGACCTCTAGAAGCAACAGCAATTGTTACACAAAATAGATAGTTACTACAACAAAATTTCCTTAATAACCACACATGGGGCAACAATGTTTCAGCCGATAATAGAGGTGGAAATTTGAATGGCAGTTCTCGAAATAATCAAGGTAGGCCGACGTGTGAACATTATGGGAAATTCGGAAATATAAAATTGAAGTGCTTTGAGTTGAATGGATATCCACCAAACTGGAGGAAAGTGAACAAGGAAGTAAAGGAAATCCCAAGACAGTAGCAGCTGTAACCAGCAAAGAAGAGCAACAAACACCTATTTTTACTCAAGAGCAATATCAAAAACTCCTAGCTATGTTGTCCTTCCTAGGTAGTTTATATTCAGTAAGTATTGCAGGTATAGCTCTTAATTTCTCCTTTTCCCCTACTTGGATAATAGATACAAGCGCTACCAATCATATGTGTTGTTCTTTGAATTTTTTTAATTCCTATGAATCGTGTCGTATACCACTTCATGTTCAATTACCACGTGGCACAATGGCCCTTGTCACTCATATAGGAAATTTTTCCTTTTCCCCAGGATTTTTATTAGATAAAGTGTTTTACATCCCAAGCTTTAAAGTCAATCTATTATTAGTTAGTCAATTAACCAAATTAAATAAATATTGAGTCATCTTTTCTTCTGATTCTTATGAATTTCAGGATCTGTACGCGAAGAAGAAGATTGGCAAGGGTAGACTTCGTGAGGGCCTTTTTTATATACATCTTCGTACCACATCTTCTTTTACCTCCCAAATGGCTTCAACCCGTGAGATTGATACTTGGCAATGGAGACTGGCTACCCGTCTCTTAGCCATTTAGAATTATATTCTAAATCTAATCATTTGGTTAGTTTTAATAAGAATTATATTTTTGACATTTGTCATAAAGCCAAACAAGTTAGAATGCCTTTTTTCTGTTAGCAATATTAAGAGCAAAAATCCTTTTGAATTAATCCATTGTGACGTTTGGGGCCCTTTTTCTACTGCTAGTTCTTTGCGTGCTTATTATTTTTTAATTATTGTTGATGATTATACAAGGTGCACTTGGTTATATTTAATGAAAACGAAAACCGAAACAAAATGCACCTTTGTTCCTTTCATGCTTTGGTTAAAAATTAATTTAATTTTGACATGAAAATGGTGCGTTCTGATAATGGGACTGAATTTCTTGTTAAATATTTGCAACAATTTTTTCTAGATAAAGGTATTATTCATTAAAGAAGTTGTGTAGGAACACCACAGCAAAATGGAGTCATAGAACGTAAGCATCGCCATCTCCTTGAAGTTGCGTGAAGTTTACGTTTTCAAGCCAATTTGCCCATCAAATTATGGGGTGAATGTGTCCTTACAGTAGTATATTTGATAAATAAGTTGCCTAGCGAAGTATTACAAGGTAAATCCCCACATAAAATGCTTTTTGGTGCAGCACCTAGCTTATTTGTCATAAAATCACACAGAAATGGATTGTGGTGCTTAGCTGACGAGTAAAGTTGACAAACCCAGACCCATAATTCCCATCATTACCTTTGCATAACATATAATAGTAATATAGTGACTGAGAAACCACAAAATTCATGCACTGAAATCAGAACATCACAGCAATTCAGGAAACTTGAAATTCATTTGTCGCTCTGAAAGAGGAGAATACATCCAGAATTAACAAGATCAAAACTTTTCAGGACTATTGATCCATGATTGCATGAACAACATTTAGATTTGTTCTTGTAAGTAAAATACATTCAAAATATAAGCCTTGTTTATTTATTTATTTGTTTGTTTGTTTATTGTAGTTCCCACAATTCTTGTGATTTGTCAGAATTCCCAAACACTATATTCGGGTAGACAAAGACTTAAAAATAAATAGATTACAAATTATCAAAGTATTCGAAATGGTAAGAATAACGAGATAAAAAAAAAAAAAAACTCAACTCAATTTTTTTTTTAGCCTTTTTTTTCTAGCATGGAACACTAAAAAGAAAAAAAATTACTGTAGAAATCACATTATACCTAAATTTACTTGCATTTACTTTAGGAAACAAACGAAAAGAAGTGGAATACATGTGACCTTAAGTTTCATTACTGAATTGGATTTCATTACTGAATTTCACAAGTTTTACACTCACATATATACACACATATATATACACACACATATATATATACACATATATATTATCACATAAATTTATTGTCGACCTCCAGAATTCAGATGCGATTTTTTCTTTAGTTTCAACTAACTAAACATTTGGAACCTAATTTTTATATTTCATGAAACGACCCACCCTGAACTCTTGGGCGAGTCAATCTAGACTCATTAAAACTAAATTGATAACAATCTAATTAATAAAGATTCTATTGAAAATTTGGCAGAATCTCCCTTATAAGTATAACACTCCCGACCTGCAAATGTGTAACACAAATACTTTCAAATAATTCTATAAACAACTAGCTCCGATGCTCAACATTATCAGCAATAGTACTGAATTTTATCCAAGATATCTCTAAAGTACCAAAAGATTATATTATAACTGATAGTACTATACATTGGTCTATTCTTAGTCTCAAAAGAATAATACATCAAAATGATACAAACCCAAAGGAATGAGCGTAGCAAAATGCACTAATAAAAATTATCTACATCTTTTAGTATAATGTGGCTAAAAACTCAAAATATTCATAGTCGCTGAGTCGGTTTAGTGTACCTGCAACCTCCTGGGGGGAGAGGAAGAAAAATATGATAAAACAAAATGAGTATAAAACTCAGTGAGCTCATTGAGTGGATAATAGTTTTCTTTTGAAAATAAACGCATTGTAAAATAATTTATTCTTTCTCGAAATAATGTCATCAAAATATTATAAGAATTCCAATAAACTTATGTAATTTAAATTATGCACTGATACATCAATAATACATAATGCTAAAGAAAATCTGGGAAATCAAAACACTTATCATAGCAAATACTGAATACCGAAACTATCAAAAAACAAGTACTCAGGAGAATAATCCCGTCATATCCGGCCCTTAACGGACGTGCAGTAACGTACTATCTAGTTACCGTCATGTCTCGGAGCTATAAGGATAGACGGGGAAGTGCCATCTCATGTCTTATCATATCTGTGCATGCATAATCTAGTCCCCAAATGACAAAAGTGCCCAAGCACACAGTTACTAACACAAAGTTTGTATCCCACCTTTACGAGCCTATCAATCCTCATGCCAATTGCCATATTCGTTTCAATTTGTAAACTAGTTTTGTCATTCTAACTATAAAACATCTAGGATTGACAGGAAGAAAAAAACACAAATATGAGAATTATTACAAACTAGTAATATATCACAAAATTTCTATTGGATCTATTTTTATTTATGGTTAGCGACCTTTCTATGCAACAAGACTAAAGTCCAGTGGGATGCGGTTTATGACGGCTTTGTACATCATCCATTCTACAGACCCGCAGCCTTAAATCAACTGGGTTGACTGGATTTTCATCGTATCCTATGGAAGAAAAAAATGGAACTTTTAATATGTGAACGTTTTAAGGCAAATAATTAATCGAGTTCTTAATAAATGAACTTAAAAAAAAAAGAAAAATCGTAATAACAGAGTAAAATATTAATGTAATTTAAACGACTTAAGTACTTACTGAAAAACCATTTGATAATCCTTGTCCAACCTTCGTTGTTGTAACACAATGCTAAGTTTCCGAAGATTATTGGAATGATAAGTACGGTGACCACCAAATATTGATCGTCCATAAAGGCACGGTAGATCAAAGCTGTGGAGTGAAATATGATGACTTGGACTATAAAAAACCTTTCTTTGCTATCTGTTACTACAGTGTTGTTGTCACGAATTTCAAAAGGAGGATAAGCGAGATATATGTAGTGTAAGATAAGGGAAGTTTTTCTGAATGAATAGGCAAATATTGTGGCAACGCCAAAGGTATGAAGTTTTGGGTAAACATATTCACTTATGAGACCAAAAGTCAGACAAAGGAAAAATCTTGAAGCTGCATTATACATGAAAACAATGTGAATGAAAGCGTCAAAAACATATATTAGGAAACTTGTTAATGGAAATGCAAAAACAACAAGATTAAGGACACTAAGAAAACTGTTGATATTTAGCTCTCTCAGTTTGGTTATGGCTAGCTCAGTCAAAGCAAGGTTAAAGAGGGCCAAGAACCAAAAGCTTCCGAATTTGAAGTAGTTTATCTCCTTAAGATTCATGTGCAAACTCCAGTTTATCCCCTTTTGGTTTATTTCTTTAACCTGGAGAAAGAGAATAGAGAGCATGTGTGAAGAAAAAAAGAGTCAATTTAATCGAGAGGCAGTAAAGAGTGCAAACAAATTATTATTATTATTATTTTTCTCTAGCTTTAAGAAGTTCTTCCTGTGTGGATGTTTGTATGTTTTGAAATGCAAATTTCATAGACAACATTATTATTTGGTAAACAGTATCATTTAACTTCTAATTCACATTTTAAAATGCACGGGCTACTTTTCAGAATAGATTCATATCTCCATGTAAATCATCTAAGAACACCAACAAAACAAAATGGCAAATAAAATAATTTAAAAAGAGTTAAAAAAATGCATGACCAAAGCATATAAAGTAAAAGAGTTTAAAAAGAACGAATGAATTTCATTCTTTCCATTTAATGTGAATTATAGGGCCAATTAATTCTACAAAATTAATGATGCATAACATAAAAGAAAAATATTCCAATTACTACTAGTTTGGGTCATTTTTTCATTGCATAATGGTCACACGATTATCGTAATCTTTGCATTTCATGACGACTATGATACTTACAATATATGAAAGCAATATTAACGATTTTTATTTCGACCATAAATATTTTATTTGATATAATATTTGTTTGAGGCATGTGGCTCCATTAAGTAAATATGATGGGAGAAAAGATATAATGGATTTGTTATGTTTGAATCTAATATGCTACTGGAGCACTTTGTATTAGGCCATACACACGTAGACTTCTCTACATCCACAAATTCCAAGTGAGCATGGCTATTTGCATGGTTTGAGATCATCGAAGAATTAAGTCAGTTTGTAAGGCTCTTCTGAGCAATTGTAGCTTGTAGTATTTAATCATTTGTTTCATTGAGGTGCTCGAATACTTCTGAAGGTTTTCTTCTTTGTGTGTGTATTTGAGAGAAAGAGTGTATTGGGTGTGTTTTTTGGGAGGTGAGGTTGAGAGTTATTTTGTACTTTACATTTGTTCACCATATTAGTGGAAACTTGTGATCTCCCTCTCGTGGACGTGGGCAATTTGCCGGACTACGAAAATTTTGTGTGTTATTTTTTTCTCTTTTTTTTTTTTTTTTGGTTATTATCTCACATTACCGTTTGATACGATTCTGCACAACAGTTGGTATCAGAGCAAGGTTCTGACCTCGGCTTAGCTAGTTGGAGTTATGGCCTAAGACTCTTCAACAACACCAACAGCAACCGCTTTTCCACCGGTAGCTTCATCTACACCATCAGTGTTGGGGTCCATAGCATTGACAAGGACGATGTTCACAAATGCTAAAGTTGAAAAATTTAATGAAACCAACAGCTTCAGTATGTGGCAATGTGAGATGATGGATGCTCTTTTTCAATAGGAGTTTAGATATTGCACTTGAAGTAAACCATTATCGGTGGATGATGCTGAATGGAATCGGATTAATCGTAATGCTTGTGTTTCAATTTGTTCGTGTCTCAGCAGGTAACAAAAGTTCCCATATATGATGGAGACTTTTGCAAATAAACTTTGGAAGGAGCTTAAGAAGCAGTTCTTGACGAAAAGCTGCAAGAATCGACTGCACCTAAAGAAGAAGTTGTTCGGCTTCCAGTATCAGCCTTGTACGACTATATAAAATCCTATTTCAAATTTTAATAATTTGGTAGCTGAATTGATGAACCTTGAAGAATCTTTCAAAGATGAAGATAAAGTCATTTTACTTGTGTCTTCCCGTCCAATTGAATATGATCACCTTTTTACGACGTTACTTCATGGAAAGGATAAAGTTACTCCTGATGAAGTATGGGCTGCTCTGTACAATAACAGGACGAGGAGGAACATAGAAGTACTTGAACAGGAGAAACTTATACCGCAAGAGGTTGTGCTCAAAGTCGTGAACCGGGAGAAGGGGTAGATCTCGCTGGAAGGCAAGACCTGCTAAAGACGAATGTGCCTTTGTCAAGAAAAAAGGCACTGGAAGAAAGACTGCCCAAAGCTGAAAAAGAAAGACAAGGGTAAATCTTCTTCAAATGCAGCTTCAGATGCCTGTATTGCCAAGTATGAAAACTACGAGTCAGAATTCGTGTTGATCAGTACTTTGTTGAAATCTCACTCAAGCAAGTGGATTGTGGATTTGGATTGTAACCGTCATATGTGTCCCAATAAAGACTGGTTCATTAATTTTGAAGAACTAAATGGCAATGTTATTTACATGGCCAACAACACCTTGCAAACAACTGGGATAGGATCAATCCGCTTAAAGTGCCATGATGGATCTACAAGTGTTCTGACTGATGTGAGGTACATACCGAACCTTAAGAAGAATCTCATCTGTTTGGAAGTTCTAGAATTTATAGCTTTCACTATGACTATGCGAGATGAATTCTTAAAGGTTTTTTTAGAGCACTAGTGGTAATGAAAGGTATCAGGGAGAATAATCTATACTATTTACAAGGTCACACAGTTATTAGAATAGTAGCCACTATTTCTAAAGAAAATAAAGATTCTGAGATTACCAGACTATGGCATATGCGTCTGGGACATCCTGGTGAGAAAGCTTTGCAGAATTTAGTAAAGCGGGTTTGTTGAAAGGTGCCAAAATAGGCGAACTAGAATTTTGCAAGCATTGTGTTGTGCGAAAGCAGTCAAAGGTGAAGTTTGGCCTGGCGATCCACGGTATGAAAGGTATTTTAGATTAATTCTTGGGAGATATGCATTATTTCATCACTTTTGTCAATGATTTTTCCTGAAGAGTTTGGGCATATGTAATGAAAAACTAAGGATGAAGTGTTAGATTGTTTCCTTAAGTGGAAAACGATGGTTGAGAATCAAACGACTTCGAACAAACAATTGCACAGAGTATACCATTGATCCGCTTGCAAAAGCATGTCAAGCTAATGGTATCATTCGACACTTCACAGTAAGAAGAAATCCACAACAGAATGGGGTGGCTTAACGCATGAATCAAACTTTGCTGGAGAAGGTTCGTTGTATGTTGTCTCATGCTGGATTAGGCAAAGCATTTTGGGCTGAGGCTGTGGTGTATGCAAGCCACCTCGTCCGCCAGTTTACCGTCTGCTGCAATTGGAGACAAGACTCCCATGGAAATTTGGTATAGAAAACCTGTTAATGATTATGATTCTTTACATGTATTTGGTTCCACTATTTTTTATCATGTGTAGGAGTCAAAGTTAGATCCGAGGGCTAAGAAAGCCCTATTCATGGGAATTACCTCAGGCGTGAAGGGATAGCGACTCTTGTGTCTCGAAACAAAGAAGATAATTTTTAGCAGCGATGTCGCTTTCGGTGAATATGCCATGTTAAAAGTAACCGATGGAATTACACAGTAGGTGGAGCAAATTCGGCAACAGGTGGAGTTTGATGCAACAAAGATAGTTCCGACAGATGAAAAATCTTATATGATGAGGGAGAAACTCAAGTAGAAGTAGTGGTTTCGACCCAAAAACCTCAACAGCAACAAGAATTGATTGCAGTTAGCAGGCCAAGATGAGAGATTCAAAAACCTACTCGGTTTGTTGACATGATGGCTTATGCTCTTCTAGATATAAATGACAATGTTCCTCTTACTTATCGAGAAGCATTCCAGAGTTTAGAATGTGAAAAGTGGAAGAAAGTCATGGAAGAAGATATGCAATCACTTAGGAAGAACAAGACTTGGAAGTTGGGTCAATTACCAAAGACTAAGAAGGCAATTGGATGCAAACGGGTATTTACAAAGAAGGAAGAATTTCTTAAACAATGTATGCTATAAGGCAAGACTGATGGCAAAAGGCTATGCTCAGAAGGAAGGAATAGACTATAACGAATTATTTTCTCTAGTTGTGAAACATTGCTCCATTGGAATATTGATGGCCTAGGTAGCATAATTAATTTTGAAGCTTGCACAACGCGATGTAAAGACAGCTTTCTTACACTGTAATTTAGAATAAGAAATCAATATGACTTAGCTAGAAATTTTCAAGACTGCTGGTAAAGAAGATTGGGTGTGTAAACTGAACAAGTCGTTGTATGGATTAAAGCAATCTCCGAGTTAGTGGTATAAGCAATTTGACAAGTTTATACTTAGGCAAGAGTACACATGAAGTAAGTTTGATCATTATGTGTATATTCATAAACTACAAGATGGATCTTTTATCTATCTTCTCTTGTACGTAGATGACATGTTGATCACTTCAAGGAATCCTGAAGAAGTTGAAAAGTTGAAGGCTCAGCTAAGTAGAGAATTTGAGATGAAAGATCATAGAGAAGCTAAGCAGATTCTCGGCATGGAAATCAACAGAGATAGAAAGAAGGCCAAGCTTTCTCTAATGTAAAAGCAGTATTTGAAGAAGTTACTGCAATGTTTTGCCATAAATGAGCAATCAAAACCTGTGAGTACTCTGCTTGCCCCTCATTTCAAGCCCACTGTGATGTTCGCTCACACTAATGCAGAACGAAAGTACATGTTGAATGTTCCATATGCAAATATTGTCGGTAGCTTGATGTATGCAATGGTGTGTATGAGGCCTGATATTTCACATGTTGTTGGAGTAGTAAGTAGGTAGGTATATGCACAGCCTAGTAAAAGGACATGGCAAGCTATGAAATGGATTTTGAAGTATATTCTAAAAACTTTGGATTTTAGTTTAGTTTTTGAGTAGGACGATTCATTTGGTCATTATTGGTTGGATATGTTGATTCTGACTATGCTGGTGATTTGGACAAGTGTCGATGAACTATTGGCTATGTATTGACTTCTGCAAAAGCTCTAGTAAGTTGGAAGTCCACCTTGGAGTCAATACTCGCTTTGTCTATAGCAAAGGCAGAGTATATGGCAGTTGGAAAGGCTCTTAAGGAAGCCATTTGGTTGCAAGGTCTACTTGCTGAATTCGGAATTGAATAGATGCACATCACTGTGTATTGCGATAGCCAGAGTGCTATTCACTTAGCCAAAAACCAAGTATATCATGCACGAACAAAACATATCAATGGTCGGTATCATTCTCTGTGAGATATTCTTGAAGAAAAAAGGATCATGCTTCATAAGACTAAGATTGCTGACAATCTCGCAGATATGTTGACCAAGGTGATAACTGCAATCAAGTTCAAATACTGTTTGGACTTGATTAATATACTACAAATTTAAACACATTCGAGTGTGTGGCACCCTTAGGTGTATTTGGAAACATCATTTCTCAATTTGTCTTGGAGATGGAGAAATTGGAGCCAAGGTGGAGATTGTTGGAGACATGTGTCTCCATTAAGTAAATATGATGGGAGACAAGATATAATAGATTTGTTAGGTTTGAATTTAATATGCTAGTGGAGCACTTTGTATTAGGCCACACACGTAGCCTTCTCTACATCCACAAATTCCAAGTGAGCATGGCTACAAATAGCATGGTTTGAGATCATCAAAGAAGGAGAGAAATAAGAAGAATTAACTCAATTTGTAATGCTCTTCTGAACAATTGTAGCTTGTAGTATTTGAGCATTTGTTTCAGTGAGGTGCTTGAATACATTTGAAGGTTCTCTTTTTGTGTGTATATTTAAGAGAAAGGGTGTACTGTTTTTTTTTTTGTTTGAGAAGTGAAGTTGAGAGTTATTTTCTACTCCACACTTGTTCACAATATTAATGGAAACTTGGGAGCTCCCTCCGTGGACGTAGGCAATTTGTCGAATCACGAAAATTATGTTACTTTTTTTCTCCTTTTTTTTTTTTTTTTGGTTATTATCTCACATTGCCGTTTGATCCGATTCCGCACAACAATATTTTTGTTAACCTGATTCGGATCATAACATAATTTACTATTAGGAAGTCCTGTGAACTATGTCTCTAAAAGTAATTAAGAACCAACTGTTGAGTGCAGAGCCTCTTTTCAATCCTACCACTGTGTAATATGATTAAATATGTACGAATTAGAAAATGATTTTACCTTTCGAATAAATTGGAAGTACTTCTCCCTATATATTGATGCATGCAGCAGAATTAATGTGGTGTAATACTCGATCAGAAATCTATCAAGTTGGCTCGTTTTAGTCTTATTCATCCTCAGCTTCTCATCGCAGGCAGCAATACAACGAACAAGCAATGGCCCGCCGAGCAGGTACCATTTCAAGAACTGTACCAAAACAGACATCATATATATATATAGAGAGAGAGAGAGAGAGAGAGAGAGAGAGAGAGAGAGAGAGATAAAAAAAGCAATAAAACATTTAATGGAAGATGGTTCAAACATGAGTGAATTAATTATATACCATCGTAAACAATGGGAGATCTTCCTTAAAGCGCTTCTTCATAAGATTAAGA
Source organism: Murraya paniculata (assembly GCA_030449075.1). Taxonomy (NCBI): domain Eukaryota; kingdom Viridiplantae; phylum Streptophyta; class Magnoliopsida; order Sapindales; family Rutaceae; genus Murraya; species Murraya paniculata. The sequence goes on along the minus strand of JAEVFN010000136.1, from coordinate 33,272 downwards.
AGTTTCACATCGTTGGAAGCCATTATAGCAGTTGAATCCTCAAGGAATTAATTATTAATTCAGAAGAAAAATTTGGAAATGTGCAATCATAATATCTTACTGTTACATGTTGAATAATTTTGAAAGCGCATTTTATATATCCATTGATTTAAGGACGGATAATTTCAAACTTGCCAGTCTATGTAAGTTAGTATTCTAGTTAGTTTAGGAGATATTTCATTCACTTTAACGAATTTTAGATTTTCCCGTAAAAAAAAAAATAATAAATTCAAGATTTTCTTGTAGAACCCGGATTTTCGCCTAATTTAATTTTTTTGAGACCGTTGTTAATAATTATGACACATGGCAACTATGACTTTGTAGGGCTTGAATTCATCCATTCATTTAGTTTCCCTTTTGATAAGATTAATTAAGTCATTTTTTTAAGCTAATCTAGCAGCAAATAGTATTAAACAAAAATCCAATAGAAAGCAACAGTGAATCTCTTTTCTTCTGCATATGCTCTTCCCAAAGCCATCAACACCCTTTGAAATTCAATATTAAAGATTAATTTTTCATTTTAATTAGAATTAAATAAAAATATATATCTTTATTTAGAGCGAGATTCTTGTAGCATTACTTGCAGCGAGTATTCTTTTACCCTTTCATATGCACCGATATTCATTGAATATTTGATTCTTATTATCCATTCTCGAAATTCTACATTTGCTCTATTCTAATTCGAAATAATTAGGGTTTAGACTTTATCAAAATGTTAACCGAGCTAACTAGTAAGCATATAGATAGTTCGATATCATTATCCCAAAGCAGAACCTACTTAACTCTTGCAGTGGAAGCAAAAGGTCATAGGTTCAAGTCCAAGGGGATACATTTGATTTGAGTGTAGTTAGAAATTGGGTGTAATGTAACTAAAAAAGTTAAAAACCCACCCACTATACATATAATACATGTTTTGCTTTTGCTTGAAAAGGATATATAATACATGTTATTCACATAAATAATTGACTACTCCCACCATGTTACCACCAATTCATTTCCTTAAAAAGGATGTATAATACATGCTATTCACATTAATAAGCAATGACTTCCTCCACCGTGCTACCACCAACTCATTTCTCCCAATAATGCTCAGTGGGCCGCAAACGCTCTTTGCCCCTGCGGCCACCTGAGTTCAAGAAACAACGAAGAAACGGTTTTAGTGGATAAAATTTCACATCTCCATTCAAATCTTTAAAAAAAAAAATCCATTTTAATATATAAAATTTTCCAATGTAACTAATGTTATTCGCATAAATAAGCGACTCCTTCCACCATGCTATTTTGCTCCTGGCTTCCATCTAGGAATAAATTACTCTTCCATACAAGAGCCGAATGATCCCGAAGTTTCACCAATTCAGTTGCCCTAATACCGCTCAGCAGGCTGCGAATGCTCTTTGCACCTCCAGCCACCTGAGTTCAAGTAACAATTAAGAAAGGGCAGGAGTTAACATTTAGTGGATACAATTTCTTATCTCCGTTCAAACCTTTGAAAAATAATTCATTTTAATGTATAAATTTTTCATATCTATCCAGGAAACATATGTAATGAATATAAAACTATTCTTCAAAATCTGAATTAGTTATTGGATGAAAATATCCAATAGTTAGTCATTCAAGGTTAGGAACTTTCATGCAACGGTCATCATACATTCTACAAACCCGTGCCCTTAATTGTTCATTTTGGGTTGTTGCAACTGCATTCGGCAAAACTGGATTAAGCGGGTTTTCATCATACCCTAGGAGGGAGGGGGGACGGAAAAAAAAAAAGACAAAATAATTAATCAATTAATTCATGTGAAAAATACTAAGGTAAGGCAATTAATTTAAACAATATTATATCTAAGTGCTTATATTAATTACTCACCACTAAAAAAAACCAATTTTCAACCCTTGTCCAATTTCAATATTGTTGTACCACAATGCCAAGTCTCCAAAGATGACCGGAATAAGAACAGCAGTAACCACCAGATATTGCTCGTCCATGAAGGCACGGTCTGTCAAAGTCGTAAAGTGACATATAATGGCTTCCACATTGTTGTGAGAATGAGCGAGGTATATGTAGTGTAAAATAAAAGATGTTTGTTTGAACGAATTAGGCAAATATTGCGGCAATGCTAGAGGTATGAAGTTTTGGGTGAACGTATTCACTTACGAGACCAAATATGAGACAACAGAAAAATCGTGAAGTTGCATCGTACATAAAAGTAATGTGAATCACGGCTCAAAAATATAGATTAGGAAACTTGTTAATGGAAATGCGAAAATAACAAGATAACAAGATTAAAGAGGTTAAGAGTCATTTCTAGAGTGTCGATATTTAGCGGGGTCAAAGCAAGGTTAAAGAATGCCAAGAAAAAAATTCCTCCAAATTTGAAGTAGTTTATCTCCTTAACAATGTTCATGCACAAAGTCCAGTCTATCCCCTTTTCCTTTATTTCTTTAAGCTGAAGAAATGGAAGAGATGTGTGAGGAGAGCTGAAGAAATCATCAAATTACACCAATAAATTAAAACGCGTGCAGGATGCATATACTAAAGAAAGGCTCGTGTGAGCTCTGGCTTTAATTAAGCCGCTCAATAATATTGACAAAAATAGTGATGGTAATGTAAATTTTCATCAATGGGATAAAATAATCTTAACTTTTAATATTATTATTGTTAGTGTTTATCAAATATTTTACAGCTCTGTAAGACTAATACTACGAAATTAATGAAGCCTAAACCTAGGAGGAGGTCCTGCAAACATCTCTATCTTAAAAATTAATTAGACCAAAAAGGAGCAGAATTAATGTTGATTATACCTTTCAAAAAAATTGCAAAAACTTCTGCCTGTATATCAATACATGCAGCAGAATTAGTGTTGTATAATTCTTAATCAGAAATGGATTACGGCACTCATGATTATCCAAGGCAGCAATATGATAGGCCAAGGCGATCTCAACATGTTCTTATTAGAAATCCAAGGTACACGTAAGAAGGGTTGTGCTGTTGAAGAATTGTTGTTGAAGAAGGACTTCTCCACGTTGTTGGCCAACGATCACATGTGTGCATAAGAATAGGTAGTGCAATTTAGTTATTTATTTGTGATATGTTAAACTACTAGTTACATAAATAGTGTTTCCGTATTTGTAGCAATCGTGATCTAGAGTTTAAAGGAAGTGGTAACTTTGTGTATTTATATTCCGTTAAAATTCAATGAAAAGGGGACATGACAATTCATCCAATTCAGTGGCTTAATTCTCGCCATAAGAGAATCTTTCTTAGCAATTGTATCAAGCTTTGACTTAGGATCTATCATTGGTATCTGAGCTGTGACTACAATGGCAACCAACAAAGAACGAATTGAACAATTGGAAAAAGTGTTAGGCGGATTTCAAGATGGAATGAGTAGAATGGAGACAGATATAGCTGACAAATTACACCATATGGAAGAATCCATTAACAAGCTATCTGAAATGTTGCTTACCACAGGAGCAGGATCCAACAGTAAGGGTGACAGTAACGGCCAATTCAGCAGCAACAAGGAAGATTATCGAGAAAGTATGGAGGGAAGTCGACAGACGTTCTCATCCAAGATTGCCAAACTTGAGTTCCCAAGATATTCGGTGATGATCCAACAGAATGGTTCAACCGAGTTAATCAATTCTTCGAATATTAAGGTACCGTTGAGACACAAAAGTTCCTTTGGCTTCGTTTCACCTAGAAGGAGAGGCTAATCAATGGTGGCAATGGTTACCCTGAACTTACAGAGAAGAAAGGAAAGTGGTGACATGGACTGATTTCGAAGAAAAACTATAGGCACGATTTGGACCTTCCAAGTGTGAAGACTTTGATGAAGCTTTATCAAAGGTAACAGGTTGGCTCTCCATAGGAATACCAAAAGGAGTTTGAAAAACTAGGCAACCGTGTTCAAGGATGGACACAAAAAGCATTGGTGGGGACTTACATGGGAGTGCTCAAACCAGACATTGCTAACAATATACGGATGTTCAAACCCAAGTCGCTAAAGGAGGCAATCAGCCTTGCTCGCATGAGGGATGAGCAAATAATTCGACAACCAAAAATCACTCGACCACCACCATTCAACCGATCCCCATTAGAGCTACCAGCCCCAACAAAATTGAAACCAGCAACTCCACTGAAACATATATCTTGGGAAGAAATGCAAGGAAGGCGTGCTTAAGGTCTCTGTTTTAACTGTGACGAAAAGCTCATGACAGGACATAAGTGTCGAGGACCACAACATCTATTGTTGGAAGGGACCTCTTTAAATGACAGAGAAAATGGGGATGGAATTGATGCGATACCAACAGGGTTGCTGCCTAACTGAAATTTCTTTGCATGCCTTAACAGGATGGACGACCTCCAAAATCATGCGAGTGTCAGCAAGAATTGGGCAATATGAAGTCGTGGTATTAATTGATAGTGGCTCTACAGATCACTTCATCAGTGAGAAAATAGCCAACTTGTTACATTTGCCAGTCATCCCTACTGAGCCTTTCAATGTGAGAGTAGCCAATGGCAGCCCATTACAATGTCAAGGGAGATTTGAGCATGTATAGATCTTACTTTAAGGTATTCCGTTTTCCTGTACACTATATTCTCTACCATTAACTGGGTTAGACTTGGTGCTAAGCATGCATTGGCTAGAACAACTAGGAACTGTAGTGTGCAATTGGAAACAAATGACTATGGAGTTCCAACGGCAAAATCAATTTCAAAGGTTACAAGGGGTCAATGAACAGCCCATTGAAGCTACCTCCTTGAAAGCAATTTCAAAGGAACTTAGGTAAGGAAGCTCCTTGTTCGCTATTTGTATACAGCCATCCAAAGAAATAATGCAACAAGATGCCCATCCAGATATGCAACGGCTTTTAGAATCCTTTGCTGATATTTTTGCCGAACCTAAACAATTACCTCCACCAAGAGAAATAGATCACCACATTCTGCTCAAAGAAGGAATCGAGCCCATCAATGCGAGACCCTACAGAGCTCTTAATGTTACAACCATCAAGGAAAGATTTCCTGTACATACAGTTGATGATATACTAGATGAACTCCATGGAGCCACCTACTTTACAAAATTTGACCACTGAGCTGGATACCATCAGGTATGTGTACATCCCAAAGATGTTCCTAAAACCGCATTTCGTACTCACAATGGTCACTATGAATATTTATTCATGCCTTTTGATCTTTGCAATTCCCTATCAACATTCCAAGAAATTATGAATGCCATTTTCACCCGTACCTTCACAAATTTGTATTAGTTTTTGTGATGACATATTGATTTATAGCCCTAATTGGACCATGCATCTGGAACATGTTAAACACGCTTTTGAAATATTGAGGCATCATCAGTTTTTTATTAAAGTCAGTAAGTGTGCCTTTGGGCAACAAGAGTTAGAGTACTTGGGTCATATTGTTACTTCCCAAGGAGTAAAAGTAGATCAAGGAAAAATCAAGGCCATGCTCAATTGGCCTAGGCCTACTAATGTTTCAGAATTGCGTGGATTTTTAGGTCTCACAGGTTATTACAGGAAATTTGTTTGCAATTATCGTATCTTGGCTCGTCCACTCAGCAATTTGTTAAAGAAAGGCCAATTCGAATGGTCTGAGGAAGCTGACAGTGCCTTTAATTCTTTGAAGCAGGCCATGACCTCAACTCTAACTTTAGCTATGTCAAACTTCAATGAGCCCTTTGTGATTGAATTGGATGCTTCAAGTGAAGGAATAGGTACGGTCCTTTCTCAACAAGGCAAACCAATTGAGTTCATGAGCCGAGCTTTGGGAGTATCTAAACAATTATGGTCCATATATGCCAAGGAAATGCTTGCTATTATCCAAGCTATACAAACTTGGCGTCCTTACTTATTGGGATGTAAATTCTTTATTCAAACTAACCAATGAAGCCTCAAGTTTTTATTGGAACAGTGCATCAAAACACCAGAACAACAAAATTGGGTGGCTACACGACTTGGTTATGAGTATGAAATTTGTTATAGATGCGCTATCCAGAGTGGGTGGTAGTCCAAGTCTTAAAGCTTTATTTGCTCCACAGACTAAATTATGGGAAGATATTATAATAGCATCAGTTGAGAATTCTTAAATGGGCAAAATAGGCAAGATGGCAACAACAAATCCGGACTCTCCATATTCGTGGCACAATGGGTTAGTCCTCTACAAAAATAGAGTGGTTGTTCCTCCGAATTCTCACATCATTCCTCAACTCTTGTGAGAGTTTCATGACTCTTACCTTGGTGGACATTCTGGAGTATTGTGAACTTACAAGAGATTAGCACAACAATTCTATTGACCTTCTATGTACAGGTTGATCAAAAACTATTTTTCTTCTTGTGAGGTTTGCCAACCAGCCAAAGCCGAATCGTTGTCCCCAGCTGGACTCCTACAGCTGTTACCATTGAAGGCCTTCCAACCTCTAATGGCAAAAACACAATTCTCGTAATGGCAGGTCGACTTAGCAAATCAGCTCATTTTCTGCCATTAGCTTACCCATTTATTGCGAAGACAGTAGCTGAAATATTTGTTGATGGTATAGTTAAACTCCATGATATGCCAAGAATCATTATTAGTGATCGAAACCTTGTGTTCTTTAGTAACTTTTGGCGTAAATTTTTCAAACTTTCCAGAACTCAGTTGAAAATGAGCTCAACATACCACCTGCAAACCGATGGGCAATCCGTGGTTGTTAACCGATGTGTTGAGAAGTATCTTAGATTCTTTGTCCACCAACAGCCTCACAAATGGAGCTCTCATCTTCCATGGGCAGAACTTTGGTACAACACAACATACTACTCCTCCACAGGAATGACACCATTTCAAGTTCTTTATGGGCGCTTGCCTCCAGCCATTCCTGTTTACCAAGTGGGCAGCTCTCCAGTGAATGAAGTAGATCAGAACCTAGCATCACGAGATACGTTGTTGCAACAACTCAAAGCCAACCTACATGCAACCAATAATCAAATGAAACATATGGCAGAAGCCAAGCGTCGAGATATAGACTTTCAAGAAGGCGATATGGTTTTCCTTAAGCTACATCCATATTGACAACAATCTATTTTCAAAAGGGCATATCAGAAATTAGCAAATCGATTTTATAAGCCCTTTGAAGTTGAAAGAAGGGTTGGAAAGGTGGCCTACAAACTTAAGCTTCCAGTGGAGTCGCGAGTTCATCCAATCGTCCATGTTTCATTGCTCTAAAAGAAATTAGGAGAAATGAGTAATGTCAGTGTTGAATTGCCACCAATTAATGCTAACAAGGATATTATTATAGAGCCTGAAGCTATTTTGGATACTCGCTAGGTGAAGAAAGGGTCTTGCTTTGTCCAAGAATGTCTGGTTAAATGGAAATGCCTACCTAACAGTGATGCAACCTAGGAAAATTCCCAAGAATTGCAGGATCGATCCATTACTATGGACCTTGAGGATAAGGTTCCACTGAAAGTGGGGGTTAATGATAGGCCAAGGCGATCTCAAAGTGTTCCTATCAGAAATCCAAGATACACATAAGACACGTAAGAAGGACTGTGCTGTTGAAGAATTGTTGTTAAAGACGGAGTCCTCCACGTTGTTGGCCAACGGTCACATGTGTGCATAAGAATACGTCGTGCAATTTAGTTATTTATTTGTGATATATTAAACTACTTATTTACATAAATAGTGTTTCCATATTTGTAGCAATTGTGATCTAGAGTTTATAGTGATGTAATTGTAAATGGCTGATCAACAAAACTAACCTAATAATTCTTGGCTTTGAACAATCAGAACTAATCGGATCAAGAATCACCAAGAAATCTTGATGATGATCAGTAAGAACAGAGAAAGATTAAAAACACAGACTATCAGACTTGAAGGAAAAATTCACACTCTTTCATTAATCAAAGCTGAGTACAAACAGACTGCTCTTCAAGAGAAGATTACAAGAATCACACAGGAAAAGGAATCACTCCGAATTGGAAAGAAATGAATGAGAAATGGCTTTTATATCAGATGCCAAAAGCCAGTGCTATTCACTCTGTTTCTATCGATTTCTAGAAACCGAGTAACTAACTTAACAACCTTGGCCACGTCAGCTGAAGTTTGTCACACAGCACCCTTCAACTGAATGCAATCTGCATAATAACCCACAAAGGTCTCATTCGATATCACTTTGGTCCCCCAAATCAGACAACTCCATCTTCACATTCTCCACCTTGCAGATCTGATTCAGTTGATTACTCACCATGAAAGCTGTTTCAAAAAACCTTCAAACACTGCTGTTCACTCATGAACTTAGTTAGGTTTGGGCGAAATGCCCACAGAATTCACACAGAACTCAAATTTGGCTGTTGGAAGTACTTTAGTGAGCATATCTGCAGGGTTCACATCTGTATGTATCTTTGAGATGACCACAGTGCCCTTTGCAGCTTCATCTCTAATGAATTGTAGCTTTACATCTATGTGCTTAGTCCTCTCATGATACATTTGATTCTTCACCAACTGTATAGCACTTTGGTTATCACAGAAAATCTGAACTGATTTCTGATTCAACCATAGCTCATTGAGGATACCTTTAAGCCACATAGATTCCTTGGTTGCTTTTGTTACTGCTACAAATTCAGCCTCTGTTGAAGATAGAGCCACCACAGTCTGTAGAGATGATTTCCAACTAATCATGCAATTATCCAACATAAACAGATACCCTGTAGTTGACTTCCTTCTGTCCAAGTCCCCAGCAAAGTTAGAGTCCACATATCCCACCACTTCACTCACAGCTTGGTTAGATCTTCCAAATAGCAATCCATGGCTTGATGTACCCCTGAGATACCTCAGTATCCACTTAACAGCATCCCAATGTATTTTATTTGGAGAGCTTAGAAACCTGCTGACTGCTTCTACTGCAAAAGCTATGTCTGGTCTGGTACATACCATTGCATACATAAGGCTCCCCACAGCCTGTGCATATGGTATTTCTTCCATCTTGAGCTTATCCTTGATAGTATCTGATGCTTGTGTCATAGACAATTTGAACTGAGTACTAAGGGGAGTCAGAACAGGTTTGCAGTGTTGCATGTTAAACCTTTCTAACACCTTCTTGACATACTTTTCTTGACTCAAGAAAAGGGCACCAGTAGTTCTATTCCTTATGATCTCAATCCCAAGAATCCTTTTAGCACTGCCAAGGTCTTTCATCTCGAATTCACTGTTCAACAGTTGCTTGAGCTTGCCAATCTCAATTTTATGTTTGCTTGCAATTAGTATATCATCCACATAAAGAAGCAAATATACAGCTCCACCTTGATCAGAGCTACCATAGTACACACAGCTATCATACTTGCTCTTGTGGTAGCCATTAGTCACCATAAACTCATCAAATCTTCTATACCACTGTCTAGGAGATTGCTTGAGTCCATATAATGACTTGTGCAGCAAACAAACATGATTTTCCTTTCCCTTTTCTACAAAGCCCTCAGGTTGAGTCATCAGAATCTGCTCTTCTAGCTTTCCATTTAGAAAAGCAGTTTTAACATCCATTTGCTCAAGTTCCATATCAAGCAGTGCCACCATAGCTAATATAAGTCTGATGGAACTATGTTTGACCACAGGGGAGAATATCTCATTAAAATCTACACCCTCTCTTTGTGTAAAACCTCTAGCCACAAGCCTTGCCTTGAATTTTGAAGGTTCCACTCCAGTGATACCTTCCTTTCTCTTAAAAATCCATTTGCAGCTGACCAGCTTCTTGTCACCTGGATTTGGTACAAGTGTCCAGGTCTGATTCCTTTGTAAAGAGTCCATCTCTTCTTTCATTGCCTCAATCCATTTATGACAGTTCTCACCTTTAATAGCTTCTGAGTAAGTAGCAGGTTCCTCAATTGATATATCCTCTGCACTCATTAGTGCATAGGCAATCAGATCTGCATAACCATACCTCATAGGTGCCTTTGTTTGCCTTCTTCCTCTATCTCTGGCTAGTTGATAGTTCTGCAAATCAGTTTGTTGTGATTCTGGTTCTTCAGCAGCTTCAGTTTCATCAGATGGACCAGCTTCAGCATCAGATGTATCCATTTCTTCATCCCTAGCTCTAAGGAACTCCACCTTAAGCTTAGAAGACTCAGCTGACTTGTTCATATGTCCTTCAACATGCATATCAGTTTCTTTTATTTCCTTTCCAGCTTTAACTATATCTGCTTCATTCGAAATAACATCTCTACTAATAATGCACCTTCCAGGCTGCCCACACCAGATTCTGTATCCTTTGACACCATCAGGGTAACCCACAAAGACACTTTTCAAGGCTCTAGGTTCAAGCTTAACTTGATTCACATGTACATAAGCAGGGCATCCAAAGATTCTGAGGTTGTCATATCTTGCAGGCCTCCCTGACCACATATACTGTGGTGTTTTGAAACCAATGGCTGATGAAGGATTCCTGTTGACTAGATAGCAAGCTGTACTCACAGCCTCTGCCCAAAACTTCTTGGGAGGTTAGAATTAACCAACATGCATCTGGTTTTATCAACAAGGGTCCTGTTCATCCTTTCTGCTAAGCCATTTTGCTGGGGAGTGTATCTGACAGTTTTATGCCTCAGAATTCCATTCTTTTGACAGAAATCTTCAAACTCCTTGTTACAGAACTCCAGGCCATTATCAGTTCTTAAGGCCTTCAGCTTCCTTCCACTCTGATTTTCTACCAAGGCTTTCCAAACCATAAACTTTCCTAAGGCTTGATCCTTGGTTTTCAGAACATAGAGCCACACCTTCCTCGAATAGTCATCAATCAAGGTCATAAAATATCTCCCCCCTGACAGAGATGACACCTGAGCTGGCCCCCATAAATCAGAGTGTACATAGTCTAAGACACATTTAGATCTATGCACCCCTTTTGGAAACTTGGTTCTGTGTGCCTTCCCAAAGACACAATTCTCACAAAAGTCAAGGCTACCTATCTTATCCCCACACAATAAACCCTGCCTTTCAAGTTCTTGCAGCCCTTTAACACTTATATGGCCAAGTCTGAGATGCCAAAGTTTTGTTTTATCTATATCTGATTCAGCTATCATTGTTGCATTTCCAGGGATAGAAAAACCAGTTAACACATACAGCCCATTCCTCTTTTCACCTTTCATCACGATAGAATCCCCTTTAGTCACTCTTATACCACCATTGTCGGACTTAAATGAATATCCAGAGCTGTCTAACATGCCTAGGGATATCAGATTTATCTTTAACTCAGGGGCATGTCTAACACCATGTAGAGTTCTAACTACTCCATCAAACATTCTTATCTTGACAGATCCTAGACCAACAATTTTACACTCATTGTTGTTCCCCATGAGAACTCTACCACCATTGACAGATTCATATTCATAGAAAAAAGACTTATTAGGACAAATGTGAAAAGAGCAACCTGAATCTAACACCCACTGACCTTATAGGTTTCCTTTTGATGCTATTAGCAAATCAGCACTATGATAACCATCATTTGAAGAGTCATCTGATGCGACAGCTGCATCTCCTAATCTTCCTTGATTCTCCTTTTTCTTCTTTTCTGTACAGTCTTTGATGTAATGGCCTTCCTTTCTACAGTAGAAGCACTTCTTTTTCTTTTTCTTCCTTTCTTCCTCTTGGCTCTTTCCCTGACCCTTTCCTTGATTCTTATTCTTCTGATCTTTCTTCTTTACAGTCCTGGCAATCAAACCTTCCCCATTACTGACTTCATGCCCATTGTTTCTCTGAATCTCCTTTGAGCTCAATGATGCCTTAACATCTTCTAGGGTCAATGTTGTTCTACCATACAACATTGTATCTACAAAATCTTCATAGGATTGAGGCAGTGAGCTCAGCAAGAAAAATGCTTTGTCTTCATCACCAATCTTCACATTTTCAACCCCTTCAAGATCAAGAATGATCTTGTTGAAAGTATCAATGTGTTCTAGGATGGTCACACCTTCCTTCATTGAAAAATTATATAGTTTCTTTTTCAAGAAGAGTCTGTGTGCAAGGGATTTCTTCATGCATAGTGCCTCCACCTTGTTCCATATCCCCTGAGCCGTTCTTTCTTCAGAGATCTCCCTTAAGATTGAGTCACTGAGGCTCAAAATTAAGGTACTGTGGGCTCTGTTCTGAATCTGCTTCTTCTTCTCATCAGGTAAAGAACTTGAAGCTCCATTAGGGTCATCTTCTTCCAGAGCAGACTCAAGACTCTGATGAACAAGTAGAGCCCTCATCTTCATCTTTCAGAGTGAGAAATCACCACCAATGGTGAACTTCTCGATCTCTGGTTTTCGAAGTGACATTGGCCAAGATTTCACCAAGGCTCTGATACCACTTGATGTAATTGTAAATGGCTGATCAACAAAACTAACCTAATAATTCTTGGCTTTGAACAATCAGAACTAATCGGATCAAGAATCACCAGGAAATCTTGATGATGATCAGTAAGAACAGAGAAAGATTAAAAACACAGACTATCAGACTTGAAGGAAAAATTTACACTCTTTCATTAATCAAATCTGATTACACACAGACTGCATTTCAAGAGAAGATTACAAGGATTACACACGAAAAAGAATCATACAGAATGATGGAGAAACGAATGAGAAATGGCTTTTATGTCAGATGCCATAAGCCAATGCTATTCACTCTGTTTCTATCAATTTCTAGAAACCGAGTAACTAACTTAACAACCTTGGCCACATCAGCTGAAATTTGTCACACAGCACCCTTCAACTGAATGCAATCTGCATAATAACCCACAAAGGTCTCTTTCGATATCACTTTGGTCCCCCAAATCAGACAACTCCATCTTCACATAGAGGAAGTGGTAACTTTATATTTATATTCCACTAAAATTCAATGAAAAGGGAACATGACAATTCATCCAATTCATTGGCTTAATTCTCGCCATAAGAGAATCTGTCTTAGCAGTTGTATCAAGCTTTGATTGGGACCTATCACAATACTACGAACCAACAATGGCCCGCCAATCAAGCACCATTTCAAAATCTGATCATGACCAAAATAGATATCATACTCATATGTGCAGTCAACCAAAATTAGAAAAATAAAATAAAATAAAATAGAATAAAACCTTAGGAGATGGTTTTTGCATTTATACCATCATATACATTGGGAGATCTTCCATAAAATACATCTTCATAAGATCCAAAGATCGTTGAAGTTCAAGATCAACATTGGAATCCATTATCAGTATCCTCAAGAAATTATTATTTCAGAACAAATTAAATTTATGAATGTGTGTATACTTTGAATACTATTATTGAATAAATTTGGAAACCCAATTTTGTATATTCCTTGATATAAGGATGGATAATGCCGAAAATAACTCTTAAGTTAGGATTCGAGTTCTTTGAGGAGATACTTCATTGGCACTAATTCAAGTTTATCTTGTAACATAGCAGTATAGTGAGAGATAGCAACATATATAGCATCCTTCTCTCGTAAAAATAAAACACTAACAAAAAATAAATAAATAGTAAAATAATAATAATAATAATAATAATAGTAATGGTACTATATATGCTTCCTTTCAATAAGTCTTGGTGCGATGCTCATTTATTGTCTGACTGATTATATGATTAATTTCATATACGATCAATTTTTAACTTATGAAATTACTTATTATTCTATTATACTCATCAATTATATGTCTGTTAAATAAGTAATTTAGCATGGATAAATAAGTTACTAATTTAACTCCCAAAAGACAAGTAAATAACTCATCAAGTAAATTCAAAACTACAACCCACATGTTAGCCAATTTATTGATAACAAAAATAAAACACAACTCCATCATCTCCTTCAGTAATGAAAGAATATAATATCTCAGAGGTAATATGTCAGCCATGCAATAAGTAAATAATTAATGTTATAACATGTGTACATTTATTTTGAAGAACCAACATATAATTAGTGATTATATAAAATTTAAATACACATGTTATACACACATTAATTGATTATATTGCCTTCAATGTATTCGACAATTTCTTGAGCAATAGACAATTATTCCACTGATTACTCAAAGACCGAGACGTAGTGAGCCCACCATTAGGGAGATGGAGAATACTGAGCATAGATAAACATACAATATTATATAGTTGGTGTTGTTTGCCTATTTGACTTAAGGACTTAATCAACTTAATGTTAAGTTATTAAGTTAATTTTTTTAACATCTTACTTAATCTAAAAGGTTAAAATGATATCATTAATAGATATTTGCTAAAATATCCCTATCTAATTAATGAATTTTCATCCTTACCTAAATAAGGTTTAATAATTAGCATTATTACACGTCTCATTAACTTGTGATAATATAGTGGTAGACTGTTATTATTTTATTGTTTTATTTTCTTCAAATTAGCATTATTTATTTTCATTTTTTATGAAAATTTTTCATATAAAAACATCATAAGCTACAATAAAATTGATTAGCATATACTAATTTAGAATATTAAATGGTTATATTCAATTGAATATGATCTATATCATAATAATATATTATCTTATTTATATTATTTGAGATGTTTATTATTTGTTTAACATTTATATTTTTCAAGGATAGAAATGTAAAAATTCTAGTTTTCAAATTTTTTAAGATAAAAAAATAACTTAATATTTATTTTTAGTGTTAAAAAAAAATATATCATTCAGATTTAGACATTTAGCTCTATTCAGAATTCAAACTAATTTAAAACTATTCAGATTTCAATTAAAAAAGAAAAAACAAATGCCACCTTAGTTTCCATTAAGGTAACTTTTGTTTCGTACGTTAATCAAAGTGCGGATCCTAATTTGGACCTTTGAATTTAAATTTAATGGCGTATTATTATTTTTTTTAATTTTAAAATGTGCACATGGTAGGACTCACAATGAATAGATTTTAAGAGTCATTGGATCCAATGTCCCCGATTGGAATTCACACTTTAAGTTAAGATCTCTTAATGAAATCTCCAATATTAAAAGTGAGGGGCCGGCATTATAGTGTTGCGTTTTTTGCACACAGTTGGAGTCGCTTCATAAGTTTGTTGATTGAACTTTTAATCGTTACAAAAAATCTAGATCATACGACGAAGATAATGAGCAGATAGATTATTAAATTAAAAGTACATGTACATAGACATATTTGTTTTAAAGTACATAGTCTACACGGCGCAATAGATTTCATATTTACGTCTGCCAAATATGAATGGACAGTTCCTTGTAATTATTCCATAAATTGTATATGGGAGATTTTATTATTATAGTTGGACCTATTAAATTTAATTATTTTTTACATTATAACTCATTCAAAAGTGATCATCTAATTATAAAATTTGGATTCGGTGGTGAAAAATTGTCACTAGATTTAGTGTCGCAAAGATCAGCACTAAAATCGTACTAACATTTAATCTAAAGAGTTTTGACAAGCATCCCAATTTTTTTATTCTAAGTTTCTTTTATCATTTATTAAGTGCTTGATAATTTTTTTATAAAATTAAAGTGAATTAATCGATGAATGACATATATTTCAAATAATTTTTAGAATAAAAAATTTAGAATAGTGAATTAATTGTAATACTAACTTATGAATGAATGGTTTCACATCCTTAATTTAATTTACTAGAATCCAAAACTAACTAGATTTCTAACTTCCTAAGTTTGAAAATTTCCAAACTTAACTGACGGCGATAAATAGGAACTTTATCTTATCAATTTTAAAATATTTCAAGTATAAAAAATTTATTCTGAATTAATTTCTCATGTTGGGTGATCATGGATCCCAATGAGTCTTAATTGATGAAAAGACAATTCTTATACCATTTTGCAAGAACGTATTTAATACTTATACTAAGGCCGATTCTTTTATTAATTAATTATATATATATATATATATATATATATATATATATATATATATATATATATATATATTTTTGGAGTTTTGATTTATAGTTTTAACTATTTTCAGCTTCCACCGAAACGTGGTATCTACACCTCATCGTGTATTGATCGACCATAATCCTAGCGCAGCTGCTGACAACATATAGGAACAGGTTGTTACTGGATGCATTTGGCTCGCAGCAAATCCGTGCGGCACTTAGACGACTTCTAGCACGTAAGTCGCTAAGTAAGCCTAATACACTTCTCAAACTAGTTAAGTAAGAAAGCTTTCAACAAATGTTGGAGAGAAGCAAGAGCAATATGGCTAAATATAACTTTAGTATTCACAAAAGAGTAATTTACAAGAGAGCTTTATGAGAGAGCTTGTGTGTGTTGCTGGGTGATTGATGTGGTTGGTGGGTGTGTGGAAAAATGGCAAGTGCCTTGGGGTATTTATAGACTTGGTTGCTAGGTTCTTGAACCTTCCTAGCAAGTTGGCAGTTTGCCTAAATATCTAACTTGGGTTTAAATGCTCAATTTTAGAAAACTCTAGCCCATGTCTAATTATAGAGAGTTATAGATTTTGGGCCATTCTAGCATGATTGCTGAGCGCATCACGGCTGGCTAGTTGTGTGAGGAGGCCCAGTGCTAAGCGCAGTTCGTTGCTGAGCGCATCCCACCAATTGTGCTGAGCACACTCCCTTCTGAGCGCTGTGCGTCCTGAACGAACCCGCGTTCTAAGCGCATCCCGCTGTTGTAGACTGTATCCCGCTGCTGAGTACATCCCGCTGTTAGCTGGACTTTTACTGAGCGTATCCGCGGGCGTCAATTTAACCTCTGTTTGCGGCTTATTTGAGCGGCGCGTTACATGGTGCCGCTCAAAATATTTGCAAAGGTAATTAATTCATTTCTGTTTCTCTATTTAGATAGTTACACCGATTTCTATAGTTTTCTCCCTGAATCCTAACACACAGCTTATTGAATGAAGGTTGATGATTACAATTAAGGTGTAAATTTCCTTTAATCTTTAGGGCTCGTGTCGATTTCTCTGGTAACCTATGTATTTTTAAAATTACACAAAACATCACTTTCGTTACTTCCATATTTCTTGAATCTAATTTTTCAAGAATAAAATAATATTTTTGTATGATTTGACTTTTTAGTAAAAAAAAAAAAATTTGTATCAAAGAACTTAAATTCAAAGAAGTCTCACGTAGAATATGTGAAAAGTGGAGATAATTAAGTATATTTCTAGAAAAACTTATACAAAGAAAAATTTAAGAGTACGAGGGACGTTTATTAGATTTTTTTAAAATGTAAGGACTGACTGAATAAATTGACGTAAATTATAGGAAATACCAAGAGCAGTAATTTCCCCAACAATTAGTCCATATATACGAACAAGTCGTGATCGATGAAGATGTTCACAGTTAATTAGAATATATACGCTCTAATGTGAAATCATAGTTAATTAATTATTAATGTGATCATGCGACATAGTTAATTAATTATTAATGTGATCATGAGACGTGTTACTTTAAATTGGTACAACATGCATACGAATATGTCTCTCTCTTTTCTTCAAACTCTCCTCCAAACTCTCTTTTCCTTTTTCAGATCAGCATGTTGAAGCCTAAGCAGATGAAGCTTAAGATGATATTGAAGCTAAAGAACATAAACCACATCCAATTGGGAAGTATTGTGTTCTCGACTCTTTCTTGTGTAGCTGTAACCAAACTAAGCGAGCTAAAAATCGACATTCAACCTACTATACTCACCGTCTTGATTCTTGTCATATTTGCATTTCCATTGGCCGGTTTCTTAATCTACATTTTACGGTCTCTCATTTACATGGTTGTCATTCAATCAAGATCTCCACTACTTTTTATTAGCATTCTCTTCTGTCTGCCAAGTGAGTACATCCACCCAAAACTTCATTCATTTGGCAATGCCGCCGTATTTGCTTATTCATTCAAACAAACAGCCCTCATTTTACAATACATATACTATGTTCCATGCAAAAACATTGGCGATGAAGATAACAAGCTTCTAATCGTCAAACTCGTCATATTTCACCTTGTATATTTCACCTTGTTAATTATTACTTAGCCTTATGGAGAAGCAAATTTTAAAGGCCAGTGCCCTCTTGATTCCTGTTCTCGTCGGTTTCTTCGTTAGTTATTTGGGTAAGTAATAATTAATCAATTATAATATACATATTTATTGGGGCAGAGTGAGACTAGCTATCTTTCAATTCATTGTATATAAGTTTTTCGTCACTGGTTATAGGCCTTTTCAAATTGTTTCCATTACAATTTTCAGACTTTGCATTACACATTATGGCCTGTTAAAATATAAGTTTGTAAATGTAATGAGGAAAATGTAACTAAGAATTTGTGTTGGGTAGCGAAAAAAAAAAAAACAGAAAAAACTTATGGCGGTCTAATGTACAATAGTTGTAAGATAATTCTCCTCGATTTTATTTTTGCTATTAGGGTTTTTGTTTTGAACTGATTTGGTAATTATTGGCATTGGCTTTTCTTTAGTATCAAATGAAAATCGTCTCAATTAAAGTTTACTGGATGCGGCTCCATTAATCATGCAGGAAGTGACTCCATCGACCCTCGATAGTTATCCAAGGCCGGCAGTATCTAGAATGAATATTGACATCAATGAAATCATAAACAATCTAGATCCGGTGTATACACTGTAAAGAATGATTACCATATCTCAAAAGGAATATAATTGAATATTGAAATTTAAATATAATTAGATTTCATCTCTAATTTTACTTCTTGCTTCTATAAGTTTCGGAATTGAATTATGAAATCAGAAGAAAACACAATAAATTTTTATGTGGGTTAGGTGGAAGGGAGTTGTGTTTGCATTGGATGAAATATATGTGTGGGTTAGGTGGAATGGAGTTGTGTTTGCGTTGGCTCGTAATTTGGCATGCGATGCGCAGGGCTATGATTTTACAACTTTTTCAGTAATGGTTTTCACTTGATATTAAAATGAAAATATAATTTTTTTTTTTTTTAGCTTTTCAACAAATGGTATTCAGTTATAATATCGGAAGACACGTATGCACATACATTTTTCTCCTTTTTTTATTTTTATTTTTAATGAGATCGTGAGCATGACACTGCCTTACATAAGAAGGAAGGAAGGAAGAAAGGAGACTTACATTGATAAGATTGCAGAGATCTTTTAACTAGGATAAGTGAAAGGAATAAAATTTGGACAATTGGGATTTTGACATTCTCCACTTCCTGCAGTATTTTTCCCTAATTTTTTTTTTTTTTTGTGTTTTGATTTTATGATTGGCGTTTTTTTTTTTTTTTTTGGAGAATGATGATTAACTCTGTTACCTGATTTATGTAAATATTGGAGAAGGAGCTTGGCACTGTTTTTTCGTCAACTTTATGTAAATTTTATGTTGTCATCTTTACGATGAAGATGACATTTTATCTATTGATTTATATTGTGTTATTTTTTGGAGGTTATTTGAATGATTTATGCACTTGGATTTTTTATTTCACAAGGTATACATTTAAAAGAATGTTGAAAAAACAAATGTTATGTCGTTGAAAATTTTAGAATTTGTTAGTTTTACGTATGTTCAAAAAAATTATAATATATTTTATACCGGTAGGTTAAAAATTACTTTTAAACACTGTATTACTTTGTAAAGTCATCTACTAAATTGAAAAAATTAGTTTTTTACTCTATACACTCATTGAATTACCAAGAATATCCTCATTTAAACTATTTAAATTAGCAATCTTTATAGGAGATTGCCAATTTCCCCTGCACTATAATCAATTTATACTATTTATCTCCTATTGTTTTTATAATAGCTAATAACCCCATTAACAGTATAGTTTTACAATATTACCCTTATTTTTATATATACTTTTATTCATTTTTATTAGAAATTACATAAATCATATGAATGGAAATTAAAATAAAAAATAAGTATTAAAAACAAGAAATATTTGCTTTGATGTGAATAAAAAAATAATAATAAAATTTTGTTACTTCTTTTTCATTTTATAAACATTTTTATAATAAATATTTTACAATATTTTAAAATTAAAAGTAAAGAGTACAAGAAAAATATTTTATTATTTATTTTATAATAAATTTTGTTTATCATTTAAGTTTTCTTATAATAATTTTTATCATTTTATAATAATTTTCTTATATATTTGTTATAATAAAATGTTTATAAAATGAAAAAAGTACAAACAAATTTATTATTAATTTTTTGTTCATATCAAAGCATACTTTTTTTAAATTTTAATTTCTACTCATATGATTTATTTTAATTTATAATAAATATGAATAAAAATATATTGAAAATAAGAGTAATCTTGTATAATTATGCTGCCAAGGGGGTTATTGGCTATTATAAAAATAACAAGGAGATAAATGATATATATTAATTACAGTAAGGAGGAAATTGGCAATCTCTGAATCTTTATTTACTCTACTCAATACACAGTCATAAGATACTCAACTCATTCAAACAAAAGTTCTTAAGAAATGCCTTTTTAACTTTTCATTTTAATTTTTCTATTTGTTGTGTAGCAGATTCATCTATTTTAATTTTTAACCCAGGTAAATTTTTCACAAAAAAAAAAAAAGTAAAAAAGGAACGAGGAGAACATAATAGCATTTTCTTGTGGGGTTGCTGCAATACAAAAATATACCATTGTGGGTGAAAAATAATGAAATCCTGTATAGATGTTTAGATGTTTAAGCATTAATTTTTCTTCCCAATTTGAAGATTATGTAACAAAACAAATTTTAATTGTAAATGGATTAATCTATGCATTGGGTGAGTGTTTAGAGTAACCATATTACATTGACTCATAGTAGATTGTTTTTAATAGTTAATTTGTGTATTTTTATAATAATAAATTTTATTAAAATCAGAGTATTCAAAATAATTTTTTGAGGGAAATATGTTGAAAAATCAAAATAAAAAAAAAAAGGTGGCTCACATGCAAATTACTGACAAGATTAGGAACCGGATTTTGACAATTTGGAGCTGCATGCATCACTTGTCAGAAATGAAGAATTCGGTTGCCGTTTTTCAAGACCTTTTGCTGCCGATTTCTTAGACTTTTATATGCATTAAATGGTGAAGCTCAACTATAAATACAGAAAGCAATTCTCAATTGTTAGCAACCCTAAAAAATGTAGTGTGTAAGAGCTTAGGTGATGAGCTCTCTAAGCGAGTGCAGAAAGTATGGGCGAACTTAGTTAAGGTTTAAGAGGAGTTTCAGTTTTTTTTTTGCATTAATTTTTCTTTTAAAATGCACTCTAAGCCCTTTATGAATGAGTTAAATAAAAAAAATTAATTTTTTTAATATTATAAAAGATTTGTAGTTCAGTGGTAAAAATATTATTTGATGATTTTAGAGTCTTAGTTCAAATTCATATAGCCACATTATTTTATTTTTTAAATATTTTATGAAAATCACTTAGAAAAAGAATACTTTCATGCATGTAAAATAAATTATTTATTATAGTTATTATTTAAAATTTTTTAAAAATGTAATGAAACTTGAGTTTATGAAACTTGAAATGTGTTTGAATGAACATTTGAAAAAACTCAAATTAAATAAATTTTTTTAAACCCAAACCCTCCATAATTTAATTGTTTGGGTCTGCCACTGACAAAAAGAGTTTTTTGTGAGAGAGTCTAGAGAAAGGTAGTATCTGCAAGTGAGCTCTTAGAAAGTTTGGGAGAGCATTTCTTTTGGGTGCTCAATTGCTTTCTGCACTATTGGTAGAGATGTGAGAGAATCTGTGTCTTGGAAAAAATGTTTCCTTCAAGAGTTTGTGAGCATACTAGGTGTATTTGGGTATTTGAAAAGTGAGGTTTCGTTATACAAATTTGTACTCTATTAATTGTTAGTAAAACAATTATTCTCTCCCTTTATTCTTTTATAAATAAGTGATGCATATTGATTCCATATTTGCGCACAAGTGGTATTGGACCATAATAAATGACGCTTCCGTAGCCAACAAACAGTATCAGTGTACAACAAGTGGTATTACAGCACAAAAAATATAGCCCCATTGTTTTTACATTTATACTAAACATATGACAACTAATAATGGAGAAAACTAAGGACAATCTACTAATTATTATTAATAGCGAAATGACTGTTAGAAAATAATGCAATGTTTTTAATTGTATGGAACAGTAAATCCAGTGCTCGCATTGTATAAACCATATATTAATTGTTCGGAACAATCCATTCACCTTTATCAAACACTTATGCTATGGCTTTCAAGATAATCACCTTTATCTAGTGGTGGAAATGGAAAAAATAAAACTAAATTAGTCTGTAACATTATATCAGTAAAAATAGGGAGACCCAATTACGGGGGCCAATATGAAGAAATCATAAACTATAAATATTTTAAAAAATATATGTAAATAATAGGGCCAAATATAAAGACCAGAGAGACGTAAGTAATTTCAGTTTATACCCTTACTTTTCCTGTAATTGTTTGTCAGTGGTGAAAACTGAGAAAATAATTAGTTGTGAAATGTCAGTTAAGCGCTTGATAAATTATTATCTGAAAATTGCTTTCGAAAAGAGATTATATTTGTTTGGAGAACATTGTGAAAGTATGTAATGAAGAAAATAAAATTCAAATATACATTTACAATCAAATAGTTTGCGCAATGATATATTTTGGTATCAATTTCGTGATTTCATTTTGTCTTAGAAACTTGACGCAATGCAGCTATAGATGTTTTGATTAGGGTACCTTTAATGCCAAAGAATTTAAAAAATTGCCAGTTGGTTCTTATATTTTAAAAAATTATAACAAATATTCCTATTGTATATCCGTTTTCAATTGAGATCTATTTAATTATTTTCCACTTTTCACTTGTTACATGTGACAGTTGTTTTGATTTTAATTTAATCAAGTAGAAATACTACTTTACCCTGAAATTTTCGATCCTATGGCTATAAGAGTAACGATTGAAATATTTTAAGTAAAATTTGGAAATAAAGGAACCAAGTGAGTACTAGTTCAAAACTTAGGACTAAAGGTGAATTTACACAATAATCAAATGCGGTTTAGTTTGATAATGCTGTGATTTTTACGATAAATTCAGTCAGTCATAATAATAAAAAATAATCAACATGTAGAGAGGAGTTCAATTAAAACAATTAATAAGATCTTTAGTTTCAG
Source organism: Murraya paniculata (assembly GCA_030449075.1). Taxonomy (NCBI): domain Eukaryota; kingdom Viridiplantae; phylum Streptophyta; class Magnoliopsida; order Sapindales; family Rutaceae; genus Murraya; species Murraya paniculata. The sequence continues at coordinate 10,123 of JAEVFN010000136.1, read as the reverse complement.
AAATTATTGTATGTTCCTTTTTGTTGTGGTGGGCGGGTGTGGGAGGGGGAATTATTGCGAGTTGTAAAAACAATTATAACTGTCTGTTGAATTTCAATATTATACTGTTGTGACAATAAATAAGGAGTAAAATAGACATAAAATATTTACTACTTGCTATAATATTACATAGTTTGTGGGGAACTACGGAAAATACATGAAATTAGAAAAGCTGCTCATTATCCAGCTCTAATTTGTTGTGAAAGACAGGTGATTTTACCTAATTGGATCATCAAAATATTTAATAACATCTAAGTCGAATTGTAGCTCAAAAAAAAAAAAAACAAAACAAAACAGTTTTAGGCTTTAGCCATCCCAAACTGGCCCTAACTTGAGTTCTTCTATGCTCAAGATAAAAAGTAATCTGACGCTGAGATTTGTTGATTTATTTTCCCTTCAGCACAGTTTGGCTGTTAATAGGGTACAAAAGATGCAAGTCAGTTTTAGCTCCTTTTCATTGTTTTGTTGCTGAATTAGCAGGATCTGGAGAACGAAAATCATTGTTGATATTTAATTAAAATTGCCATTGGATAGTTATATGCCAAAGTATCATCGGACATGATGCTGGGGAATTCCTTGTGTTTCACATTCTTTTTCCGCTGATTCTTGAAATTTATTTTTGTGTAGATAGCATAGGAACTCGAAGGGCTTTATAATAAGAACAATGCTAGGTATCCTACATTATATGTCCTAATTTGAGTCCTAATTGATATAACATTCATTCATTGGATGATGATTAAATAATTTTACTAGCTATGAAATTTAGCATCCAACAAATGAGAGACACATAGTATTGGAACTTAAGTTGAGACTCAAATGTTGGGATGCCAAACGTTATTATTATAACAAAAGCACCGCTCAAATCTGATTTGCTAAATGGAAAGTGAAGGCTTATATACACGACTTCACAATCAATTTTGCGGACCCAGGCAAGCTAAATTTTATTTTGTTTTGTTTATCAATGGAATGTATGATTTATTCCCACCCTTTTATCTACTTTGTAGGAGTGGCTTAATTTTTTCTTAAGGAGATAGCCTAGTTTTTTATATCTGGTCACTCTTAGGAGAGCGGAGAGAGATTCAGCAAAACGGAAGATTCAGTTTCACTTGTGTTAGTGCATGGGGATGGGTTGTTCGTTAATACGAGGACTAGTTAGAATTGCCTTCCTTTGCTTCTACGATTGAGTAACTCAAAAAGTAATGTTGTTACCAAGCCACAGAATTTTGAGATCGATTAGAAACCACCAAACAATCAATGTGGACACATTTAGGGCACAAAATATGGAATCCCGGCCTTTCTTCAACAGGAATTCTTTTTCAAATGCATCACTGGCTTGTTGACTTCTGTTTAAATTTTAGACTTTTCTTTTTGGTTTTTTTTTTTATCACACTATTTACTGAAGGAGCAAAACAAATAATGCTGTGTTTGAACCAACTATCCCTTGCCTCTGTCTCTAATATTTTTGGACTTTTTTATTATCAGCACAATTACCATTGTTTGCATTTTTAAGTATTTTGGCAAAGGTTTAGTTGTTACGGCCCAATGCAAATAAAAAATTTTTTGACTCGTAGGACCGCGCTCAGTCTTCACATTGTACTTGATTTTACCCAAATTAAAGTAATTTCATGCTATGTCCCTTTGAGAAGTATTAAAATGTATGCATTTTCTATTTGTTGTAAAGCAATGATAGACGCTTCAAATTTTAATTTTAAATGATGTAGCATGTACTATATCTTTTATTAAATGATTGGTAGGTTTTTATAAAATTTAAGTAAATTAATTATATTATCTTATCATCTAATTGATGAATATCATATCATTTGATATACATTTTTAAAATTGAGATTTGTGGCACTACTCTTTACTGAATGATAGTATATTTTTTAACAATTGTAATATCAGATTATCTTCCATCAAATTGACATGTATAGTTTCTATGTTACAGCAGATTTGACACCACTGAATTCAAGAAGGTGGTTGTACAGTTCGATTATTTCAAAGGGTCCAGCTACCGTGAAACTGTTACACAGCACCCCATATTTTGTCTTCTTGTGCTGTTACCATTACATCAAACGCATGAGCAGTTTCAATGGCAGGATGTATGGTTTGGTAATTAACAGTATACTCCCTGTTGTATACTGAAATTCTAAAAAGAATCAAATGTTTCAAAATTTTGACATATAAATTTAGATTGTTTTAAATTTATAAATAATTTAAACAATTAAAAAATGGGTAGGCTGTCTCAACTTAAAAATTTAACATAAAACTAAACATTAATATCTACTTTTATTTTTTTAATCTAAGGAGTGAAATAAGTGATGACTTGACATAAAATTCAATTAATAAATTAACTTAAGAAATAAAATTAGCATGCCATTACTAAAATAAAATATTAAAAAATAATTATAAAACTAAATATTTTATCTTGTTTCCTTATACTTTAATTGCCACTTTAAAATATATGTAGACTGGACTTTAAATAAAAATAACTATAATACAATTTAATTCAAAGTTATTAGTTATTAGAAAACAACAAAACTTAAACTTGGTCCATAAATCTAAACCAAAATGACATCAGTAATTTATAATCGACAGATTTGGTTTGTTATTTTAACTTATTCAATTGTCACCACCACACAATTTTCATCAAATTATTCAATTCAAGTCATTGTATTTTACCTTGGTTGTGGTGTGAAAAATAATTGAGATAATTAATTGATTAATGATTTTTTATTTAAAAGGGATTGCTGACTAATGATTGATTAATTAATTGAATGGAGAAAAGGGGGACAAAATATCTGAATACATAGGAGAGGAAAAGAGAATAAAAAATAAAATTATCATAAATTTATAAATAAATTATAAATAGAAAAGAAAGCAGGGGGTTAAAAAATAAAAGACAAAATATGGGGTCCCGTGCAACAGGTAGCTGGACCCTATTTCAAAATGGGAGGTCTGGTAAGTTTTGTATTGCCATTAGTGATTATTCTGCTTGCAATTGATTTTTGTTAAATGAAATTGTAAATACAATAGAACCACTATAAATTAATACATGATAAATTAATAATTTATATTATATAATAAATTTTTACGGTCCCAACTTGTTTGATAAAATAATAAGATAATTTTTTTAAAAAAAATTGATATAACTTTGTGGTCAAATTCAAATCACAAATTAATAATTTACTGAAATTACAAAAGTAGTTAACTATGATTTTAATAACATAAAATATGACTCTATTGTTATTTATTTACATAAAATATGAATTTATTATTATTTTTCCTTAAATTTTGAATTTAGTTGGATGTCACCCTTACTGCTCTTATAGCATCTGAAGCCTCTGGGATTGACTTCTCAAATTATAATAAGAAATTATGAAGTGCCATTTATGTATGTTAATTGAATTGTAAATAACTTTGTAAATTCATAAATTATTAATTTATCGATTAACTTATCGATTATTTAATTTTTCTTTTAATTAATAGATTTTATATGCTCCCAACCCTACTAATTTATAGAGATTCTACTGTGTAGAGTTGATCTGACGCAATCTACATTCCCTGCTCTATCTCTCCTGTTCTTTGTTAGTTAATTGATCAGTTTCCTACTCAAATGGTTGTCTCCTATCATGTATTTTCTTTTATTTTATTTTTTATACTAACCCGGCTAAAACAAACAATAGCATTACCGATGAGATATTTTTGAGGATTTTTTTTGCTTTTAGTAATAAGTACATTTTACAAAGGCTAAAAAGAGCCGTCGAATAAACATTAAAAAAAGCCATTAGTTTTTTCAAGGACAAATTGCTGTCAGTGATAAATAATGCACTAGTTGGAAATACAGCGGCTCAATTAATGTTAAATCTTCTCAAGTTAGACCTGATGTTATGAGCCTTTTTTTTTTTGACATAATGAATTAATTGATTTAATTGCAATCAATTAAGTCATTAGTCCGTTTATTTTTTTAATTTAATAAAAAATTTTAGTTATTAAGTTATTAAGCTATTTTTTTATTTTTTTCTTAATCTAAAAATCTGAATGACATTATTAAAAGATATTTTTTAAAATATCTCTATTTAATTAATTAATTTTCATCTGTACTTAAATAAGTTCAATACTTATCATTATTACCCATCTCTATAACTTGTGATAATATAATAGTAGACTATTATTATTTTTATTTTTTATTTTCTTCAAATATTATTTATGTTTATAATTTTTTATGAATATTTTTTATATAAAACATCATAAAAAACAATAAAATTGATTAATATATACTAATTTAGAATATAATATATACTAATTTAGAATAATAAAAGGTTGTATTCAATTGAACATGATTATATTATGAAAATATATTATCTTATTTATGTTCTTTGAGATGTTATTAATTGTTTAACATTTATAATTTGTAAGGTCATAGATGTAAAAATATTGGTTTTCAGATTCTTTTAAGTTAAAAAAAAATAATTTAGATTCTTTTAAATTAAAAAACAAATAACTTAATACTTATCTATAGCGATACGAAAAAACAAACATATCATTCAGATTTAGATATTTAGTTCTATTAATAATTCAGACTAATTCAGGCCTATCAAAAATTCAGATTAATTCAGGTTTATTCAGATTTCAGATTTCAAATTAAAAAAAAAAGAAAAGCTCCCTTAGTGATATTTTTAAAAATAATGAGTGGCAAATTAAATTATGCACTGGCTTTGCCTAATTAAAAGCGCGAACTTGAACTCGGTGGCTAATTAGATAATTATTAGTCCACTACAATTGATTTCATTTGAAAAAAAAAAAAAAAAGAGAAGGCAGCGATTCGAAGATCACAGCTCCTCTCAATTACTTTTTAATTACGAGTTATCTTGTGGTCATACAACCCACTTTTTCAACTTGAACAACTGGTAAAATACCGCTTGTTCATTCAATATTTTTTTAAAAAAATCATTTTTAATGCAAAAAAATAAAATAAAATGAAAAAAATTAAGGAAATTTATAAACAATTAACATAAAAAATATTTGAGTGAGAAAACTATTTTCAATTTCAATAAAAGTTAAATTAAAAGTAAAATAATTATATTCCAATACTTTTAGTTAAATATCAATATATTAGGTACAAGTTTCAAGTTAATTTTACATTTCCCTAATTTTGGTTAAACTTTCTCACTAATAGGTTTATTTGTTTCCACTTTTCAGTCTACTAATTTTGTATTTAATGTTCCTACTAAATTCGTTAAATACTAATATTTTGGGTTAGATTCCAAATAAATTCATTTCTCATTGAATAAGTTTCTAAATTTGGTTATACTTTCTCCCCATTTGGTTTATATGTTTCAACTATTATTCTATTGGTTTTACGTTTAATATTCAAATTAACTTAATAAGATTTCAATTATTTGGGTTAAATACCCAAATTACTTTTTGTTGTTAGATGAGTTCCTAATTTTGATCAAACTTTTTCATTTGTAGGTTCACATGTTTCAACTTATTAATGCACTAGATTTGTATTTGATATTCTTACTAAATTCATTAAATGTCAATATTTTGAATTATATTCCAAGTAACTTTTATTTCCCGTTGGATCAGTTCCAAAAATTCGTCACATTTTCTCTCTTATTGGTTCATGTGTTTCAGCTAATTAATTATTTATTTACAAAGGTGTTTAATATTCCTATTAACTTGGTAAGATTCCAATTATTTGCATTATATACCAAATTTATTTTTTACAATTTGGTTTTGGTTAGGTAAGTCCCTAATTTTGGTTATACTTTTTCCCTTATGGGTTTATATATTTCAACTATTATTTCACTGATTTTGCATCTAATATTTCATTTAACTTGGTAAGATTTTAGTTATTCGGGTTAAATACCCAATTATTTTTTTTGTTAGATTAGTTCTTAATTTTGGTTAAACTTTTTCATTTATAGGTTCATGTGTTTCAACTTATTATTCCACCGATTTTATGTTTGATATTCCTACTAAATTAGTTAAATACCAATATTTCGGGTAAGATTCCATGCAACTTTCATTTCCCCTTAAATAAGTTCCTAATTTTCGTTGCACTTTATCTGTTATTGGTTCATGTGTTTCAGTTAATTGTTACTCTAATTTTTTGTTGAATATTTCCATTAATTTGGTAAGATTCCAATTATCCGGTTACGTATCAAATTTATTTTTCATAATTTTATTTTTGTTAAGTAGGTCCCTAATTGTGGTTATATTTTTTCACATATAGGTTTATATGTTTAAATTAGTATTCCACTAATTTTATGTTCAATATTCAAATTAAGCAAGTAAGATTGCAGTTATTTGGGTTAAATACTGAATTACTATTTTGAGTTGATTAGTCCCTAATTTTGTTTAATCTTTTCCATGTATAAGTTCATTTATTTCAACTTTTTAATCAACCAATTTTGCATTTGATATTCCTACTAAATTCGTTAAATGGCAGTGTTTCGGTTAGATTCCAAATAATTTTCATTTCTCGTTGCACAAGTTCCTAATTTTTGTTTGACTTTCTCTGTTATTGGCTCATGTGTTTTAGTTGATTATTCCTCTAATTTTATGTTGAATTTTCTTATTTAACTTGGTAAGATTCTAATTATTCGGGTTGGGCCAAATTTATTTTTTCAGATTTTATACTTGGTTAAGTATGTCTCTAATTTTGATTATACTTTCTCTCATATGGGTTTATATGTTTCAACTATTATTTCATTGGTTTGGCATTTAATATCTCAATTAACTTCAAAAGATTCTAGTTTTTCAGGTTAAATAAAAATTACTTTTTTTTCTTAAATTAGTCCTTAATTTTGGTTAAGCTTACATGTTCATATATTTCAACTCATTTGTCCACCAGTTTTGCATTTGATATTCCTACTAAATTCATTAAATATCAATATTTCATGTTAGATTCCAAATAACTCTCATTTTCCATTAAATGAGTTCCTAATTTTCATTACATTCTCTCTCTTATTGGTTCATCTGTTTTAGCTAATTATTTTTCTAGTTTTGTGTTGAATATTCTCATTAACTTGGTAAGATTTCAATTATTTGGGTTCAATACCAAATTTACTTTATAATTTATTTTTGGTTAAATTAGTCTCTAATTTTGGTTATATTTTCTCCCTTATAGTTCATTTATTTCAACTATTATTCTACTAATTTTGTGTTGAACGTTGCAATTAGCTTAATAATATTCTAATTATTGGGTTAAATAGTCAATTTACTCATATTACCGGAAACAATAAATTTATAAGGTGAATTATGTTTGACCCCTTGCTATTTTAGTAAATATCGACTTAGTAAATAGTACTGAAAAATCTTTGTTGTAACCCTTAATCTTTTCCAATATTTTGGTCTACAACCTAATTAAGTCTATTTTTTTTTTCTATTTTCATTGCCTCGTGAGATCTCTTGATTTGATTGTGCATATACTTGAGCTTTTAATCTTTATACATATTTATTCTCATTTTATCATTTTAATTAATTATTTTTAGTTATCAAGTAAATTAATACATTTAGTTTCAGCTTTCTGTTTACTCTTCAAATAATTTCTTTAATTTTTCAAAACTTTAACAATAAATCAAAAGTTGATGTAAGAGGTGTATGTAATTGCCGTGTTTTTTTTTTAAAAAAAGGAAATTAATTTTTCAAAAAATTAATTTTTGAAAGTTTTTATAGCATAAGTTATAAAAATGTTTAAACTTACAAAAGTTGAAACTTTTTTAATCTATTTGTGTCGAATTATCCTTTTTCTTTTTTTTTTTTTTTGGATCAATTGAATTGATAAGATTTCTTGTACTTGAATTTGTTTATAATTAACTTTTGATCTTTGTAAATGTTATGCCCATTTTCTCATTCAATTAAACATATTTATTTATCTTTAAACTAAAATAAATCAAAAATTAAGATTTTTTTGAATTCGAATTAAATTTTTACCACTCTATTTTCTTTTCAAATTAGTTTTGTTAATTTCTAATTACTTCAACAAAATATTTTTGTTATTAATTATAAATATTATTATATTATACTTGTATGATTACCACTATTATTATTTGCTTTTTTACTATTACTACAATTATTATTACTACACTCATGAGATTTTTTAACAATATTTTTTCTTATAATGAGTATTCCTTTTCGTTTTTGGGTATGTATGTAATTTTCAATCTATAAAATTAGTTTTTCAATTTTCAAGAATTTGCTAAAATAATTTTTAGAATTTTTTAACAGCAGTATTCAACATATAAAATGGGACACAGCAAAAGCTCTGTACAAGTCACTTCCCACAACAAGGACACGCGGTCGTGGTGCTGCGCTGAGTAAGCAAAGATAACATTATTGAGTCAACAATGAAGCATATTTTAAAATGTTACTAAAGGGTGCTTAGTACTAGAAGCGACCTTTCCTTGTTTTTTTTTCTAATTTGTTTGTGTTTGGTTGTTTTGACAAAAATCTAAAATAGTCGCCCAAAAAATGCACTAAGACGGTATTATATTGGACTGAAACAAATTATAAAAAATAAATAGTACATAATCATGTTTGGTGTGATATAATTGTATTAAAACAGTTAAATTTAATCATTATTAAAGAACTAGCAGTCAGAATTCATAGTGGTAAAAAATTTTGACTTTAGAAACAAATTGAATCTTTTCATCACATGTGAAATGAAATCTTATGAATTTATGTCTAATGGGTAAGTCCATGGATCAATCAAATGAATTTTATTTCGTTACGATACGATCCTGCTTTGTGAAAAAGTATAGCACTCAATTGAGGGAAATTTCAATGAAAATGATGGGCTCAATGTTTTAGAATGCAAAGAAGTTTCATTTGACAAATTGTAAGACCTCACTAGATGTTTCAACTATTTTATGAAAATTTCTTTTAAAACACAGCTTTGTTGCCCCGGTTGTAAATTATTTTGGTATTGAGTTAAATGCATTTAGGGCATGAGCCAGGAATATTTAAATCATATTTACAAAAAAGTATATTCAGAACTAGTTTTTATAAACCTTTGAAAGACTTAACTTTTTTTTTTTTTTGCCCCCTCCTATGAGAGTGAAATGGGGGCAAGCGCGAAAATGGCGATCCAACATTTTTTTGTTTCCTCAAAGATCTAATGATAGATGTTCCTTACTTGCGGAAGGCACAATGCCTTCACTTCAATCTTCTATTCGTCTATTTGATTCAATTTGTAAAAAAGGATGTGATTCAAAAAAGAATTTCTTAAAATAATAACAAGAAAAAGACATACATATGCCATTGTATCATTGGACATGTTGCAGGGAAATCTCTTGTTTTTATGCATTCTTTTGCCGCTGATTCTTGAAATTTATTTTTGAATAGATAGCACGGAAACTTGAAGGAGTGAATCCAACAAAGGAGCCACTCAAATCTGATTTGCTAAATGGAAAGTGGGAGCTTATATACACTACGTCACAATCAATTTTGCAGACCCAGGTAAGCTAAACTTTATTTCATTTTGTTTATCAGTGGAAAGTATGATTTATTTTCCCCCTTATATTTAGTGTAGAAGTGGCTTAATTTAATCTTGAGGAGGATTTATTTTCCCCCTTATATTTAGTGTAGAAGTGGCTTAATTTAATCTTGAGGAGATTGCCTAGTTGTTTATATCTGGTCACCTTTAGGAGAGGGTAGAGAGATTCAGCAAAATGGTTCAGTTTCACTTGTGTTTGTGCTTGGGTTGTTCGTTAATACGAGGACTAGTTAGAGTTTCTTTCCTTTGATTCTACAATTGAGTGACACAAAAAGTAATGTTGTTACAGAGGCCCAGATTTTTGAGGTCGATTAGAAACTACCAAGCAATCAATGTGGACACGCTTAGGGCACCAAATATGGAATCTGGGCCTTTCTTCAATCAGGTATTCTTTTTCAAATGCATCACTGGCTTGTTGACTTCTATTTAAACTTCTCTTTTTGTTTGTTTCTTTTATCACACTATTACCTACTCATTGCCATTTAATCTGCTCTTTGTTTTGATTTAAGCCATTTTAAGCCTCTATGATCTCTTGCCCCTCTAATATTTTTGACTTTATAATTATCATCACAATTACAATGT
>JAEVFN010000135.1:0-170365 GCA_030449075.1 Murraya paniculata | reverse complement strand
AAAAAAAAACACTTAAATAAAGATAATTATCTAATACATAATATATTAATAGTCTACTACAACAAAATAACGACAACATAATATAATGAACCAAAATGCAATCACTTGAGTTTGGCTATTTCTTTTTGAATTTATAAATCATAAAAATTAAAATTGATTATTCAAATACATAGATTAATCTCCAATACATAAAATACTAATAACATAATATAAATAAAACGAAAATTCAATCACTTGAATTTGATTGTTTTCTTTTCTTTTTTAGTTTAATTTTCTTATTATAAATTATAAAACCCGAGCTTTTATTACTAAGAAGTAAGAACAACCTCATCCAAAGCAACGACATTACCAATCTCCCCAGAAAGAGTACCCTCTAACAAATTACTTACTACAGAAAAATTTATCAAGTTCTCTGAGTTGACTAGATTCATTGGTATCATACCAATGAAATTGTTAGAATCAAGATCAAGAATCACCAATGGCATCTCCGAGAGATACTCAGGTTTGCAACAACAGATATGATTATCAACAAGAACAAACCGATTAAGATTAGCGCACTTGTCAAACACAACTTTGACACTACCTTAAAGCGAATTCCTATCAACCTCGAACAACTGAAGTCAATGTACTTCAACCTCGAACAACTTCCAACCTTCGGTGGGATTTTGCCATGAACTAGTTACCGAAAGGTAACGGCCCAGCAGACAGCTAAGCCTATTTGATTAAATTTTCCAAGCCAAGAGGGCCCAGAAAGCTACTTCATTTTAGGGAGTGAGCCTGAGAGAAGATTGTCACCGAATAGTCCCTTCCAACCCATTAGTGGATTAATCGAGGGTCTTGAATGTTTCAAGTTCTCAAGCTGAGGTTAGATTTCATAGTGAAAAATGCTGGAAAAGAGTGACAAGGTTTCAAGCTTGAATAGACGACCAATGTCATTTGGAATTCTCGAATAGCTTTTCAGGCAGTGACCCATTATAAAGTGGAAAAAAGGGTGTATATAGTAGGCTTATGGTGTTTAAGTAATCTCACATGCAACACTCGTATGATGCTAAGTAAGATTATTCATTACATGAAATTGTATCAAATTTACTGGATTCCACAAACTCACTAGTATTTTAGTAGTAAAATTGTTAAAATTAAGATCAAGAACCAACAATAGAAGATTCAAAAATTAAAAGCATAAATGTGATTATTGTTGGTTTAAAAAATAGTTTTGCAGCAGAAAATCTTTAGATCGCAATTCTTATATAATAATAAAATTACCATAATCTAGAAATCGTACATTTGCTTTTTCGTAAGTAATTTAGGTTCCCAATCAAGCTACACCACCAAGATTATGATATCACGATCATCATCAACGATCTTCCAAGTTATAACTTAAGTTTGATCTATATTTGACGTGTGGACGCCTTTATTACTACTATAAACAACTAGCAAGAGAAAACTTTTTCTCTCAAGAATAGAGAGAAAAATTCCTTTTTTTCTAATCTGTATATTGTGGCTACCATTCTATTTATAGAGAAATAAGCCTTTTATATTCCTATTATTGGAAACCCTAGGCTTATTTTTTTATCTCACATTTTTTAATTCTTTTAAATCAAAACATTTTATTAAATTAAAAATGAGATAAACCCAAAAGTGGCGTTTACTTGTTCTTGTTATAGGGGTCCATCTTGTAAAATAATACAAGGCCCCATAATACACAACAACATATTAAATGAAGCCTCCCACCAAATAGTATATTTAGGCTTTTAACCCAAACTGCTGGTATCTTGCTTATCAATCCAATAGGGTGTAATCAATTAATGAGCTAACCCGATGATCATATGGATACATACAATAGTGGCTATAATAATTAAGTCTATAATTAAACTAGTCTGATTATTTAATTCCAAATCTACTTCACTAAAAGATTGGAACTGACCTCCATAATTGTATCATATCTAAGATAATGTTTCTCGAAAAATAATTCAAGCCATGTCACATTGATTTCTTTACTGAGCGATACTTTGTACCACATCGTTAATTAAATTGATATCTCAATTGTCCAACCAGTTTAATTACATCTTGTTCGTTGACACTTATTGGCTTTCTTTAATGATCATTTTCAACATACTAATTATGTTGACACACTCTGGCCAGAGAATTCTACGATCAAGTACCAAAAATCCCTCAAGAGTGTTGTACAAATTCTGTATTGCTAATTTATAATGTCACTGCTCATAATTGCTTCCACCAAGCTACTGGGTAATCTTGACTACAAATGTATGTCGCGCCAATTGATAACTCAAATGAAATGACAATCACAAACATGACACTGTAATTAACTCAAGATTGAGATTGCAATAAAATTAATGCCTATGATATTTAATAAGTCTGACAGTCATTTTACGGTTAATTAAATTTTGTATGTGATCCCATTCAACGTAGTCAAACTACATCAGTAAATTCATACAGGATTAAAACAAATCATTTAATGAATTTACTATAGTCTAAACATAAATAGAGCGCCCAACTCTATTTCAATTGCGAACTTAATTTATTTAATCATAAGATAACTTGTATTTATGTCTTCTGTGAATCCATACGATGATCACATAAAATATATATAATATAATTAAATGGACCTTATTCAAAATATTTATACAATTAAGATATCTAAAAATATCTTAATTATTTTATTAATCAGAAAATAAATAAATTAATATGCTTTAAACAACACATAATCCCAACAATTACAAACTATAATCGGCCGAATAAGATTAGTACACTTCTAAAAACATCATCACTAGTTGTAGAAAGAAAATTACAATCAAGTTCAATCTCCACAAGTGACTCTGCAATAGAAAATTCTTGGGATGGAACCAGACAAAAAGTTGTTGATGTGGTGGGGTTCTGCCGACGAACTAGTTATTACAAGGCAAGAGCAAATCCATTTGGTAAAACATTCCACGCCAAGAAAGCAATCACCCAGAAAGCTATTTCATTTCAGTAAAAAGAAAGTAACTTTAAAATGTATCTCCAAGCTCAAACGGAATGATGCCATAAAAAAAAATTAGATTCAAATTAAGGACTTGAAGACCTCTTGGATTCCCAATTGCTTTACATATAGGCCCCTTCAGCAAATTGTTACTAAGAATAATCCTCTGCAGCAACAACGTTACCAAATCTCCCCGAGAAGAGAACCTTCTAACAAATTACTAGATGCAGAAAGCTCCATCAAGTTTTTTGAGTTTACAATACCATTTGCATTACACCTGCGAGATTTTTGGAATGGAGATAAAAAAACATCAATAGCAGCTTCGAGAGACACTCAGAAATTGAACTAAGAGATTATTATTTGAGAAAACTGGTTGAGTAAGATTAATGGTCTGATCAAACACATCTTCACTGGCACCTGAAAGCAATTCCTAATAAGATCAATCTTTAAAATTGACTCTGAATTGGAGAATTCTCTTGTTATGGAACCAAACAACTTCTTGTTGTTCAAACTGATATACTTCAACCTGGAATAACTTTTAATCTCTAGTGGGATTCTACCAACTAGTTACTAAAAAGCCAAAGAATGATCATTGGTTCCACTTTCCATGCCCAGAAGGCAAAGGGCGAGAAAGCTGGTTTAGCGGAAAACCTCAACATCGACAGCTCGAATAACTCTTCAAAAAGTAAAACTAAGAGAAGATTTCTACTCAGGTCCAAGAAATGCAAATGAGAGGATTCACACAGTTGACGCAAAATAGTCCTTTTCGACCCATTATCAGATAAAATCGCTTGTCCTGAGATGTTTTGTCAAGCATATGGGGAATTTGGAAATGAGTACAAGGGTTTTAAGGATGAATAGATGACTAAATTCATAGGGAATTTCACCATGAGAGCTTGGATAGCTGTCAAGCAATAACCCACTGTACAATGAAATAAAATGACGACAAATATCAAACTAGCGTAGGTTTCCGACGATTAAATAATCTCATGAGCAATGCTCGAGCATCCTGAGGAACACTTTACCAGTTTATCTAAAATTCATAGTCTCACTAGTATTATACTAGTAAAATAGTTTAGAATCAAAATTTAAAAAAAGGTCAATTGAAGCTCTAATTAAATGCAATTAGTAATTGGGCGCATAGAGTTATGAGCGGCTGATTGCACTGCATGATTAATTTGAAGGGCTTCATTTTGCTTTGAAGAAACCACTGAACAAAGATGAACTTACAAGTTAAGTCAAGGGTAAAACTATGTAGTTAACTTATTTGATGTGGTCGGGTCGCTTCAAGTTTATGTGAATTTAATAATGAAGATTGAAGATGTTTCAACTCTAAGTAAATGGAGTTGCATAGTGTAGTCATATACTTTATCTTTTATGATTTAAATGTATTATTTTTGGGTAGAGACTTGGGATCTATTCAGTATTATTTTGTGATGAAATGTCTATACAATAGTACCTAAACTTGAGAACTGAGGCAAAATTTGAAGAGAAACTATATTGCAACTTTTTGATAGATGTGGGTTTTTGGAATGATCATAATTGCAAAGCTACTACGTCAAAAATAATGAAGTAAATTACACTCTCTCTATATAACAAGAGGATGAATGGTGAGAATCTGATATGATTCTGAAGGGACTACCCATAAAGCATGAACTTCCCTTGCTTGACTTGTATCCTTGCTAGTGTTGATAATTAATATGAAAATCATGCATGTTCCCTATTGTCTTATCAAAGGTATTGTGATCAATCTGGAGTTGTTATTCCTGGCTCTCTAGCTCGGAGTCATACGAATTGTAAAATGTTAACTTTCCAGCCTTAGGGCCTTCAGTATTGTTGCCTGCAAACCTAAGCATGAGGTTGATTCTTGGACTCTACTAGATGTGAAAAGGGGATTGCATTTCTTGTTGGACTGTGATTAAGATGTTATAAGAGCTTCTGGCGGGTGTAAATTTTACATGTAAAGTTACATAGGTCATTTCTAGGTAAATGCTTAAGTCTAGTACTTGTTGAGTATATAGGTTTAGGTTAGAACTACCTCGTTAAGCACGAAAAGTTGTGTTAAGAAACGTCTGTCGTTGCTAACCTAACTCAGAGGTCTAGAGGTTGACTTTGTTATGACCCATTCTGGGATATAAAAGCTGAGTGATAGACTATCTTACGGAGCTGGTATCTCGTGAGTCACTGTGATTAGGAAGTGAGTAAGGCTTTGCATCAAAACATGCTACTGGTTTTTCAGTTTGGGTCCATTGAGAAATGGTGCTCCAACTATGCATGCATGCCCTCCATGTGTGGATCATATTCAATGTGACCCATACAAATTTTCTTGAACTATTGATGTGACCCTACTAGGGACTTGAATCTTGAAATAACTGAAATTAGTCATAAAGTGGATTATACATATAGTGAAAAGAAAAAAGGCATAAAATATGATTTGTCAATGTTTGGGGAGCCCTAAGTGTACTTTTATGCTGTGCAAGTTCACTACCAGCAGCATTGTTAAAAACTACTTACTTTGCCTTACATGTTTTTTGTGAGTATGGAATTACCGAACACTAATTTAGATGGCAAGAATCATTTTTGTAGAAAACTTGTGATAATTTTCATAACCAAAACGGTAATAGAGCTGAATAGTTGAGGGCTTCAAAAGGTGAACACCAAGGCATGGGCGTCGACTTTTGCTTTTTTAAACCCATAAGAAGCACTTTTTGTTAGCCTTGCTTTTACCCCTTAAGCATTGAAATTAGAGAATCAAAAATAAAAATCCACCAAAAGCCAACGTGCAAGAATCAAATTCCACCAACCTCATGGAACTGCAAGACTTAAGAATAACCGCACTCCAACAAAGATTCGGAGGATAAAGGTGAGGTATGTTATATGACTTTGTTTTGTGTGATCATCACTCTCTTTATTTATTGGTTTATTTCATTTTTTTAATCACTTATTATCCTTGCTTCTGCTTAACCTTTATTGTTTGTACACATGTCTCTATGATAAAAGGAATGATGATTTTGATTTTGTTGTTGGTTTTGAAGTTCGGGATTGAAAGCTTCGCTCAGCTCTTGCTTTTGCTTTTTGGCTGTGCTTACACAGTCCCTATATAGCAGGCACCATATCGGCCGTTGTGAATTTCTTGGAAGCTACTGGCTGGTAGGTTAATATCGCTTCACCCTTCAGAATTGATAATTTTCAAATCATCCCCTTTAATTTTAAATCTTAAAAGTAGTTGAGTTTAATGATTAAACACTTGTAAAAATATGAAATATACTTTTCTAACATTTTTGTTAACTAACAATTTTAATCCTAAAAGTACTATTTAATTTGGGATTGGCCAAATTCATGGCCAAGGCAAGCGTGGCCATGAATTTGGCCAAGCGTGGCCAAGGCAACCAAACCCATAGATGCGCACGGCCATGGGAACCAAATCCATGGCCGCCCACGGCCAGGCAATCAAACCCGTAGCTGCGTGCGGCTAAGGCAATTTTCTTTTTTGAATTTTAAGGACTGCGTCATTTTTTATTTATTATTTATCAAATTAAAGATCCGCCAATGTTGCCACAGTAGTATGATACCACACTTTTTATCTTTTTATAGTTTAATTACAACACCCTACCTCATATTTTATGTAAATTAAATAGGCACTATAAGTTACAATTTTTACATATAAGTCCTCTTTTTTATAAATGGCATTTGAAATGAATTTGGACTATTGTTGTTGTTGTTATTTCATTATTATTTCTTATTATTTATTTTCATTAATTTCATTATGATTTTTATTAAAAATAGTAAATTTATTATTTTAATTATTATTAATTATTGTTATTCTTATTTTTATTAATATTACTGTTAGCAAAATTTATTATTTTTTTGTTTAATTAATAGTATTGGTCATTATTGTTTGCCTTAAGTGAGGCCTGAAATAGATTTTACTTATATTTTGTACTATAAGAAATAAAATATAAAAATAAGTTATATTATAATTATTTTATTATATAATATTATATTTATATATTAATAATTAATATAAAAATAATAATTTAATTAATAAAAAATTAAAATAATGTTAGTTTAATATTAATATAAATTTAATACAGTGCAATGTAATATCAAACACTGTACAATATTATTATAATATATTACTAATGTAATATAATATAATTCAATAATAATAATAATAATAATAATAATAATATCCTGTAAAGTAGGTTGTGAGTTGTAAAGTAGATTCTATAGAGATAATAATAATAATAATAATAATAATAATAATAATAATAATAAGGATCAATTATTATTATTATTATTATTATTATTATTATTATTATTATTATTATTATTATTATTATTGTTTTACTTATAATATATACAAACAATATTAGGGACCACAATTAATAAAGGGCATTTCAGTAACTTATAACAGTCTATTTCAATTTTTACATAAAGTAAACACATCAATGGGTATGATGTTTCTTCCGATTCTGATTTTTACAGCTCAAGCAAACAACTTATTCTGATTCAAATTCCTTATTACGATTCTAGTTCATTTCAATTCTTGTTTAGTAAATACACCATTAGAGTGTGTTTGAAACATAGTATTGTATAGTATTATAATATTGTTCACATTAATTTATTACTTACTCATGTTTGGACTTTTTGAAACCTAGATTGTGGTCTATCATATAATTCACTACAATGCACCAACTTCTGCCTAATTGAAACATTAAATATATTTAAATTATATTTATATTTTTATTATAATGATTATAATATAAAAATAAATTATATTATAATATTATTTTATTATATCATATTATATTTATATATTAATAAAAATAATAATTAAATATAATTAATAATAAATTTAAATAATGACAGTAGATCCGGAAATGATAACAATAATTGAAGAATTATGAAATAAGTATGAATTTGTGGAATACATCAAGGGATTTATCTTTCTGAAGTTAGAGAGCAAACATAGGCTTTATTTTATATTTAAGGGGTTGTGGCTCTCATAAACGAGCACTAAATCATGCATTGTAATTGCCCAATATCAATAATAAAAGTCCTCCCAAAATTTCCTACTTCTCCCTTATTCATATCATTTATCAACTTAGCCAACAAATAAAATAATAATTATTATATTTTTTTCCTGACATTTGAGAAAATAAGAGGGATTGCAGTGATAATAACCTAAGTAAATCCATCCCTGCCGCTGCATTTACTTCTGCCATTCTTACCTTGGATCCAATGGTTTGATCATAAAAAGACAAAAAGTGTGGTATCATACCACTGTAGCAACATAGGCGGATCCTTTCAATTTAATAAATAATAAAATAAAAATGACGCAGTCCTTAAAATTCAAAAAAGAAAATTGCCTTAGCCGCACGCAGCTACGGGTTTGATTGCCTTGGCCGTGGGCGGCCATGGATTTGGTTCCCATGGCCGTGCGCAGCTATGGGTTTGGTTGCCTTGGCCACGCTTGGCCATGAATTCGGTTCCCATGGCTGCACAAGGCCATGGGTTTGGTCGCCATGGCCCAGCGTGGTTAAGGGTTTGATTCTAAGTTGCTGGGCTCTAAGTCTTTAATGAACCTATCAAAATGCAAACATGCACCACGAAGAAGTTCAAGAACAAACTCATTGCTTTGACAAGGAATCTTATTCTCCTCAAATATATGGGACCTAATCTTAGGCTCCGGTACTCCCAAACTTTTAGAGATTAGCTCGAAAAAGTTCGTCAATTCATCGGTTATGAGCTTTTAAGAAACAGAGTTGCACTGATTGAGAGCATCGAGAGCGGACTCAAATGGGTGAAGGCCATGAACTGAAGGACCTTACTGAATCAGTTCATATCGGAAGTAAAGCTTCGAACAGCCTCCATGTTTTGCCCAATTTGGTCGAGACCATGGGCCAAAAATAGAGAATAATTAGAAGCCGTCTTGTACAACAAATACAGAGCTATTGCTTGAAATACGAAACACACAACTGAATAACGAAAACAAAAGCAATGTACTCACCAGGTGTTGCAATTACCATGGATTTGATTCCCATAGCCGCTCGCGACCATGGATTTGGTTGCCATGCCGGGCGTGACCATGGGATTGGTTGCCTTGGTCCCGCTCAACCAAGGGTTTGGTTTCTATGCGCGCAGCCATGGGTTTGGTTTCCATGGCCACGTGCGGCCAAGGGTTTGGTTGCCTTGGCCGCGCGGGGGACATAGGTTTGGTTGCATTGGCAGCGTACGGTCGTAGATTTGGTTGCCATGGGAGGAGCGCGGCCAAGGGTTTGGTATGCATGGGTGCAAAATTAAATTGTTTTAAAGTCTTTTGGTATATATTTTAAATATATAAAATATTTATGTGTATTTTAGAAAACTTAGGAATATTTGGGCCTACGAAAATTTGCCTACATAAAGGTTTGACCTTTTTTCCGTTAATTCAGTATTAAGAGAGGTAAATGTACAAATACTTCTTCACCTTTTTTGCCGTTAAAAACAACAGAGATAATAATTTTTGGGAAGCAACTTGATGTTTTTTAAAGTAAGGGAGTAATTTGAGGATTGTCAATTCATAAGGAAGTATGTCAAAATTAACCCTTGTTACTATTGTGTATATTTATTCCTTGAAACTTTGTTTTTCTTTTTACTTCAGTTTTATTGATGCTCATCCAAATACATACATATACGAATTTTAATTTTTAGGAAAAATAATTTTATTTTGTTTTCGCTTGATACTCTTTTTATTTTGTTTTGACTTGATTCACACCAAGAAAAATAATTTTTCAATTATTTTCAATACAATTACTTTGTTTTTAGTTGATGAGTGACTTTTTTCTTTGTTTAATTAAATTAAATAAATAAAATATTTTTGTTTAATGATAATTGATCATTGATTTACAAGTTTTACGCTATTTTGATAGGTGTTTTTTTTAATAATTTTAAAACATCAATTTACTTCTCTTTATATTAATTTACTTATTTTATTCTCTATTTACAAATTTTTTGTATAATTTAAAAAATTTATGTTTATCACGGCATTAATGCAGTAATTTTAAATCATGGCACTGTAAAATTGTCCTTCTTTTAAACATGATGTTTATATGCTAGATAGCTCGTCTTCAAATGCAAGTCATTTTTGCCAATATGCATAAATTAATGAATTTTCTCCCTTGTCTCGCTGTTTATATGTTGGATATATGTTCTTTTAGAATTGTAAAATTGAACATTGATTAAATGAGGACAGAAAATTCACAATCTAACTTAGGTCTTGTCTAGTATTAAGATGCTGTAATTTTTAAGCTACACTTATTTAAAAAAATTAACTATAAAATAAAAATTAATAATATGTAGTAGATATGATTTTCAAATAATAATTTTAACAAAAACAGTAAATATATTATAGACTTTTAATCATACAAGTGGTGAATCAAATTAACTTAGTTATCAAGCCACATCAACTAGTGTTTGTCGAGTAGATTTTAAACTATAGTTGTCCAACCTCAATACCAAATAAGGCTTTAATTGAGCTGAATCAAGTTGAATTTATATTTGAAATTTTAGTCAGATTTCAGTTTCAAAATATCCCAACTGAGTTGAACTAATTTGGATTCAGTTTTACTCTAAACTAAAGATGGCTAATAGGCCGGCAGTACATGGCATGGCAGGCACGCACGGATTGAGGTAAATTAAGAATTTTAGGTACGTTGGCCTTAAAAGCACCGCATGATTACAAATGTGCTGAAACACATTACGTGAAAAAGGTTGGAAATAAACATGTTTTACTAGTGGACTAGCACAAGACCCACAGGGCATTAATAGCATGTTGGCCAATATATATTAAAGTAAAACTTTTTAATGAATATAAACTTAAATTTTATAATTTTATAAATAATTTGAAATTGAATCTTTTAATCTATTTTATTAGCATAAGTTTTCTAAATTCATTTAATTCTTAGTTTCAAAAAGAAATACTCTAATTGTTTGATGTTTAGAATCTATTAAATGAATATATGATATCATGAATCTAATAAATAAAATTATATATGTCATGATTTTATAAATGCATGAATTAATATGATTTTGGAATATGATCTATGACTGATGACTGTATATAAGTTCAAGTTACTAATTAAGCTAACCCTTAAAAACATTTTTTTGTTATTATTGTTGTTGTTTTTTAGTATTAAAAAAAAATTCTAATACCGTAAATCTAACTTAATAGTTAGTGTTATATTCTCTTATATTATTAGTTTATTATTATTATATATGAACTCGAGCTTTAGACTTTTGATTATATTAAATTTGACTAAAGAACACGAACTCTACAAAAGTAAGTGAACTTGAAAAAATTATGTCAAACTCTCCTAAAAAAGAAAAAAAAAAGGAAATTTACAAAAATAGCCAAAAAATTTTGCCAAATTTCGAAAATAACCACACCAAAAAAATCCTATCATAACTAGCCAAAATTTCCCTCTTCATCCTAAACTACCCTCACAACATATTTTCCCCCTCAAAACTCACGTGACTCCACCGAAGTTCAGCATCTTCAACGGCGAACGGCGAACGGCGAACGTCATCCGGCAGCCGGCGACGGCAACAGCAACACCAACGGTGACAACGAAGTGAGTGGCTTTATATCGAACCGGATCCACCATAATCAAGCGGAACCGAAAACGAATCCAAGATTTTCGTCCATTATCAAACCGTAGGTAACAAAATTCAAGCTTTTATAATGATTAGCGTGAAATTGATTTGTGTTGTGATAGATCTATAGGTTGTTGGAGTGTTATGATGAAGAAATTTTCATTAGAATGATGAGGTATAAGTTGTGCATATTAAGTGTTTGATAAAATTTCTCTTAGACAATTTATATTTAGTTTTAATAAAATCAATGTTTGATGAGGGGATTGTTGAGTTGTATGTGTTGTTTTGAGTATATGAAGTGCATTTAGTGATGGATTGACGAATTGCAAGGATGGGTATCGCACGGGTCGACCGGCGCCGTGTGGCACGCACCGCGCGCGCGCGAGGCCTTGGCCCGTGCAGTTTTTTTTTTTTTTTTTTTGTTGGGGGTTTTTCATACTTGTAATTATGTTGTTTGTAACACATTTATTTTGTAACTTGTTTCAGATAAATGGAGAAATTGAAAATTAAGAAGCATAATCCGCCCGGACCAATGAAAGAACCGGGGATTCTGAAGGTACCTTATGCCGATCACTTTCCCGGCCGTATCACAAGCATGTGTAAATTAGATACAGTGGTCAACGCCATCCGAGAGAAATGCACAAAACAACAATTGAAACTATTCAAGGACGACATATTTGGCCACTTCCTTGACTGCCGAAGCTTTCCATTTAGCGGCGTAATTGTCCATAATGTGTTGCTTAGGCAAGTGGCACATGGAGAAAGTAAGAACAAGGATCAGTTATGGTTTCAGATTGGTGACGAATTGATACGGTTATCTATTGGAGAGTGGTGCCTAGTAACAGGACTTTGCTACGGTCAATATGTCCCGCTGAGGAAGCATAAAACAACGTACAGGTTACTAAAGAAGTATTTTGATGGTTTGTTTCGCAATATCAATCTTGCCGAGTTCGAGTCAAGGTTCAGGGAGTTAGACTTCAAAGCTATGGATGACAATGATGCGCTAAAGATCGCGCTGTTTTACTTTGCGGACAGAGTATTGAATGGAAGAAAGGATCATTGTCAAATCAATTTTTCGTTGCTTAACGATGTAGATGACATAGATCACTTTCGAAGTCGTCCATGGGGCCTTTTGTCATGGGAAACGATATACGAAAGTCTTGACAATGCATTGAACGGGAAAGCCAAGAAATTTAAGGACGCTTGCCACGAACAACCCAAGCATAAGATTGAAAAATACAATATTTACGGCTTTACATCTGGAGTGCAGGTGTGTGAATATTCTCGTCCATTATTTTAAATTTAAAATAATGAATATTTAATGATACGTTTTATGAGTTTATATAATTCGTTGTTGCAGGCATGGATTTTTGAAGCAATTGGCGGACTTCCATCCAAGTGGGTCGTGAAAACTAAAAGGAAGATTCCTCGGATCGTACAGTGGAAACCTATCGCTTCTTCTAAGATCAACTTTGCTGAAGTGTATTCATATCTGAGTGACAACTCTCATCTTGTAAGTAATATATGCGTACATATATTACTATCCACTTTTGTTATTACTAAATATTACACAACGCACCGTAATTTAAATTTTGGGATTAATTTCAACAGGGGAAAATTTTACAAATAATCAAACCGGAGGGAAAGGAGAAAGCCTCAAAATTTTGGTTGAGTGTGGCGGGTTACGTGCCATATATTCTAAGTTGGGTCCTAAATGTGGGTATCGTTTAGTGATTATTTACTCACTTTACGGAATTGATATCGGTATCATTAACTCAATTTGAATGTTACTTTGTGCAGCATCAACCTTCAATTAACGCGCCACTCATTACAAGGCCAGAAGAGGAGCAGCACGACATCACCACCCGAGCACAGGTGGAGCACACTCCCGTTGAGGATGAGGTTGGCGCTGATAACCGTCACGAAGCGGCACACGATTTTGACGAGGCACATGCCTCGGAGGTGAGTTAAGATTTGAAATTTCATTGTCATAGTAGGCATACATAATTGATGTGAACACTCACTCATTTTTTTCTTCGTTTGGTGGCAACAGCGTGGGGCAAAGTCCCGTTACGATCAACTTATTCAACGGATGGAGAACATTGAACACTCTATTTCAGAACTGAGGTCGGATTTCCAAGCAGAGCGCAGAGAACAACAACAGTACAGAAATGCCGTAATGAGATTTATGGGCTCGTTCAATGATAGTTCATCGAAGCGCTCACAGGGTGATTCTCCATTCGGACGCTCGTACACGGTGAGCGTCTTTTACATGCAACTTTTGCGTTGTGGTTGTTTTAAATGAAATATAAGTTTAATCCGTTAATCTTACCGAATCGCTAGGCCCCGGATGACTACGGATTTCACACAGACTCCGGCAATCAGGATGATTACACCCCTATGTCGTTGTATAGTTTCCATGGAGACGTTAGTGGTGACAGTGTGCAGATCCTCACAGAGGTGCCTCCTGGCGTAAGTAAATTTGGTCGTCCATACAGAACGTCATATTTGTTTAGCAGTCCTTACTTAATTCCTCCTTTCAAAAGAGAAAAGAAAGTTAGGCCTTTACCCACACTCCAACTCACGGAGACCGACATTGATGAAAGAACGAGCGTCGATATAAATCCGCTTAGGGGCCTCGATGATTCATGGCTGTTTCAGGAGTTTGATCAGCGGTTTGCTAGCGGCATCTGCGTGGATGCCCCTGGGCAACAGTCGCAAAAATTCTTCGACATACTCTTGGGCAACGCTTCAATGGGATGGCTTGGTGACGAAGTGAGTATTTTTAAAACCACACGTTCAATTCTTGTACTGGTGTTAATCTTGCTTCTATATGATGTTATGTTAGCAATTGACATGTTTCTATTATTCTGCATTTTGCAGCATATTCACGCTTATTATCGCTTGATCAGTCAAAAACAACGGCAATATCCGAATGCCTTGCCTCAGCGCGTCACCCATACGGACACTTATTTTTGGGTAACGAGTTTTCAAAACTTATTAATCAAAGATTTATTTTCTTAGGTACTTATTCAATGGCGATATCACAGTTAATAATTTAACCATCGTGTAATATACTTATTAGGTGTTCCTGAAGCAACTATGGAACAACGGTCAGTGTGATGTCCATTCATTACAGTATGGAGGTAACCTTAATAGCTATATTGATGGACGAGAAGATATCATGTCGAAACCGTTCACGGAAGTCGATGTGGTGCGTATTGCTGCTGAATGTTTCTGTTGTTTAAATATTATACTTTATGAGTTTATAAATTTATATTCATGCGTTATATGTAGATATTTATTCCTGTAAATTTGGGCGGTGATCATTGGGTACTGGCTCGAGCGGACCTTCGGGCCAAGAGAGTGCGGATTTATGACTCGTTACTGTCATTTGCCGACAATAAAACGTACTTACATCAATTCAAACCATTGACAGTCATATTGCCTCAATGGCTTGAGGCTGTTGGAATCTACAACATCCGTCCTGACCTGCAGAGTGCGGACTCGTGGAAAGTTAGAATAGTCAAGGACGTGCCACAACAAGAATTTGGAAGTGGCGATTGTGGCGTTTTTTTGTTAATGTTTACGATGTATTTAATGTTTGGGCGCAAACTTGAATTTGAGAGTAGCCATGGGCAGTACTTTAGGAAGAAGATTGCTGTTGATATATTTAATGGCGATATTGAACTGTAAGCCATTGTAGACATTTGAATTGTAATGTATGAATATAATACATTCTTGACACACAAATTCGGTGATCTATTTGAACAGTTGATTATTTATTTAACCCTAAATAAAATACTAAAACCATAATACAATTGTACAACACACCAAAGATGATACTTCCAAAGTCAACTATCATAAACAATGATGCGACTAGTTTGGATTTGAAGCGATGGGATTTTTGCATCTCTTGCGATTATGGCCCGGTTGGTTGCACCGCCCGCATCTCACAGTCCTCCGGTTTGCATCCTCACCAATAGAAGGTATTCTGAGCTCTGGACGACGACCAGCAGGTGGTGCTTCGATTGGTGGGTTAACCTCCATGTCCCGAATTTCCTGAGGAATATCCCAATCTTGCATGTCGCCAACAGGCTCGACAGGTTGCGCATATGCCATGACTAACGACTCCTGTGAGTAAAAGTTAGAACAAAGACTTATGTAATCAACTCGGACGGTCAGACAAGCAACTATTGCATGGGCACAGACAAGCTGATCCAGTTCGAATACTCTGCAGGAGCAAGTCTTGTTACATAGATCAACAATCCCTTCATTAATACCACCACCCAGAACATGGAATCGATGCTGAGATATAGGACGAACGATCATTCTCTCCGCCAAAATTCTCCTCTCAGCAACTATTTCGTCTGCCCATGTTGTGAGGCGAGTACTCATTGATTCAGCAATAATTTTTTGGTCATAAAACCATTGTTGCAATATTTTTCTAAAGTGATCAACAAGATGAGTAACCGGAAATTTTCGCGGCTCCCTCATAAATGAATTCACACTCTCTGCGATGTTGGTGGTGAGGATGCTGTATCTCCTACCTTCAAACTCAGACCTTGCCAAATTACACGTACCCACATTATTCTCTAAGTAATCAGCCGCCGCCGAATGGAGCATCCACAACCCCTCAAGTTGTTTTTTAAAATCTTCGTGTCCGTATGTTTTTGCTGCATTAATAAAGGCCGGCTCAAATTCAGCCTAAAGAGCTTTAGACATTTTGAATTTAGCCTTTATGTTACCTTTCACATGGTAAAAACAAATACCATGGCCAGCAGTGCGAAATACTTTCATAACGGCTCTCTTAATGGTAGTGCACCGATCAGAGATAAATACTAACTCTGGTCTGTCGCCAATCACTCCATGTAGCTTTGTCATAAACCATTCCCATGCATCATTGTTTTCCGAATCCATTACCCCAATGGCTAACGGAAACAGTTGATTATTTCCATCCAGGCATGTTGCCACAAACATGCTCCCACGATATAGCCCCTTTAGATGAGTACCATCTACAGCAATTACTGGCCTGATGTACTGCATGAAACCGTTGATGGAAGATCCAAGAGCAAGAAAGTAGTAAAGGAAATTATCATCTCCATCTTGCTGTAGGTGAGTAACTATAGTCTCATTTGCTCTGGTCAAAACGTGAGAGTATTTGGGAAGCAAGTTGTATGACTCTGCAGGATTCCCTCGTATAATTTCGAGGCCAACTTCTTTCGCCCGATATGCCTGCTAGTATGTTAATTGCACCCCGTATTCCTGCTGCATGTCTGCTTTGATATCATTCGGAGTGTATATCCGCTTATCCTGAATAAATTTATCGGCGATAATATGACCAACAATCCGACTTCTGACTTGTCGAAGACCACTAGGGAACACCTCATTAGAACATGTGTGTACATTATCAACTCTTCTCACAACCCAAGGAACACTCTGGTCATTCGAACCTCTCGTTGCTCGAATACGCCAATTACATGATTCCGATGAACAGGTGGCCTCAAAGCGTGACGTTGTGGAGCGTGCAATTTTAAAATCAAACTTCTCCCTCAAGGCAGCTTTCCGTAGTTCTAGTATTAACTCATTTTTTTTAGCAAATAGCGTACCCACGCTAATATTAGCAGAATTACAACTTCTAACTAAGTCTGGACCGACCAAGTTTGAAGGCAAAACTGGAGCAAGAGTCACAAGGGGATCAACTGTTGCCTTTCTCCTCGAACGGGCCATTGGAGGAATAGATCGGCTGTCTCTGCTATTAGTGGGAATATCATGTTCATGCTCATCCTCATCATTGCTAGGAATATCGGAATGACCGATGCTCCGATTATCAATAGGACTATTGGACACAGTGGGCCTCGCACTATTAAAGGGCTCTGCAAATACATAATCAGCTTCTGTGTTGTTGGCGTCACCAACAGGATCATCATTGTTGCGGAAGTCATTGTTGTGGAATGGAGAGTACCGTTGCTCTAACGATGTCATAACTGGTAAAACCTCTTCTTCAGCATTGGCAAATGTATTACCGTTCTCATCAACGAAGATATTGTTTTCATGGAGTGGAGAGTAATGTTGCTGCCCCAATATCGGCTGTGGTAACACCTCTTCTTCAATTATCGGGGACAGAGTCATTTGCTCTAAAAGAAGATTCAGTTTCCACAAATGGCTCAAGATCTTCGACCGGAACTCGAGGAGATGTGGTCACAAATACAGGGATACATCCATAGTTGACCACATCAGAGGCCATATGTAATACAACCTTTACCATTTCATCATTAAATATGTCCATAGGTAGTGAACATGTACGATACATTGTGTTGCTAGACCTCAAAGTTGTCTTCATCGTCATAGTATATTCATTAGGATTTATCTGTAATACTTCATACACTCTTGCCAAAAGCTGATCAAACGTACAATCTTTCCGAACCAAAAAAACAGTATTTTTAGCATTCACGTACTCCATACGGTCATCTGCCAACGTCTCCCACCAACCATCGTAACACAATTGAAGCACAACGGAATCCATCAACCCTAAAACCCAAAAAAAACAAAAGAAATAAGATTACAAACTACATTTTTCGAAAGTCATATGACATAAATGTGTTACAAATAACATAATTACAAGTATGAAAAACCCGCAACATTAAAAAAAAAAAAAAAAAAACCTGCACGAGGGTGCGACAGGGCACCGCTGGCGCGCGCGGCGCGCGCCAGGCCTTGGCCTGTCGCACGGAGAGCCAGGGGCTCTCCGTGCGACGGGCCAAGGCCTCGCCCTCGCGGGCGCGAGCTGGGCCTATCGCACGAAGAGCCAGGGGCTCTTCGTGCGACTAGGTGGCCTGTCGCACGGAGAGCCAGGGGCTCTCCGTGCGACGGGCCAAGGCCTCGCGCGCGCGCGCCCTGTGGCACGTACAGCGCGCCCGCTCGCGCAAGCCCGCGCGCGCGGTGCATGCCACATGGCGCCGGTCGACCCGTGCGATACCCATCCTTGCAATTCGTCAATCCATCACTAAATGCACTTCATATACTCAAAACAACACATACAACTCAACAATCCCCTCATCAAACATTGATTTTATTAAAACTAAACATAAATTGTCTAAGAGAAGTTTTATTAAACACTTGATATGCACAACTTATACCTCATCATTCTAATGAAAATTTCTTCATCATAACACTCCAACAACCTATAGATCTATCACAACACAAATCAATTTCACGCTAATCATTATAAAAGCTTGAATTTTGTTACCTACGGTTTGATAATGGACGAAAATCTTGGATTCGTTTTTGGTTCCGCTTGATTATGGTGGATCCGGTTCGATATAAAGCCACTCACTTCGTTGTCACCGTTGGTGTTGCTGTTGCCGTCGCCGGCTGCCGGATGACGTTCGCCGTTCGCCGTTCGCCATTGAAGATGCTGAACTTCGGTGGAGTAACGTGAGTTTTGGGGGGGGAAAATATGTTGAGAGGGTAGTTCAGGATGAAAAGGGAAATTTTGGCTAGTTATGATAGGATTTTTTTGGTGTGGTTATTTTTGAAATTTGACAAAATTTTTTGGCTACTTTTGTAAATTTCCCAAAAAAAAACTTCTTGTAGCTTTTCTTATGGTACGAATCACATGATTGATCATGTTGTGCCAGCCCAAAAGTCCTCATAGGCCTTCCTTTACCTGCAAGACCCTAGGCTATCTCTAATTTAAATCAATCCAAACCGATCCACACCCACTCTCATTGCATGCAATTATCTCATGAATCGTGACAATATATAAGTATACGGCGGCATACACATAAAGCTCTGCTTACACATCATTACGTTACCCTTCCAAGTTCTAAAGGCTGCTAGTGCTACCACTGCTAAAGTGATTCTCCAATCAAGTTTCTTTTTCTATGAGTCCAAGTAAAATTGACTTTAATATATTTCTTGTTTGTCATGGGTATCATAGCGACTTGTACAAGCGATTTTGACAGGCTCCACTTGACATGTGCAGTGATGCAAAGCACAAAATTTTGTTTATTAATTAATATTAAAAATTTCAATTTTATAGGTCAAAAAAATAACAAATACAATCATATTCTGCTGTTATATAATATGATTTATTATAATTACTGATCACTTATCCAAACATTTTAAGAATTATACGATTTTCACATGGAGCATTTACGCCCGTGTTACTGTTAGTTTATTACTTTGTTATAAGAAAAAATGCTCCTTTTATTTTAATTTTATTTATTAAAAGATAAGGGATGGATATGTTTAAATTTATTTTTTAGTTCCTGAGTAGAATACTCATTGATAATAAATTAAATTCAATATAGTACATACTCGATTTTAACCTTTGTACTTTTTAAGTTTAAAATTTCTCTCTTATTAAAAATATAGAAAATTTATCATTGATTCAAAATTAAAGTCGATTCATTTTTTGATATTCAATATAATATAATTTAATTGTAAAATTGTCAATTAAAAAATTGAAATAATCTTTCTTTATAGGTAATCATTTAAATTACAATTGTCCCCTTCTTTTTGGCGTAATTATTATATGAGTAGTTCTGTTATTTTTGTCTGGCATGGGTATTTCTGTCATTTTATCATATAACACACAATTTGGCGCCAAAATGCAGTCCCTTTTACTAGCCAACGGCGGCGTTTCAAGCCATGAGGTGATGTCTATAGAGAGAGAGGGAGAGAGGGGGAGTGTTTGTTTTGTAGTCTCATTTTCTCTGCTAATTTCACTTCTTCAACCTTTTTTTTTTTTTCTTTAACTCTCTGCAACTTCCATTTGCTCTCTGAAAATGGCTAAGCTCCTACTCTGTTTCATGCTTTTTTCTTTAAGTTTTGAAACTTTTACCGCCATTGATGAGCAAAAACAAGAAAGAAGAAGTCTTGTTCATTTCAAAAGCTCCCTTCAAAATCCTCAAGTCCTTTCTGCATGGAACAAAACGACTCGGCATTGTCACTGGTTTGGAGTGATATGTAAACGCAGCCCAGTCGTCTCTCTGGTTCTCCACACTCAGTCACTCAAAGGCCCTGTCTCTCCTTTCCTCTTCAATCTTTCGAGACTCAGAGTCCTTGACCTCTCCCAAAACCTTCTCTTTGGTCAACTCTCTCCTCAAGTGTCAAACCTTAAACGTCTGAAAATGCTGTTTTTGGGTGAATATCAGCTATCCGGTTCGGTCCCGAGTCAACTCGGTGTGCTGACTCGGCTCGAGACCCTCTCGCTTCGTTCCAACTCTTTGACGGGGGAAATGCCATCTGAGCTTGGCGACATGAAACAGCTCAAGTTCCTCAATTTTTCCGGCAACGGCTTGAATGGAACAGTTCCGAGTCGACTCGGTGACTTGGCTCAGTGACAATCTTCTCTCAGGTTCACTCCCTGTAAGTCTCTTCACAAATTTATCGTCTTTGAGTTATGTGGATAAGTCAAATAACTTACTGTCTGGTAACATTCCCCCAGGAATTGGCAACTTGAAAAAGCTCAGTGACCTTTATCTTGGCATAAACCAATTCACTGGGTCGATACCAGCTGAGCTTGGTAACTGTGAGAATTTGAAATCAGTGGTGCTTTCTCTCAATGCGTTATCTGGGTCGTTGCCTGAGCAGCTGGCCGAGCTACAGATTTTTACATTTTCTGCTGGAATGAACCAGCTTTCTGGACCTTTGCCTTCTTGGCTTGGGAAGTGGAACCAAATGGACTCCCTCTGGCTGTATAATAACCAGTTCGTTGGCGGAATCCCACCAGAGGTTGGAAATTGTTCTATGTTGAAGCATATTAGTTTGAGCAACAACAAGCTGTCTGGTTCCATATCAAGAGAATTGTGTGATTCAGAATCCCTTGTGGAGATTAATCTTGATGGGAACACGCTTTCAGGAACTATTAAAGATGTTTTTGACAGGTGTACCAATCTTAATCAGTTGGTACTAGTAAATAATCTAGTTCCATGCCTGAGTATATCTCGGAGCTGCCATTGAAGGTTCTTGATCTTCAATATAACAATTTCACTGGTGTAATACCAGTGAGTCTGTGGAACTCGGAGAACTTCTTGGAGTTTAATGCAGCCAGTAATCTGTTAGAGGGTTCTCTTTCCTGGGGGACAGGTAATGCCGTTGCTTTGGAGAAGCTTGATCTTAGTAGCAATATGTTAACAGGGCGAATACCTAAGGAAATTGGGAACCTCACAAGTATTCAAATTCTTAAGTTGAATTCAAATTTTTTTGAGGGGATTATTCCAATGGAGCTTGGAGACTGCACTTCACTTAACACATTGGACCTGGGAAACAACAATCTTAATGGGTCAATTCCAGAGAAGATTGCAGACCTGGCTCAGCTACAATTCTTAGATCTTTCTCATAATAATTTATCTGGGCCGATTCCTTCAAAGCCTTCATCCTATTTTCATGAGGTAAATATACCTGATTTAAGTTATAGCCCGAATCATGGAAAGTTTGATCTTTCATACAATACGCTGTCCGGTCCAATACCTGAAGAACTGGGGAGCTGTGTGGTGATGGTATATCTTCTACTCAGCAATAACATGCTCTCTGGTAAGATTCCAGGATCACTCTCGAGACTAACAAACCTTACAACCTTGGACTTGTCTGGGAATCTGTTAAAAGGTTCCATTCCACTAGAATTTGGTGACTCTCTCAAGCTTCAAGGCTTGTATTTGGGACATAACCAGCTTACAGGCTCCATCCCTAGAAGCTTAGGTTATTTAAGTGATTTGGTAAAGTTGAATTTGTCAGGGAATAAGTTATCTGGCTCAGTGCCAACTAGTTTTGGGAACTTGAATGGGCTCACCCACCTGGATTTAAGCTGTAATGAGCTTGATGGTGAGCTTCCTTTGTCTTTGTCACACATTCTGGGCATTGTGGGTCTTAATGTCCAGTCTAATAAGCTTTATGGTCCACTGGATAAGCTCTTTTTAAATTCAGTGGCCTGGAAGATTGCAATAATGAACTTGAGTAATAATTTCTTTGATGGAGGTTTGCCCCAATCTTTGAATAACCTTTCATACTTAGTAAGTGTGGATTTTCATCTAAACGAGTTTACAGGAGAGGTTCCTTCTGAACTTGGTAATCTTGTGCAACTGGAATACCTGGATTTTTCAATGAACATGCTACGTGGACATATTCCAGAGAAGTTATGCAGTTTGCCCAATCTGTTATACCTGAATTTGGCAGATAATAGATTGGAAGGTGAGGTGACGAGAAGTGGTATTTGTCCAAACATCTCAATAATTTCACTCACTGGGAACAGAGATCTCTGCGGGAAAATTATGGGCTCAGATTGCCAGGTTTTGACCTTTAGTAAATTGGCACTTGTTGGAACTGTTGTTGGCTCTGTTCTTGTCATTGCAATTATTGTCTCTGTGCTGTGGTGGTGGATTCAAAGAAGCAACAGGCATGATTCTGAGGAAACAGAAGAAAGCAAGCGAAACAGCATCTCTCATCAAAATAGAAAGAGCATCTCAGATCACAGCAGCAGCAGCCTGTTAATACAACGTTTGAGCATCAATTTAGCCATGTTTGAGCCGAGTCTCCGGAAATTAATTTATGATCAGATTGTTGCAGGCACCAAAAAATTCTGCGAGGAAAATGTTTTTGGAGGCAGTGGCTTTGGAACTGTATTCAAAGGTACTATGCCTGATGGCAAAACAGTTGCAGTCAAGAAGTTAAGCCAGGCTACAGGACAGGGTGACCCAGAATTTGCTGCTGAAATGGAAGCCTTGGGCATGGTAAAGCACCAGAATCTTGTGCAGTTGCTTGGTTACTGCTCAATTGGTGAGGAGAAGCTACTTGTTTACGCGTACATGGTCAATGGAAGCTTAGATGACTGGCTAAGAAATCGGGCTGCACCTCTTGACTGGGGCAAACGCCACAAAATCGCATGTGGTGCTGCTCGTGGCATAGCATTTCTTCATCATGGCTTCGAACCTCATATTATCCACAGGGATATCAAAGGTAGCAACATCTTGCTTAATGATTACTTTGAAGCGAAAGTTTCAGACTTTGGGCTTGCTCGACTGATCAGTGATTGCGAGAGTCATGCAAGCACTGATACAGCAGGCACAATTGGCTATGTTTCCCCGGAGTATGGGCGAGCTGGGAAGGCTAACGAAAGAGGTGATATATATAGCTTTGGTGTTATCCTACTTGAATTGGTGACCGGAAAACAGCCCACAGGACCTGAGTTTGAAGGTAAAGATGGTGGGAACTTGGTTGATTGGGTGTTGCAGACGATGAACAAGGAACAGGCTGATGATGTTCTGGACCTTACAGTACTTAATGCAAATTCAAAACCCATGATGCTTAAAATGTTGCAGATTGCCACTGGTTGCGTCTCTGATAATCCTACTGTGAGGCCTAGCATGCTTCATATGCAGGAGTTTCTTGAAAATATTATATTGGAAGAACGTTCAGAAGAGATTAAAATAGAAATGGGAGAATCCTCTGGTACTAAGGATATATAGCTGAGGTAAGGTTGAAATAAATTGCAGAATATATTGAATGAACTTAGAATGATAAGCAGCAGAGTTCCTGCTGCTAATCTAATCATATTTTAGCCTAAAAAATTTTTTATTGTCAATTAAATTCATTACTTGGGAGCTTGGGAACTTTCGCAACTCCCCCCAAAGCTACAAAAAAAAAAAAAAAAAGAAAATCTACTCATATATACAATGTACTAACTATAAATTACCCTACCTAACAAAAGAATCCCTTAGTATAAGCTCTATTTGCTGAAGTATTTTGTTCTGTTAAAACATGCAGGTTAAAAGTATGAATGTTATTTTGCTTATACCAGAGTTACCAGAGTTGGTTCCTTTTCAGTGGAGTGGATTGAACCTTAATTTAAAGTGCGAGGAAATGCAGTGATTGAGAGCAAAATAGGACTATCGAAGCTAATGTGTGGTAAAGAGATAGTCAATAGAGGTAAACCCTGTCAAAATATTTATCTTTGAGAACGTAAACGGCTAATGTTGATGAATTGTGACTATTACTCCGTTAGTGCAACCAACCTGAGAAATCGCCATTAATGGTTTTGTGTCTTCTGTCTCCTCTCAGCCTGAAATATGACATGATGAAATCAGCTGGGAGAAACATTTGTTACCAACGCCAACCAAGTTCACAAAACCTGCTATGTCATATGGCCTAACAGATTTGTTTAACAAATGATATAGTTACCTATACTTTGCAATATCACATTTCAGAATTTAGACCAAAATTATTGATACTGTAGACTAATTCATAACAGTTTGGAGAATAGTGATCTGTATAAGGTTAGCAGAAAGATGACTACACCATCGGCAACAGGATATCCTGTAAATATAGAATAAATATCAGCTCACATCTGGCATGACTTTATAGATGCTTTAGGTATTTACGGTGACTTCGGTTTTGGGAGTAAAGGGGATGTGGGCTAGAAGCAGGTAGAATATGAATAAGAAGGATTGAACTTTTAATTGGAGAAGACATTGACGGTTATGCATTATTTGTTTGGTTTCTTGGTGGCCTTTTCATTTTATACATGTTTAATAGGGATGAGAAATTTAAGAATCTGTTTTACAGAGGATTCAGGTTGGTAATGGTGCAATTATTGATCGCCTTGAGCCATTTGGAAAGTGAGTATTTCTTTCTCTTCATCTTGTTATGTTGTTGAGCTTTTAAGTGTGATATTTGCAGATCATCAGGTAATTTTAGACTGCTGGGCAGTACAGGCAGATGCATCAACTGTAGGTCACCTTGCCTAATTGGAGACTCTAATGCAGGGGAACATACATTAGGGGGAATCCAGAATATAATGGATGGCATCAGTTTAACCTGATGCCGTTATTATTATATTTATCTGGATCTTCAAAATTTCTCTCACTGGACAAGTTGCTATAATTCCGACGCCCCGTTAGAACTTGGATGAACCATGCAGCGATAAATCATCTTTAAAGGATAGTTTCTGGTAGTCATGCTTTTGTTAGTGAATGATTTTTTTTCCCTAATACATATTGAGTAAAACAAGACAGGACATAGCTGTAGGGTGCATGAATTAATTTCACTTGGTTATTCTTGTTGTTTCCACTTCTCCCCTTTGGATGCTGCTCCAGAATTGGAGTCAAATGGCCTTTTCTCAAACCATATCATCAAAAGATGGCTCATAATAGCTAAAAGCTAGCTAATTAATGGAATAAACACAGCTTTTAAGTTTATAAATTTTGAATCTCTTCTCATTTTTCTTTGCAGGTGACAGTAAGGAGAAGCCAGAAGCTAAGTGGTAAGATCACAGCTCTCCCAAAATTGGTAAGTTCTTTAAAACAGACCATTCTTTTACATTTAAATATGTTATCAAGTCAGGTTCATGTTTTTGTTCATTGATACTCATATGCCACTCATAATACCATTCTTTCGCTAGACCCTCGTTTATCGTTCACAAGATCGAGTTCTTACAATTCATAAGTATGCAAGACTACAAGGAGAGGTAAGTGAAGTAAATTGAAAATCTTGTTCAACATTCAGTGGCTGCTTTAACCAACTGCTGCTTTTTCATTGGGGTAAGTAGACATCAATTCAAGTTGTCAAGTTAAAGAGGTTTCTTTTATCCCTGACCAGTTTTACTTTCCATTTTTCAGGAACAAACAAGTTGACAATATTATAGCAGTTCCTTCTTGTTGGTATTGCAGTGGGATACACTTTTTTTCTAGCTTGCTAAGCATTAGCAGCTGCTGATGATTAGTCTTTCAAGATTCCCAATTGGTTTGCACAGTCATCTTCAACATTTTTAGGCTGGGTTGCTTGGTCGTTTGATTTGTAGGCTTGTAATGAAAAAAAAACAAAATAGAGTGATGTTGGCTAAACAAGGTTGGCGATTGGTCTCTGAACATTCTTTGGTAGCTCGGGTATTGAAAGCTCCATACTTTAAACATAGGTCTTTTCTTACTGCCAAGCATGGTCATAACCCTTATCTTATATCTGGTGAAGTCTTCTATGGGTACATGGTGCTCGTCAACGAGGAATTCGGTGACATATTGGGTGTGGGTCACAACTCACAAGTGGATGGCTATCATAGCAATTGGATTCCACTGCTCAATTCTTTTCGCGCAGTCTCTAGTGCCTCGCATTGATAAAAAAGGTCTCTCCCATACCGTTGGATGGTAATTGCTGGAATGATTGTTTGTTGCGCGAGCATTTTGTGCCTCTGCACATGTCCAATATTCCCCTGCAGATGTTATGTTTATTCCTAGACCACACATTAAAGTGTGACCAACCACCGAAAGGCATCTGTAAGAACCTTTTGAATCAAGTAGTGTGACGATTCAAAAGTTTCTCAGCATCTTACACTTAACATTAAGTTTTGTTTCGATTTCCGTTTTGTCCTTTGTTTGTATTCATCAAACCGTTTCTTCAATTCAAATAGGTGTTAACTAAACAAACCATAACTAAGTAATGCTGCCACAAAAAGAATTTGACCTCCCGAGGAAAGCTGAGATGCCAGATCTTATTCCTATCACTTGAGGAATTACTGGAACTTTTTGCAGCATCCATATTCTCCCACGCCAAAGACATAAGATACCCTGATTTAACGGTATAAATGCCATCCTTCAAAATGTCATAACACCTGATCAACCCTTGGAGTACTGGACAAATGAATTTCCAAAGTGGATTCAATAGCCTACAAGGGTAATAGCAGACTTGCTTGACCTATTGAAAGAAACGGCAGTATAGACTTATGCTGCAAGGTCACCTAGCTAAAGGCTTCGGTTCTAGGCAAGGATCCGCCAGTAACAGTTCCTTTCCCAGTTCCCATTCAACATTTAAAGGCTTCACTTCTTTACATACTGCTCTTGCTCTTAGTGCTGCTTCCTATGCTTCCTGCGACTTCTTTGCCTTGTCTGAACCCTCACAGCCTTGCCACTTGATATCCCGTTAACGAGATGGGGAGCCTAGGTTGTTCAGATACAAATATTTGTAGTACTGCATGGAATTCTACGGAGCATAAAAATTTGGGAAATTTACAAAAATAACCAAAAATTTTTGTACTTTTTGATTTTAACCCCTAAAATTTTTTCATATCATAAGTAGCCAAAAACATTTTTTTTTGCCCCAAATTGCCCTCCACATTTCCACACTCCAAACTCTCACTAGCCACCCTCCAAACTTTTGCTCTTGTACAGTGAACGGCGACCGGCGAACGATAACGGCAATAACAACAGCAACGGCTACGACGAAGGTGATGGTGACCTAAAATCCAACTGAATCCACTGTAATCTATACGAACCGGAAACGAATCTAAGAAATTGAAAAGAGTCCAAACCCTAGGTAACAAACTTCAATATTTTGTAATGATTTGAGTGAATTTGATTGGGATTTTAGATGATTATAGGTTGTTGGAGTGTTATGATGAAACAATAGTTAGAATGATGAGTTATAACTAGTGCATATTAGGTGTTTGATGAAATTCCTCTTAGATAATTTATGTTTAGTTTTTGTATAATGAAGGTGTGATGAGGGGTTTGTTGAGTTGTGTGTATTATTTTACGTATAACAAGTACATGTGGTGATAGATGAAAGAATGGAAGGCCCGGGTATCGCACAGTGCACACGCGTGAGCTAGTGCGACAAGCGCCTTACTCGTGCGCGTGAGCTAATGCGACAGGCGTCTGCCTCACTTGCGCAAGGCAGGGTGCGACAGGCTCTTAGTTGCACCAAGAGACAGAACCTCTTGGTGCGACAGGGCGGTGAGATAAAGTCTCTTGTTGTGACAGTGACCCTGTCGCACCAAACAGTAGTTTTTTTTTTTTTTTCGGGTTGTTGTTGTTGTTGTTGTTAATGTTGTGGATTTATTAATATGTAATTATGTAATATAACAATTTTATTTTGTAACTTGTATCAGATAAATGGAGAAATTGAAAATAAGAAAGCATAATCCACCCAGACCAATGAAAGAATCGGGCATGATGAAGGTACCTTATGGCGATCACTTTCCCGAGTGTATCACGAGTATGTGTAAATTAGATACAGTTGTAAAAGCCATCCGAGAAAAATTAACAAAGCGGCAGTTGAAACTGTTCAAGGATTATATATTTAGGCATTTCATTGAGTGCCGAAGCTTTCCATTCAGTGGCGTAATTGTGCATAATGTGTTGCTTAGGCAAGTGGCCCATGGAGAAAGTAAAAACAATGATTGGTTATGGTTTTAAATTGGTAAGGATTTGATACGCTTATCAATTGGAGAGTGGTGCCTAGTTAAGGGACTTTGCTATGGTAAAAATGTCGTGCTGAAAAAGCATAAAACAATGCACATGTTACTTAAAAAATATTTTGGTGGTTTGTTTCGCAAAATGAATCTTGCCCAGTTCCAGTCAAGATTTATGGACTTAGATTTCGAGACTATGGATGATAATGATGCGCTAAAGATCGCGCTGTTTTACTTTGCAGATAGAGTACTAAATGGAAGAAAAGATCATTGTCTAATCAATTTCTCGTTACCTAATGTTCGAAATCGTCCGTGGGGTCGTTTGTCATGGGAAATGATATATGAAAGTCTTGACAATGCATTGAACGATAAAGCCAAGAAATTTAAGAAGGCTCGCGCAGAAAAACCCAAGCATAAAATTGAAAAATACAATGTTTATGGCTTTACGTCTGCAGTGCAGGTGTGTGGAGAAAATTTTTAGTTAATTACTTAGTTTTGTAATAATAAATATTTAATGACTCATTTTATGACTTTATATCTTTCCTTGTTGCAGGCATGGATTTTTGAAACGACTGGAGAACTGCCATCAGATTGGGTCGTGAAAACTAAGAAGATTCCTCAGATCTTACAGTGGAAACCCATGGCTTCTTCTAAGATAAACTTTACTGAAGTGTATTCATATCTCAATGACAACTCTCGTCTTGTAAGTAATATATATGTATCTATGTATATAGTTACTTTTCAGATTACTAAATACTAGATGATTACACTAATTTAAAATTTCATATTCTTTACAGCAGGGAAACATTTTAAAAACAATCAAACAGGATGCAAAAGAGAAAGCCTCAAAATATTGGAAGAGTGTGGAGGATTACGTGCCTTAAATCCCAAGTTGGGTCCGTAATGTGGGTATCTTTTAGTGCATCATAGCACAATTTAAAAGATAACCAAAATTCAAATTTTTGTCTTGGTATTTACTCATTTTGAATGTTACTTTGTGCAGCATTAACCTTCAATTAACGCGCCACCCATTACAAGGACAAAAGAGGAGGATCACGATTCCACAAGCCCAACACATGTAGAGCAGAATCCCATTGAGGATGAGCTTGCTGCCGATGACCGTCACAAATAAGCACACAATTCTGATGACACACAAGATTTAAAGGTTACTTCTGATTTAAAATATCATTTTCTTTCATCATATATAATTGATTTCAGCGCTCTCTCATTATTTTTTTTGTTTTGTGGTAATAATAGAGAACAAAGTTCTGTTATGATTATCTCATTCAATGGATAGACAAGATTGAGAGCTCCATTTGTGAATTTAGGTTGGATTTTCAGGCAGAGCACAGAGAACAACAGCAATATAGACAAGCGGTCATGAGATTTATGGCCTTGTTTAGTGATGGTTCTTCCAAGCACGCTTATGGTGATTCTCCAATTGGACGCTCGTATATGGTGAGCAAGTTTAAATGCAACAGTTGCGTTCTTTTAGTTTTAAATATGATATTAGTTTAATATGTTCATCTTGGCGAATCGCGAGGCCTTGGATGACTATGGATTGTACAAAGATGCCGGGAATCATGATGATCATACTCCCATGTCGTTGTATAGTTTCCATGGGGACGTAAGTGGTGACAGCGTACAGATCCTTACAGAGGCACCTCTTGGCGTAAGTAAGTTTGGACTTCCATATAGACCGTCATATGTCTTTAGCAGTCTTTACTCAATTCCTCATTTCAAGAGAGTAAGGAACATCAGGTCTCTACCCACACTCCAAATAACGTACTGTAAGATCGATAAAAGAACGAGTATAGATATAAATCCGCTTAGGGACCTAGAAGATTTAAAGCTATTTAAGGAGATTGATTAGTGGTTTGCTAGCAAAATCACCATGGATTGCCCTGTCCAATAGTCACAAAAATTCTTCGAAATACTTTTGGGCAATGCTTCAATGGGGTGGCTTGGTGACGAGGTAAGTGTTGTTAAAACCAAACCTTCTATTCTTGAAGTATTGTTCATCTTTCTTCTATACTATATTATGTTCTAAATTGACATGTTTCTATTCATCTACAGCATATTCACTCGTGTTTTCGCTTGATCAGTGAAAAACAACGACAGTATCTGAATGCCCTATCTCAGATACTGTCGTTGATTGCTGGCAAAATCACCATGGATTGCCCTGTCCAATAGTCACAAAAATTCTTTGAAATACTTTTAGGCAATGCTTCAATGGGGTGGCTTGGTGACGAGGTAAGTGTTGTCAAAACCAAACCTTCCATTCTTGAAGTATTGTTCATCTTTCTTCTATACTATATTATGTTCTAAATTGACATGTTTCTATTCCTCTACAGCATATTCACGCGTGTTTTCGCTTGATCAGTGAAAAGCAACGACAGTATCTGAATGCCCTATCTCAGCGTGTCACGCATACAGACATATATTTTTGGATAATAAGTTTGTAAAACTTAATAATATTGATTTAATTTCTTATCTCGTAATATCTCGAAGTCTTGTTAATTTGTTAATACTCGTGTAATATACCTACTAGGTGTTCTTAAAGCAGTTATGGAACAACGGTAACTGTGATGTCCATTCATTACAATATAACAACAACTTTAATAGCTATATTGATGGGGGAGAAGATATAATGTCGAAACGGTTCACAAAAGCCGATGTGGTGCGTATTGCTGCTCAATCCAATGGACTTTATTTTTTAAAGAATTTCAGACATAACAAAGACGATAATTTTATTATATTTTGTATATGTAGATATTTATTCGTGTAAATCTAGGCGGTGATCATTTGGTACTGACCCGAGCGGAGCTTCGCGCTAAGAGGGTGTGAATTTATGACTCGTTATTGACATTTTGTGACGATAAAATATACTTATGTCAATTCAAGCCACTTAAAGTCATATTCCCTCAATGGCTTGAAGATTTTGGAATCTAGAACATCCGACCTGAGCTGCAAAGTGCCAACTCTTGGAGAGTTAGAATAGTTAAGGATGTGTCACAACAAGAGCCTAGAAGTGGTGATTGCAGCATTTTTATGTTAATATTTACGATGTATTTAATGTTTGGGCTCAGACTTAATTTTGATAGTAGCCATTGGCAGTACTTTAGGAAGAAGATTGTTGTTGATATATTTAATGGCGATATTGGATTGTAAGCCATTGTAGTCATTCAAATGTTGATGTATGAATTTAATATATTCTGATATATATAAATTTTTGTTATACTGATATGTTTAGTCATAAGTAATTGGTGATCTATTTTACTAGTTAATATGTAATTAAACACAAAATAAAATACTTCATTAAATATAATTGTACAACACACCAAAGATAAGAGTTCAAAAGTCAACTATCTATTGGAATGATGCGACTAGTTTGGATTCGAAGCAATGTGATTTTTGCATCTCTTATGGTTATGGCGCGGTTGGTTGCACTACCCGCATTTTATAGTCATCTGGTTTTCATCCTCACTAGTAGAAAGTATTTTGAGCTCTAGACGACGACCAGGTGGTGGTGCTTCGACAGGTGGGTAACCTTCATGTCCTAAATTTATGTAGGAATTTTTCAGTTTACCATGTCGCCAACTGGCTCTACTGATTGTGCATATGCCATGACTAATGACTCCTTTAAGTAAAAGTTAGAAGAAAGACTTATGTAATCCACTCGGACGGTCAAACAAGCAGCAATTACATGCGCACAGACAAGTTGATCAAGTTGGAATACTCTACAGAAGTAAGTCTTGTTACATAAGTCAACTATCACT
Organism: Murraya paniculata; assembly: GCA_030449075.1. Taxonomy (NCBI): domain Eukaryota; kingdom Viridiplantae; phylum Streptophyta; class Magnoliopsida; order Sapindales; family Rutaceae; genus Murraya; species Murraya paniculata. The sequence continues at coordinate 137,787 of JAEVFN010000135.1, read as the reverse complement.
TCTTTAATACCACCACCCAAAACATGGAATCGATGCTGAGATATAGAACGAATGGTCATTCTTTCTGTCAAAATTCTCCTCTCAGCAACTATTTCATCTGCCCGTTGTTAGACGAGTACTCACCAATTCAGCCACAATTTTTCTGCCATAAAACCATTGCTGTAATGTTTTTCTAAAGTGATCAATAAGATGAGTAATAAGAAATTTTCACGGTTCCCTCATAAAAGAATTAACGCTCTCTACGATGTTGGTGGTAAGTATGTTGTACCTCCTACCTTCAAACTCAAACCTTATCCAATTACACGTACCCACATTATTCTTTAAGTAATCAACTACACCTGAGTGGAGCATCCACAATCTCTCAAGTTGTTTTTTAAATTGTTTATGTCCATATGCTTTTTCTGTATTAATAAAGGTAGGCTCAAATTCATCCCAAACTAATTTGGACATCTTGAATTTTGATTTTATGTTACCTTTGACATGGTAAAAACAAATGTCATGGGTAGCAGTGCGAAATACTTTCAGAAAGGCTCTCTTAATGGTAGTACACCGATCAGAGATAATTACTAACTCTGGCCTATCATCAATCACTTCGTGATAAAATCATTCTCAAGCATCATTGTTTTCTGAATCCATGACCGTAATGGCTAACGGATATAGTTGATTATTTCCATCCAGATATGTTGCCACAAACATGCTTCCATAATATAGCCCCTTTAGATGAGTACCATCTACAGCAATTATTGGCCTGATGTACTGTATGAAACCCTTGATGAAAGATCCAAGAGCTACAAAGTAGTATAAAAAATTATCATTTCTATCTTGCTCGAGGTGAGTAACTATACCCTCATTTGTTTTGGTCAAAACATGAGAGTATTTAGGAAGTAAGTTGTATGACTCTGCAGGGTTCTCTCGTACTATTTCGAGACCAACTTCTTTGGCTCGATATGCCTGCTGATATGTTAACTGGACATCGTATTCCTGCTGCATGTCTTCTCTGATGTCATTCGAAGTGCATATCTTTTTATCTTGGATAAATTTATCCGCGATAATATAACCAATAACCCGACTCCTTACTTGTCGAAGACCACCAGGCAACACCTCATTAGAACATGTGTGTACGTTATCAACTCTTCTCACTACCTAAGGAACATTCTGCTCATTCGAACTTGTTGTTGCTCGAATACGTCATTTACATGATTCCGAAGAACAATGGGCCTCAAAGCGTGACATTATGGATCATGCAATCTTCAAATCAAACTTATCCCTCAAGGTAACTTTTCGCAGTTCCAGTATTAACTCATTTTTCTCAGCGAACAACTTACCCACGCTAATATCAACAGAATTACAACTTCTAACTAAGTCTGGAGCGACCAAGTTTGAAAACAAAACTGGAGCAAGACTCACAAAGGGATCAACTGATGTCTTTCTCCTCGAATGGGCCATTGGAGGAATAGATCGGCTGTCTCTATTATTAATGGGAATATCATACTGATGCTCATCCTCATTATTAATAGGAATATCAGAATAACTGATGCTCCAATTATCAACTAGACTATTGCAGTAAGTGCCCCTCGTACTATTGTACGGTTCCACAAAAGCATTATCGGCTTATGTGTTGTTGGTGTTATCAGTAGGATCATCATTACTGCAGGAATCATTGTTGTGGAATGGAGAGTAATGTTGCTCTAACGATGTCGTTAGTGTTAATACCTCTTCTTCAGTATCCGCTAATGTAATACCATTCTCGTCAATAAAGTTATTATTTTTATGGAGTGGAGAGTAACGTTGTTGCAATAATATCAGCTGTGGTAACACCTCTTCTTTAATATCGGAGACAGAGTCGTTTGCTCTAAAAGAAAATTCAGTTTCTACTAGTGGCTCAAGATTTTTGGCCGGAAATCAAGGAGATGTGGTAACAAATATAGGGATGCATCCAGAGTTGACCACATCAGAGGCCATACGTAACACAACCTTGACCATTTCATCAATAAATATGTCCATAGGTAGTGAACATGCACTATAGATTGTATTACTAGACCTCAAAGTTGTCTTCATCGTCATACTATATTCATTAGGATTTATCTGTAAAACTTCATATACTCTTGCCAGAAACTGATCAAACGTATAATCTTTTCAAACCAAAAAGCTGTATTCTTGGCATTCACGTACTCCATACGGCCATTTGCCAAAGTCTCCCACCAATCATCGTAACACAATTGAAGCACATCTGAATCCATCAAGCCTAAAATCATTAAAAAAATAAAAGAAATAAGATTACACACTACAAAATATAATAAAGAGAATTGCGGCACATTTATATGTATGTGTACATACTGTGATTATGGACGATAGTGCACTAGGTGCCTATCGCATTTAAATTCAGAAAAATTTTTGGTTCAACCATGTGATACAATAGAGTATAGGGTTTTGGATTTGATTTGTCTTTGCGCAAGCTTCGAAACAGTATATTATACGCTCAAAACAAATACATGTAGCCCAAGTTATGACTTTAAAAAAATATCTGAAATTTGGTAAAACAAACTAATTTAGTGAGACAGACAGTGGGAAAGGTGCCTATCTCACTAAAATATAGAGCTGCTTATGTACTGCCTGTCGCACATATACTTAGTGAGACAGACACCTGTCCCACTGAAATGGAATTCTTGCACATCAACTTAGTGCAACAAAAAATGGGATAGGTGCTTGTCGCACATAATCAATTCTGTATTTTAGTGAGACAAACACCTATCCTACTATCTATTTCACTAAAATAGCATGTCTCACTAAATTTGAGTTTCGTTTTTACTTCGAATTTCTGGCATTTTCAATGATTTTTTTTATTTCTCTACTTAAACTAAGTTTCTCTACTCAAACTAAGCACTTTAACAAGTTATATTATTTTATGAATGAAAAATAACAACCTTTACAACAAAACCATATCAACTTCGAATCTAAATACTAATATTTATATTAAAGGTTCCTATTGTACAAGAATATACACTAACCTCAAGAAGCTTCTCAATTATCAATTGATGATTATATCTTCAGTTATATAACATTTGTTTGATGGGCTTTGGTGATTTGTCAAGAATGATGAGCCTTGCTTATTTGAGAGTGTTGAGAGTGTGAGTGGATTGTAAGAATGACATTTGTTTGTAAATTTGTTTAAAGTGATGAGGACTATTTGGTCCAAAAAATTAGTAATTGGCTAGTTATGATATAAAGAAGTTTGGGGGGCTAAATTCAAAAAATTGAAAACTTTTGAGGTTATTTTTTTAAATTTTCCTAATAATTTGTGCGGAGTAATAAAATTGAAGAACTATGTACTTTGGCATTTCAATTGTGTGGAAGCAAAAGGCTAATTTCTAAAATTTATCACACTGGTGTCTTGAGTAAAAGAGTGTTTACCAATGGCTATCAGTTGGCTTGTGGGTTTGCAGACAAAATTGCAATCCCTCTGAAAAATTCAATTAACTCAATTAAGTTATTGTTGACAAATTATTTTTTTTTAAAGTAAAACTAAATCATATGCAACATATTTAATTTAAATAATCTTATGACATCATTAAATATAAATTTATTTTTATTGTGCACACATCTAAATTAATTTTGCTATGTGTGCTTTCATATTTATAAAAAATATTATTTATAAGAACCATTTTATAGTGTTAAGAAATAACCTACAGCGTGAATATTACAGTTTACTTAATACTTATCAATCAAATTAAATTAATTGGAGAATTTTTTTTTTTTAATTCAAGAGTTGAGATCATTTTTTATATCGGTATCTTATACTAATATCATAGACTTTTTAGTAAACATTAAATTGACCTTAATAGTAATATCAGATTAAAAAAATCATGAATAAATTAAGTTCTAGCTGCAGTAGGAAAGATCAGTCTTCTTAAGACTAAGATTTTGGACTGGAGCTTCAATAACTTTTGTCGTTTTTATTATTAAAAAAGGTTATTAGAGATCAATAACTTGGGTGCTAATCAATGGTACTTTTTTTTTGCCCGTTAGGCTGCAATAGCCCCCACCCAATTTTGAATTATTACTTCGTTTCATTACTTTATACTGTCAACATTCCTATTTGATGATCTTAAAATTTAAGGGAAAAAAGAGAATATAATCTTTCTTCATTCGTAGCAGTCATGAAACATTCCGTTAATTAAAAAAATAAAAAATTCTTGACATTCTAATATAGAACAATATTTTAAGATTTTAAAATTTTATTTTGATATTTTTTATTTTTATTTAAAATGTTATGAAATGCATTTTAATTTTTTATTTCTATTGTAATTGTGACTTAACTTCACATCCATCGTCAAACTTCCCTTTACCCACACATCCAAAATCCAGCTACTGTTGAGTCCAAAATCGTTGGAATTGTCGCAATCAAACCAAAGCTACAGCCCAAATTTAGCATTTCGATCAACCATTGCGGCTACGAGTTGATTGTCACCACTCATATCAGCTTGCTTCCAGCTGCCGTCTCAAGATCTGATTCCCTCCGATCCCATACATGGCCACCAGCTGCCGGCGACACCAAAACCTTAAAAGTTCGGTTATTTACAGTTTTGCCATTGGTTGTATTTTAATTTGAGGAAAAAAATGATAAAGATAGATCATCAAGGTTCATATTGTCTGCTTCAATTTGAAGATAATCCCAATTTTGATGGTAATCTAGATGATATTTTTTGCTAGATCTACATGATGGATGATTTTCTTCAAATTGTCTCTTTGAAAGTTGCTGTCTCTCATGTATTATTTAAGTTGACACGTGACGCTTTTGATTGTTTAGAATAGTTACAAGAATCAAGGATTCAACAAGGACTAGATGAAATTAAAGAATGTTTTGATATGAGACAATTGATGGAAGAATATTTTGTTCATGATGATGATGTTGAACCATCTCCTTTTACACCAATGAAAGTAGAAGATGATGATATTGTTGATCTATTTGAAATTTTGAAAGAAGAGATACAACCTACTCTTGATTTGAGCTTTGAGTCCAATAATATGATTGAGTTTATGTGGCAAAATTAAGTTGAAGAGACCCACCCCAGCAATGATTGATATGATTATGCCTATCCACGTTGAAGATATAAAGGTTATTCTTAAAGAAGATTTTTGGATGTAAAGATAAAGTTAATTGGTGAGAACATTGAGTGAGATTTGGCAAAAGACGTGAGAGGCTTAGAAGTGATTCCTTCATACAAGGCTTCATCTTCTCGAAAAGTTACTTCACGCAAGAAAAAGATGAAACATAGAGTGGAGTATTTTGAGTTTCAAGCATGATTGATCAACAAGGCGATAAGTTCAAGCTCCAAGATACATTGATTCTCCATTATAAATTATATCATCTAGATAAACTCAAGTACAATTTTCTTTTAAGAGTGAGAGACACTGATGATGCAAAAAAGCAAAAGATTGATTGATACAAGAAACTAGCTTTCTAAATAATGAAAGTTTTATTAAAAAATTCTAAATGAATAAAACTAAAATTTTATACTCCTTTTATATTAACCCTAAATATTATGAGTTTATCAAAATAGATAAATTTGAAATATTATTTTACAATAAAAATTTCTAATCAAAATAAGGAAAAAATACAAACAACATCCAAATTCCATATTTGAAAAAAAAAAAATTTTGAAAGTAACAAGAAAAACAAGAAACTAATTTAAAACTGAAAAACAATAGGAAATAATTTATGGCTTCATCATAGCGAAAAGTTGTAAGCATTGAAACGATATATTATACGTAAAAATGGATACCTATAACCCAAGTTATGACTTCCGGAAGGTACCATGTTCATCCTATATCACACGACCCACTCCGACCCATTTGTCGGATTCGAGGTGAATCATATGATCTAATATCTAAAACTCATGACGTAAACTTAATTCATGAATATATAAAACTGGTCTCGGGTCTCTACCATAATCCTATAATAACATCTGTGCCTCATCCAAAACTACATTCAAAACTTGCACAATTCACATCTCACTATACATACACTTTAAATATATACATATAAACATAAACGTACTCAAAATGCAAGTCATGCAACAACGTGTCTTGTGACCTAACCTCAATTGATTAGAAACTGAACTGCACGAAATCCTGTGAGAACCTAAGAGAGATGGGGTAAATAGAAAAATAGTGAGTTTGCGACTCAGTAAGTGGATATAATTATATACAAAAATAAAGTAGTGCACTTGTGCTTATACATAATTGTATGACATAACTCCATACCAAATACATTTACATAAGCAAACATGAAATCATACAAACATACATGATAAAACTGCACCAAATAGTATCCAAGGGATTTAACTTTCAATACTCGTCGGGATCATTGTCGCATGAGTAGAGTAGGGTAAAAACCTCTCAATACCAAGCGGTATTTAACTACATTGCACTGACAGAATAATCTAACTCTCAATATGCATGTGTAGAGTCTATGGGAAAGGGTACGCATATGGTGACTGGCAATCACATCTTATGATTCAATCAAACATATAATATACATATGTATAATCATAACATGATATTAAATCATACTATCAAACATAAATATTTCACATAATACATAATAGTAATAATAGTATCCACTCACAGATCTTGATTTACTATAGGGTTCGTTGGGGGCACTTATGGGTTCTTGAAAACTCTTAAAATACAAGGTTTAAAAATTAACAATTGGAATTGATATGAAAACTGATACGTATCATGAAAACCGTAACATAACTGCTCAAACTTCATAAGTCTTACCCACTAATTCACTAGATATTAATCCAACTGCCTAATATCATTTCCTATAACGTTTCCTCTTAATTTTGCTTTTCAACTTCTTTTCCACTCTGGGCTTCTTAATTCCTTTCACCCTTTGCCTTTCCTTTTTCCTTTTTCCTTCGCTCTCATCTTCTCTCTTTTCTTTTATTTGTTTTCTCCTTTTCTTTGTCTATTTTTTTTCTCTCTTTTCTATGCTCATCTCTTTCTTTGCTCTCTGCTTTTATCTCGGCTTTTCAAAATGAAGTATATAAAAGTTGCTTTCAAATTCCTTAAACTTTATATATAAACCAAGTGAAGCTAGCATGTGAAATTGATGAGGCAAGCATGTCAATATGGTGGTGAAGGATGCAGTTGAAGTGGTAAGCATGCATGCATGTGCTTGCTTTTATGACGCAAGTAGTTGACTGCCTTTCAATTAATAAGCCGCGCATGCTTCTTAAAGCACAAGCGGTGCATGACACTATGCGACCTTCTTACATCAGTATGAAAGTTGTATTAGAGAAGTTTGAATGAAGTCTAAATAAATAAAATTAGAGTTTTGGGTAATTTTAGAATTTTATTTTGATATTTTTATTTTTAATTAGAGTCTATTATCGTAAGTGTATTATTTTTTTATTTTTATTATAATTGTGATTTAGTTTCTCCTTTTAAGTTAATTTAGTGAGGTAAGTTTACTTGATTATAAATAGAGAGTTCTTATTATTATTTTCATAACCCCTTTTTTGATTAATAAATAAATCTCTTTTTGTAATTCTCTTTGGGATTACCTATCAAAATCTTTTTTATAGAGTCATTTAAATTAGAATATTATCTAATCTCGCTTAACGGGTAATCAAAATCTTATTGAGTCACTTGGATTAGAATGAGATCTAGTCACGGATGAGATCTAATCATGCTTCTGTAACCTAATTACATTGATTTGGTCAAGTACTAAAATAATATCTATTGTTTATTTACCCTATCAATCCACTTCTGTTACCTTACTTCGTGACATTCTTTCTTCAAATCACCGATCACAATTATTGACTATCGAGAATCTAATTATTAAGGAAAATAAAAATTCTTTCCCAAAACATGCACATCAATTTCGGTTATGAGAATACCAGTAAATAGGCAATTATTAATTACGTTATTTTAATTAATTGCATTACGGCTATATAAATAACCAGATTTGCTCCCTTAATCTCCATGCATTAGCCAAAAAAATTAAAAATCGCATCACAAAAGTTTCAAACGGTTGCCCGCATCCTCTTTCTCGCTCTCTCTCTTGAAATTATTTGCGGTATGTACTCTCTTTCACTTAATTAGTATATGTTTTCTTAGTGTTATTTTGAGTGTTATATTTTTTTAAAATACTTTTTACACAATTAACTGTTTTAATCATATGCAGATGTAAATTTTGACGTACAATTCTTGGCTTAAATAGTTTAAATTCTTGCAGATGTGAATTTTGGTTTCCAGTGCATAACAATCTTATATTGGAAAATTCTATAATGCCGTAATGAAAATTACGGCATCAATACTGTGATAGACATAAATATTATAAATTACACATAGAACTAGTAAATATAAAGTAAAACTAATAAATTTATACAAGATTATTAATTATTTAAAAAATTAACATTGTTTCTATATAATTTTAGTGAAAAATTTATTAAAAAAATATTTTCTTTAATTAAACATGGAAAAAAAGTACTCAATAATTAAATAAAAAATTGTAATGAAAAAAATTAGAATAAGTTTTATTGAATTGGTTTAACCATAAATTCTATATTTATTCTAGGACATTTGTATACTTTTTTCCCTTTTTTTTATATATAATATCTATTTATTACACAAGTTAATTAAGCGCAATTATTTATTTTGATGTGGAGCAAGCAAAAACAAAATAAAAAAAAATTCTTATATTACTAGACACATATATGATATGTCAATAAAATTAGATTTTATTTTGAGTTTTATGCATACGTCGTGTAGTTTTAAATTTTTTACGTGTACATAGAGACCATTTAAGGTTATTATTGAGGAAGTGTAGAAAGATGTAAAATATCATCATCTTACAATAACTATAAAAAATATTAAAATAATATTTTTTTTTCAAAATCCGATTTTGAGAATAAATTTCATCTTTAATAAAATACCATATGTATTACATAAATACAAAGTTAACATTATTCAATTTAAATAAAAAAAAGGCAACAAATATATAAACTAATAAACATTATAATGAGATTTTATTTTACAATTATGAATTTTTTTTAATAGTAACTCTTATATTAATTTATTCATTTTAGCTTTTATTCATAAGCTTTTGGCATAATTTACAAAGTTTATGTTTTATTTTGCACTTAATGTTGATTTACTTATTTTATGTTATATTTGTAAGTTTTCATTTTAATTACTAGTAATGCACTAATTCACCAGTTTTAACGTAATTTACTTGTTTTACCTTTCTTTTATAAGTCTTATGTTCAATTTCTAAAATTTATGTTTTATTTTACAGTTAGTGTTGATTTACTTGTTTTATATTATATTTACAAGTTTTTATTTTGTTTACTATTAACACATTAATTTTATTAGTTTTATATTAATTTACTTATTTTACCTTCCATTTACAAGTCTTATGTTCCATTTTCAAAATTTATGTTTTATTTTACAGTTAGTGTTGATTTACTAGTTTTATGTTATATTTGTAAGTTTTTATTTTGTTTACTAGTAACACATTAATTTTACTAGTTTTATATTAATTTACTTGTTTTACCTTCTATTTACAAGTCTTACGTTCCATTTCTAAAATTTATGTTTTATTTTACAGTTAGTGTTGATTTACTAGTTTTATGTTATATTTACAAGTTTTTGTTTTGTTTACTAGTAACACATTAATTTTACTAGTTTTATATTAATTTACTTGTTTTACCTTCCATTTACAAGTCTTATGTTTCATTTCTAAAATTTATGTTTTTTTTACAATTAGTGTTGATTTACTAGTTTTATGTTATATTTATAAGTTTTTGTTTTGTTTACTAGTAACACATTAATTTTACTAGTTTTATATTAATTTACTTGTTTTACCTTCCATTTACAAGTCTTATGTTCCATTTCCAAAATTTATGTTTTATTTTACAGTTAATGTTGATTTACTTGTTTAATGTTATATTTGTAAGTTTTTGTTTTGTTTACTAGTAACACATTAATTTTACTAGTTTTATATTAATTTACTTGTTTTACCTTCCATTGACAAGTCTTATGTTCCATTTCTAAAATTTATGTTTTATTTTACAGTTAGTGTTGATTTACTAGTTTTATAATATAATTGTAAGTTTTTATTTTGTTTACTAGTAACACATTAATTTTACTAGTTTTATATTAATTTACTTGTTTTACCTTCCATTTACAAGTCTTATGTTCTATTTCCTAAATTTATGTTTTATTTTACTGTTAATATTGATTTACAAGTTTTATGTTATATTTACAAATTTTATGTCTTATTTACATAATTTATATTTAATTACGGTATTGATACCGCAACTTTAATTACGGCATCATAGAATGACCCATCTTATATTTTATTTTCTTCTTTGTTGTTGTTGTGACCTTATTCTTTCTAAACTTTTTGTTTCAGGTCTACAGTACAACGAATCTTCAATCGATTCAAAAGCCTCAATTTCAGTACAAAATATTACCTTTCCTATTTTGCCTCATAAACTTTTAAATACTGGTGAGTCATATACTTTTGATTCTATCTATATGTATATATAAATTCACAGGATTCTAAACTTTGTTGAAATTTGAAAAGCCATACTATTAATGATAAAGTCCATGATCCTGAACTAAATCAGTGCTATATATATATATATATATAGTAATGATTTTGTACATTTGTATATAACGTGTAATAGTGATTATTATAATTTTATTTCATCAACGGAAACAGCTACAGCAACAAAAACCAAGCCTTCATGCAATGTAAATAGATTTAATGACCGGATTCGCAAATAGACATTCGTTGGCCGATAGATATTGAATTGACTTTGGCACAAGGAGTTGTAACTTAAATGCGAATGTTATTCCCATTAATAATACTATAGGCCTCTAATTATTAATATATGTATATGAATTCAATATAGGCTCTTCCCATCCTATTTATATCTTGTGGCAGAAGTAATAGTTTTAGATGGCTAGAATATAAAATTAGTCGTTCATAACATAAAGGAAAAAGTACACCTACACCCCTAAGGTTTACAGAAAGGGGCACTAAGACACTTTGTTGACCATAATATGCTTTGAATATAATAATTAGAAAATTGACTTTAATTAACACAAATTTAGTATAATTAATATAATATGTCTAGTATACTAATAATATTAAATTATTTTTAACATTTAAAATAATATTAAAATTTTAAATTATTATATTTATTTTAATGATATATTTGTATTTATTATAATGATATATTTGTATTTATTATAAAGATTTTAAATAAATCTTTGGGTGGGTTAGATTTTACGATTAACAAAATATTTGCTTATTGATAATATTAAAATTAACTTTTTGCATAATATTCAAAATAATTTTAATTTTAACTTATTTATTTTAATATTATATTTTTAATTATTAAAAATGACTTTAATATAATAAATTAGGTCTAATAGATTGTAAAATCTAAAAATATTTTTATATATTAAGATTGTTTTAAAAAATATATTATTACATCTATTTTAATGCCAAATTTCTATTTATATAAAATTATGGAGTCCACTTTTTTGGGGTTTATAGAGTAAAAAGGTATTATAGTAAAAAATGAGTCTTGGTGTCCCTTATTAAAAACTTGGGTCTTTGTAAATATTTCACCAAACCTTGGGGTGTAAGTGTTCTTTTTTCTGACACAAAATCTAATATGTAAATTGAGAAGGATAATAGCAAAATATGAATAGGTTGGTAAATTTTCAATGCAGCTCTTTTTATTTTTTTTTTGTTTTGGGAGACAAAGCGATTCCACCCCATCTACATAAAGCCACTTGCTTCTTCTAACCATCTTCATGAAAAAAAAAAGGAAAATTAGAAAATCTAGAGAACAAAAGAGAAAACAAGAAAAACCAACTAACAAATGGAATAATACATCCTTCACAAAACAACCGAACAAAAAAATTAACCATCATCTTTGCAAAAGCTGGCATCGTAAGAATTTGTAGCAAAAATTGAAGATGGCATCACAAAAGCTTCATATGATTGCCCACATCCTCATCTTTCCCGTACCCTTTTTCGATTCTTTTTATCTTGTATTGTTTTCTTTTAATGTTGTTATTATTGTCATATTGACTTTTAGATACTTATCAATTTCTTTTCAGTTTAAAATGACTTTGTCATATTATTAAAAGTGTTTTTGTAGACTGCTATACAAAAAAGGAAAAACAATATACATACATATATATATATATATATATATATAGTAGTTTTCTGGTTCGAGATTTTAAAGTGCCTAAAAATTTAGGAAAACGTATAAATCATGCAGTTTATGTGCTTTAAGTTTTAAGCCTCTTAAAGCCAGTAGTTTTAAAACTTTTTCGGACTTTAAAATTCCAGACCATAAAACTACTAATATATAGTAGTTATGTATATCAAGTTATATGACTTTATAGTTAATTGAATACTGGCTCTATTAGATCACATGGTTTAATAGCGTATTGAACACAGACTCCATTGAATTGTATGGCTTAGTAGCGTGTCCGCATGAAAAAAAATAAGAGCGCAGGCATGAGAGAAGGGTGTTATTTTTATTGTGAACTGAGGTTGATTATTAAAATGTGAATTTATTGATTATTAAAAATGTTTTTGTAGACTGCTATAAAAAAAATGTTTATGGAATAATTTTCTGATGAGGGCATCCTCATTTTAGCATAGTAAGGATATCACTAACAGATTAAAAAATTAAATACAGATTTTGATACACTTGCAGACCCAAAAAAAAAAAAACATTCTTCAATATATTCAAATATGAATTTATTTTATATCTTAGTTGCATCCTCACTTAGTAAAGATGTTCTTATTAGAGAAGAAATTTATATATAAACAGCGTTTTATTTTATCGTCGACTGAGGTTGATTTATGGCTAAAAAAGCCGTTGCCTAGCCTTGAAATTTACAATTTAAGACTAGCCAACTCCTATATAGGGAGTATGACTCCTTTTGAATTACTATATTTTGAATCTCAAAGTTTATATATCTTCATTTACAGGAAAGTGTTCAGTAGGCGATATTCAGATTTCACAAAGCCAACTTCCAGGACAAGGTGGAATTCCTACTTTTGCAGTGGAAGTACGGAATGCTTGTTCCACAAGATGTGACATTGCCAAAATTCACCTAAATTGTGCAGGATTCAACCATGGAAACGTCATTGATCCTAAAATTCTTATGCATCCCAAAAACTCAAATATTTGTATCGTCAACAACAATCAACAATTAAAGTTTCGTGCTGTGGTCTCGTTCGAATACACTGCCATCTTCATGTACAAATTCTCAGTTTGCATCAGTCGAGTGCGTTTGATGCAATCAAATAATGAAGTTATGTGCAGGTTTCTTTGCTGTGACGAGTCTTCAATAATAAAATTTTGGCCTAAATGCCATATTATTGTGTTCTTATTCTATTTCAAAAGCGGGTAAATTAGTAATTAAAAAATTGCCATATGATCTTATTTCTCAGCTCCATATTATCTAAATTGCAATGTTATCTTATTTCTCAGTTCCATTTCATTTGAATAACGGCTTATGTTTGGCCTAATCACATAAAATTAATTGAAAAGTCTACGAGATTTAAGCAAGATAATTGTTTGATGAAAACCAAAAATTATGATCAGTTGCATAAAACTAGGGACTTATGATTGATCATGACTATAATCAATTTCAATTCTCGTATTAGCATTCTCATAAAATATAGAGTAGAGCAAGCAATGCCAAAAGAAAATGCTTAGTTGTATGTAAAATCTCCAAAATAATCTGAATTTCTTATTTTTTATATATCAAATTTTGATCTAAACCCATTTTCTTAATAAAACCATTATTGAATTTCAAACATTAGATTTTTGATTCTATAAGCCCTATAAAATTTCCTAAATAGCCTCAAGTAAAGGTATTTTCTTTGTTCGGAATTTTAATTTTGATGTGTTGAAAGTGTGATTCAAAAAAAAAAAAAAAACAAAGAAAAGAAGTGAACAGAACAATTTTGGCTGCAGAAAGAAGTCAAGAATTTTGGCTGTCAAATAATCGGTGCCGCAAATGAAGAAGCCGCATTATTTGATTGTTTAAGCCCACAATGTTGGAAGTTTTTAGGAAAAATTTTGCCCATGAAAGGAAGCTCTCATTTGAGAGGTCGGCATCCCAAGTTGAAAGCATTCAATTGGTGAATGCAAGAGAAGCATTCGGGGCTTTCAAAATGGAGAGAAATATTCTAAAGCATGTAAATATATTGTGGAAGCATTTGGCTCCTCAATATGGGTATTATGTGTTTGCTTTGTTAAGGAATGTTTTTCGGGATCATGTATTTCGTTGAGAGAAAATTATTTCTGAGAATGAGGTTGTAATAATTTTTCACATAGTGAGTATCTTTCTCCGGTTATCTTTTGACAATGATCATGGTTTTTCTTTGGATTTAGAGTTTTCCACATAAATTTTGTGTTGTGTGATTGGTGTATTCTCCATTTAATTTTTCTATTTATTTGTTGCTTGGCAAATTGCTTAGAATGATCTTGGGATGAATCTCAATTTCCTAACAGGATGTAGAAAATATATAATCGTGAGATAAGAGAGTTAAGAGATGAATTAAGCAGAGCAAAGAGAACCTTTTGAATCTTGTTGTTATATAAGGTGTCAAGAACGCCGCACTGCTTGATTCAAATGATTCTTACAAATGCCTTTGTCGGTTGATCACAATTTAATGTGTTATCCAAGGGTGTTCTGTGTCAAATTCTAGTTTCAGATTTTGTGCTAAACTATTCTTCTATGGATATTTGGCAAATGTTTTTGAAGCCTTTTGACACCCTTCGGAGGATTGATCTTGAATTGTTTTGTCAATTGTTATGCTTTATGTGGGCTGTGTGGTTCTCTGGGAATAGACATCACATCTGCTTGCACGTGTTCAATAATCTGCAGATGTTCTTGAGGCTGAATTGTTTTTGTCTTCTTTTAGGAGATTGATTCTGTGCATAATATAGTGGGTTTGGGTGCTTTGTCACAGTCTGAATTCAATGGGTATGTGGCTTATGCTGAGGTAGAGGCATGCCGTACTCATATTCAGATTGCGCCTGATACAGTTTTCTCACTATTTGTTGTTGACTCTAATTGTAATTCTGTGGTGCATCTCCTTAATCACTCCTTGATACTGCAGATTAATTAATGAACGATTCTCTTTTGCTTTAATAAGGAAAAAAAAAAACAACTCTTTTCAAAATTGACCGTTAAAGGCTTAAAAGCCATGCCCATAGATAATAATATACGAATGTTTATTTCTCATGCAATCGATCACAGTTTGAAAATGACAAAAAAATAAAAAAAGAAGGATATGAATCTTTCTTAATTGCAAGCGGCTATGAAACTTTCCGTTAACAGAAAAAATTCCTTCACATTCTTTCTTCATATCACCGATCGTAATTATTGACTATCGAGAATTTAATTATTAAGGAAAACAAAAATTCTTTACAAAACATGCACATAAATTTCGGTTACGAGATTGCAAGTATACAGGCAATTGTTAGTTGCGTTATTTTAATTAATTGCATTAATTAATTTGTGGCACGTACGGCTATATAAATAACTAGATTTGCTCCCTTAATCTCCATGCATTGTAAGAATTTGTAGCAAACAAATTAAAAATGGTATCACAAAATTTCAAACGGTTGCCCTCATTCTCTTTTCTCACACTCTCTCTTGAAATTATTTGCAGTATGTACTTTCTTTCAATTAATTAGTATATGTTTTTCTATTTTTTTTAGTGTTGTAAATTTTTAAATACTTTTTGCACACTTAATGGTTTTAATCGCAGGATTGAAAAGCTTGGACGTGCAATTCACGGCTTAAATATTTTAAATTTTTATGCAGATGTGAATTTTAGTTTTGAGTCCATAAATATAACAGTCTTATTATTGTTTTCTTCTTTGTTGTTGCTGTGACCTGTTTTTTTTTATAATTTTTGCTTCAGATCTACAGTATAGGTATTTTCTTTGTTCGGAATTTTAATTTTGATGTGTTGAAAGTGTGATTCAAAAAAAAAAAAAAAAAACAAAGAAAAGAAGTGAACAGAACAATTTTATTACGGGTTTATAACTTCTTGTTTACGAAGAAGGATTTCAAGATTTGTCATGTTTCAAGGAACTGTAACCAACCAAGAATGAAGTCAGACCCTCAACTGACCTAAGATACCTGTAGTACGTAGTTAGGGTTGGGTTTTTTCTCTCAACTTGCCGCCATCACTTTTTCCACTTTTGGCCGCTGGCATGGCCTCACTGGCCGCCGGTGTTGGTTGCCAGCCACCACTGGAGCACCCCCTCCACGCCGGCGACCATTCTCAGTCACGGCAGCCCTCAAGTCAGCCGCCTCCTCATCCATGTCATGACTCCAATGCACGGGAGCCAACACAGCGTCGTCATCTTGCTACCTCTGCCGTCGCTGCCGCTGCTAGTGCCATTTTACCTCTGTCGGAGCCCTTCTTGTGCGACGGATCCGACCTTTTGGTGGATTCCACGTTGGCCCAGAGATGATAAATTATAATGAGGTAGGTTCGAACAATCCAGTTTTTAACACAAGATCATTTGACTCATAATCGTTAACCATTAAATTATATCTCTTTTGATTGTGGAGATTAGAAATGATATGACAATTATATTTTTTTACCAAGTATGTTAATTCATTATTGCACCATGATTTGCAGCTGGTAGGTACCAATTATATTTAGTATTTATAAGATCTGAATTTTCTTACTGATACTATTATATAATATTTTATATCGGGAATAAATCATTATTCCTTATCTAGTCAAAAGTAATGATCATCTTTTCAGATGTCGGATCCTTTAAATTATGAAATATTGTAGCCCAATGCCAACAAAAATCAATGGGCCACTAATTGCAGCGGCTTAATTTAAAAAAAGAGTAATGCTTTTCACAGTCCTTTAATATCCTTATAACACCATATTTTTCATGATCCTAGTTTTATTGTTACTAAAATTACATAAAAGACAAGTAAGAGTTTATTTAAACTAAAATGTCTTTACAAATTATTTAAACTATCCATTTTTTAATCCTAATATATTATTTAATTGATTTTGTTGATAAAATCAAAATTAATTTTAAAACAATGAAGAAATAAATTATCTAACAATAAAAATTTTACTGTGAAAAAGTACATTTATAATTTAATTAAATTATCTAAATGATAGTAAAATTTAATTAAAATTTTATTGTAATTTTATGGCCTTTTGTGTAATTTCAATAAAAGAAAAAGATATTGAAAAGTGGTTTTTTAGTAGTTTTTATAGTTGAGCTCCTAACACCTCTATAAAACTCTTATGAAACCCCACTTATTATGCTAATAGTCTTACCTTTATTAAAATTCCGAAAAAGAAAAAAACAATATAATAGAGTTAATTAAATTTAAAACATCCTTTTTAATAACAAAATTGGGTGATTTATTAATTCATTGTCTCCAATTATTTTGAGTTAAATAAAAAAATTAATTATATCATAAATCAGGATTTAAAGACGGTAGGGTTCATAATTTCTAGGTGTAAGCATATTTTAATTTAGTTAAATTGATAGCTGTCATTTTATGTAATTTCTTCTAACAATAGAAGTAATGATTACAAAAAAAAAATAAAAAAATATGGGTTTGTAACGATTTTAAAAGATGTGAAAAGCATTACTCTTAAAATAAAATTTTCAATTGAAGCGGAATAGATTACGGGAAGTGGAGCTATTGCAACCCCTCTATATATGTTATAAAACCCTTATTCTTATCTATATTTTAATTACAATTTAATAATTTATCATGAAGAAATTTACTAAGGGCATGAAATTAACTGAAAAAAAACACTACACTAAGAGTTCCAGCTTAAATTTCTCGTGTATCACCATAAGTTATAAAAGAATTGACAGATTAATATATATAGATTTCAAAAAGCATTTGGAATTTTTAATTCGAAGCTTTGCGTAGAGGGGCCAGGGACTGCTCTCTCAAATTTTCTCTCTTATCTCTTTTGTCATCATTATTTTGTAATTTGTATTTTGTTGTTTTTTTTCCTTGATTTGCTTTTTAATTGTGCACTACTACACAGTACACTTTCTGTAAAAGAAAATTTAAGCAGATTTTTGGTATTAATAAAAATATTAAAAATTAAGAAAATTTAAGATATCTAAATGGTGTGAGTTAAAAAAAAAAAGGAAAAAACTTAATGTTAAAATGGGATTCCAGTGTCGTCACTGAATTATAAACTCCCTTACAAACGTAGGCAAAAAGAGAATACTAAATTATAAATTCACTTGTCCCTTGACACATTAGCATCAGGATGTACATGCAAAGTAATTAGGACTTTGGCTACTCATCATAAAAGTACTGGGCTTGTCTTTTACATTTATAAATTAGGCCCATGTTTATTTTAGCCCATTTATAAACTTTGGTTTTAAAAAAGAGAAATTATTCACCATCCACCCGTTTGTTTTATATTTTTTTTAAAATACACAAACATTTTTTTTTTTCAGCACGCCACCTGAAGTTAGCCTTTTATTGCACCCTTCCACTTCCGTTTAACCGCTGTTAAAACGTTGCATTTAAATACTTAAAACAATGTCGTTTATTGGGTTGAAAATTAAAAAAAAAAAAAAAGAAAACCAACGTCGTTTAACTCAGTTGAAAGAGAAAAAAAAAATGCGAATTTTCTAAGTCTTGCAAGTAACAAAAATTATTTGCCCAAACTGTTTTCCTCCAATTTTCTAAGTCTTATTTTTTTGGGTAAAATTATAATTTTAATTTTGAGGGGTAAAAAGGTCATTGCACTAATATTCTGTTAAATCTATTAACTGCCTTTAGACGGAAGTGGATGGGTACAATAAAAGGCTAATTTCAGGTGGTGCGCTGAAAAAAAAAGTGTTTGTGTATTTTTAAAAAAGACAAAACAAACGGGTGGACGGTGGATAATTTCCCTTTAAAAAATGTGATCTAGTGGTGTGGTGCTTATCAAATAAAACAATAATAAGAGTCACAACCAATTTTTTATAAATTAATGTGTATAAGTTGATGTGATAAGAAGATTGACTGAAAAATAATAATAGTTATTTTTTAAAAATATGTGGAACCATGATAATTTTATATAACAAATCTATTCATGCTATGTTAATTTGTATGCATTTATTTGTACAAGATAATTGTACTCTATCATTACTTTATAAAATATGAAGTTTTGTAATTAATGCTAGACCGAATCTAACACGTGAAAAAAAATCCAAACTTACATTTTGTTAGTGGGGAGTGACGATGGAAGGAGTTGGGTGGAGGATGTGGAAGTGAGTACAGGGAATAATGATAAATAATTGGATTTGGATTGTTTTTTTTTTTTTTTTTTGGTATATTACCAATCCGATATTCGAAGACAATATTTGGTCTCGATTAATCCGGATTTGAGCTGGTAGGACTATTAAGGCAGTAAAATTCTCCTAATAAATATTTAACGTAGTTTTATTCTCAAGTTTCGAACTGAAAATTTTAATCAAGTTAGCCCTATATGAACTGACACGCTTGTTGGTTTAAATTGTCATTTATTATCCAGAAATCAGAATACCACAGAAAAACAAGGGTCCCCTTTCCTCGCCATCAAAGATTGTATTAAAATAAAGTTTTTGTCGCCATCAAAGATGGTTTCATGTATTAAAAAAGCTTTTATCGTTATCAAAGATAGTTTCATATATTAAAATATGATTTTTCTAACATACATTTGCTGTAACATACAGCCTTTGTAAAATGGGTGAACAGTAACCACACGCCCATTTTACAAAGGCTGTATGTTACAGCAAATGTATGTTAGGGCTCCCATTAAAATAAAGCTTTTGAAGCCATAAAAAATGGTTTCATATATTAAAATAATTTTATTATTATTGTTATTTAGGAAATTATCCACCGTCCACCTATTTATTTTACCTTTTTTAAAAATACATAAACATTTTTTTTTTCAACGCGCCACTTGAAGTTACCCTTTTATTGCACCCATACACTTCTGTCTAATGGCAGTTAAAACATTGCTGACGTGAGAGGGATAAAATAGACATTTCATTCAAAAACTTAAAACGACGTCGTTTATCGGGTTAAAAATTAAAAAAAAAATTTTTTTGAAAACCGATGTCGTTTAACTCAGTTGAGAGAAAAAAAACAAATGCGAATTTTCTAAGTCCAGCAAGTAACAAATGCGAATTTTTGAATCTTAATTTTTGGGTAAAATTATAATTTTAACTTTGAGGGGCAAAAAGATCATTACACTAATATTCTGTTAAATCCGTTAACTGTCGTTAGACGGAAGTGAATAGGTGCAATAAAAAGATAACTTCAGGTGGTGCACTGAAAAAAAAAAGTATTTGTGTATTTTTAAAAAAAATAAAATAAATAAGTGAACGGTAGATAGTTTCCCTTATTATTATTTAAATTTTTCGAACTCACGGGCAAACATGCATACAAGTACAGCTGCATATAAAGCGTCACCAGCGGTTAACCAACAACACGTAGTTTCTTTTGAATTGTGATTGGGAGAGAAAACGGCTGCCTCTTCTAGCAATGGTCCTGCAATCTCTCCAAGGTAAAGGCTGCCACTCTTGATACTACATATGTAATTAATTATCTTCCGAGTCTTGTACATCTTTAAATTTGTTTCTAAGTATTAATCATTTGATAGTGCGGTTGAAAACTGTATATGGTTGCTGTGAAATGGAACAGTCCAAGTTCTCTAAAATAAATATTGTAAAAGTCGCTCCTGCACATTAATAAAATGCCAGAATCTTATTAAAAAAACACTTTTGATAAACTTAATACAATTTTTAAAGTTAAAACTTTTGAAAAAAAAACAGAAGAGGCCTAGATGATAATATAAGTTTTTTACCAAATGCTTCACACCCTCAGTCATGACTTTGAAATTAAAAATTTGACAGAACGCTGGTATGACAACATAAAACTAGAATCCGTTAATTCATTTAATTGTAGAACAATATAAACGAATATCAGTTTTATCTTTTTTTTTTTTCCCCTATTAGCAGCGCTCCGCAGCATTCTGTCTCTTTAGCATTATTCTTCCTCATTTGTTCTTTTATATTACTGAGTCATTATTCAATTTTTTTCTCTCCTAATTTATTCATTTCACCTCTCATTTTTGTTAAAAACTAAGTGCTCACAGAGAGCATCCGACCGTGGATAGTAAGCTATTCAAGGCATTGGTAATTTTGGCGTCGTTAAAACGTTCACGAATCATGATTCAGCTAGTATAACACTTCAAGAATTCGGGACAATGAAGGTAACACACCGCTGCATAATGCTATTAGAAAATGTGACTCCAAGACGGTGTTCGCAATGATAAATGAGGATTCCGATATGCTGTGTTAACGAATCAAATCGGTCTCCACTCTTCTTGGCCATTGATGTGAGATTGACTTATATTGCTTGCCATATGGTTGACAAAAATGGGCACTCCCTTGACCGCAGAGGACGCAATGGGCTCACGATTCTTCACAGTGCCATCATCAAGTCCGATTATGGTACGTAGGACTACCGCTCCGTTTAAACTAGGTTTCATAATTTCTCCGCTTTATACGAATTAGCAGATAAGGACCCATGGGTGGGTAGAATTCATCCACAAAAACTGAGGTGTAAGGAGAGTGTGCCAATGAGCTTATATACCCATTTAGACTATTGAATTTTTTTCATATGAGATACAGATTTTTTCCTAATCTGAAAATTTCTGGAGTTTTAGAAATATTTCTCGATATGAGCGTAACTTTTAAAAATTTAATGTTATGAGTCATTTAACAATATATTGTCATTGATATTAAAAATAGAATATAATTTGCTTTTAAAAGATAAAATTTGAGCAAATTTGAATATGTATATATTATTTCTAAATCTCTCTGTCAAATATGTGGATATTTGTTTTAATTAGTGTATTGTTGATCCTTTATCTATCAGTTTAAGTTTTTCGGTCAAATACTTTCTCTAATATGGTATATGTTAGACCCAAGGCGTCCAGTACAATCCTGCCTATTTGCAAACACTCCTCAATTACCTGACTTCTCTTACCTCTCGCTCCGTCTAGGAGCAGTCTCCTATTTATTGTTGGTTGGTGTGTATTTTTTGATGTTAAATCCGGAGATACATAATATTTTTGCTGATGAAATTAGTTAAAATCAGTTGTCATGGCCAAGATGCTGGAGGCAAACAGAGATCTCATTAATGTACGAGATGTGCGTAATTGGAATCCCCTTCACCATGCCGCATACTTAGGTCATTTAAAAATTGCATGTCGATTATCAGATGAGATGATACGCTTGCATATCAACTTGACTGTAACGGGCACAGTCCTCTTCATCTAGCCACCGAGAATGGCAAGCTATCTATCATGAAAAAGCTTCTCCATTCTTAGCCAGATTCCGTCGAGTTTCTTGATGGAAAAATAAACGTAACATCGTCCATCTTGCAGCACAAAATCGACATGCACATATTATTGTTTTGATTTCGAAGCTACCAGAGAGGGAAGCTTTGATCAACTCACCTGATGTTAATAGGAATACCCCCTTTGCTTCTTGCTGCCGTTAACAATCGTATCAACGTGGTCTGCATTCTTGCGAGAAATAAGTGTGGATATAAGGGCAACCAACGATAACCAGCAGACTGCTCTAGTAATCGTCCGCTCTACAACTTATGGGGAAATGTCGAAGGTACAATCACTTTGATTTCTCTCCAAATATTAATAGTTCAATTGAATTTTCATTAACACTCTATACCGGCCAGGACACAGTGTAATTATTTTCCAAAAAGTGGGGCGAGTTTATAAAAATTGTAGGGGTAATTATAACCATCCTTAAGAGAAAATGATACAATTCATAATTTGAGAATAATGATTAATCGCCAATAATTTGAGAGATCATCATTTGTGAGTATTACCGCAATAAGAGTAAATAGTCAAGGCACAAAAAGTTTAAAGTTAACAAAAATATTTTTAATAACACGAGGTTGATGAATTTTCAAACAAAAGATAGAAATTATTAATTTATTGAAACAATAAGACGTCTTTGTGGTTTTCTCATACAGTTAGTCTTACAATTCCAAAATTTATATGATAATATTGTCCATCATACTTGTAACTTAATGGAAAATGATAAAGAGACAAGGTGCTGACAAAAACAACCATAACCAGTGTTAATTCAGTGATTTGCTATTCAATCAGTACACTAAGGTGCTGTTTGTTTTTTAATCTGAAGTCTGAATTTAACTTTTTTTTCAGACATTTACTTATTACATGCGGTTTTTGGCTATAAAAGCACTGAAGGGGGCCGATGCATGGCAAGCTCAATATGACATCTTAGACCGTGGATACTCAGCTAATGGCACAGAAAACATAGAGAACGTTAGTCAGCAAAACTCAGCCAGCGGAACAGCAAATACAGAAATAGATCATCAGCAAAACTCATCTACTAATGGAACAGCAAACAAAGAAGTATTATTAGGTCAAAAGAACGATGAAATGGCAAAAACACTCTTAGTGATGGCAACAGTGATGGCCACATTCACATTCTCATCTGCTTTCACTATTCCAGGAGGTTACAAGGATAAGGACACGCCAATTTTGCTCAGAGAAAAAGGTTTTAAAGCATTTATCATCGCAAATACCAGAGCCATGACAACTTCTCTTACTGCTGCTATTTTCGTGTTTGGACACTTCTTTTACAGAAACGTTAGAGATGTTCCAGTGAAATTCATCACTGCTGCAGTGCTGCTGTTCTCTTATGCCCATTGGATTTGTGTCACCGTTCTTCGCATTCTCAAGCAGATTGTTCACTGTTTTGTCCAACAATTTGACCCTTGCTATAGCTGTGTGTGCAATTGGCTTCGGTTTGCCACTCCTTATGTTCTTCTTTGTCAGCTGCTTTGATGCCCTGTTTTATCTGCACACATCAAGTACTTCATAGATGACTGGCTTGGACTTCATTCAGATTGTTGATAATTTCGAAAGGTTCAAGGTTCCGATACGGAATCTTTGCAATGCATTTGGATTTTCCGTACACTTGTTTCTACGGTTGTTGATGCTAACAATCTTCCCAGTGTTCGAATACTTATCGGAAGAAGACGAACGTTATTACCGTCTGAGCTATGCACGATTCTGGGTTAATCTGTTAACTCAGCGCTGCAAATACAGAATAATTCATTTTTATTCTTCTTCCAAGGAGAAATTCTTCACAACTTAGCAACGATTCCGGCAGGTGGTTTTGAGGGAAATTTAAACGCCGGACGTACTGTATCACTCAACTGTTGGTAAGCCAAGCATCAATTGTTATTTAAAATAACTACATGCGAATGTTTGAACGCATGCACTGCCTTTTATTTCTTATTGTCCTTTTATTTTTAATTTCCTGTTTGGGTTGCCAACCGAAGCCCACCCCCTCCAGAGAGTATGGATCACTACATCTCAAAAATTTGTCTTGCTTCAGTTGAAGCAAATGCGGGATGGGCATGGGTTGGGTTGAATTAGATTTGTAAAAACTTGTTGGAAGGTTAGACAAGTCAGGGTCTAATAAGCAATTTAAGTTAGTTTAAGTGTTATGATAAGATTGTAAAATGAAAAATATAATTTCAGATCAGTTTATGATTTTCTTTAAGAGCAGGATTCGATCATCATGGCCAGCTTTGTCTCAAACCAATCCTTCAACGTTAACCCAGAACAACCATCGAACCATATCAATAATACTTTACGAAACAACCTTAGTTCCCTTCCACAATTAAACCTGATTGACATAACTTCCTCATATGGAAATCCTAAATTCTTCCAACATTAAGAGCGTATGACTTGGAAAGATTTGAGTGGCACCAAGCCACGTCCAAATCGAAAGACTATCACCATAGACCAAGATCAAAGTATTTTCACCAATCCTAACCCAAAGTTCTACAACTGGATAAGACAGGATCAACTTCTCTTGGGGTGGTTACTTTCGAATATCTCGGAAGGTGTTCTGGGCACTGTAGTTGACTGTAACACTTCCTATGAATTATGGACAGCGATTGTAAGGCTGTTCTCCTCTCAATCGAAGCCTCGGATCCTTCAGTTCAACTCCAAACAATTAAAAAGGGGAATCTCTGTGATAGACTATTTTTCCAAAACTAAAAATATTGCTGACAATTTGTCTGAAGTAGGAAATTCTATGACTAAGGAAGACCTGGTGTTATATTTATTATTAGGTGTGGGATATGATCCAGTTTTTGTCAACATAACTTTGAGTGTTATGACAAAAACTTTTAGTGAAAACCATCACTTATAACTCAGGAATATTTATGTTGTATCACTAAGAACCAATAATAAATTATACGGAAGCGTACCTGAATTCATAATGCTGAATTCCTCTCTAGGGTTGTGTGGTTGGCCTTCCAGATCAACACATTTTCTTAGTGAACCCTTTAAGTTTCTCACTGCTCTCTCTTTGATGATGGGACGTCAGTAGAGAATAGAAAGATTATATGTGACTTTAGGACCTTGACCACTTATATAGACAACATTTTCATATTGTCATTAGGTATTCCTAATTCTGCCCATCATAGAATTAGAATACTATTAGGTCTCTACACATTAAAGGCCCACACCCTATTAGATACATTAAAACCCATAAAAACAAAACTTAATTAAATCACTTTTAATTTGGCTTAATGTTATTTGACAGTCCGCAATACATAATTATTCATATATAAGCCCAACGTTGGATTAAAGATCTAACAATGTTAGATTAAAAAATCCAACAATCTCCCACTTGGGCTATATGTGTAACCTTATAATTATGCTTTGCGAAAATAACCGTATGAGCTCATCCTTACTGTCATTGCCGATATGTATCTATAACCAATCTGGTCCATCAATCATACCAACATAGGATCAAAGCGGCCTTTGTTACCATTATTGTAACTCGACCCATCAATGATCACTATGCCAATACAACTGAATAACATGGATCATGATGTGGATGTGCAGCATGGAAATTTCATGCAATATGATCTGAACATGCCTATTTCCAATTGGTCCACATTAAACTTTAGTGAGATCAAACCATATTAAAATCAGAGTGTGAATAAACCAAAACTTTATTTCTGCAGAAAATAACCTTAATATATCCATAAACCGAAATAATTGAAAATGTCTATAACATAAGAGCATTTAAAACTACAAAACTCCCACTAGAACTGAATATTCTTTAATGACATAACACCCATACGAGCAACATGCTCATGGAACGTTTTGGGTGACAGTCCTTTAGTAAGCGGATCCGCAATCACGGAGTTTGTACCAATGTGCTCTATAGACAACTGTTCATTCTGAACTCTTTCTTTAACAACTAGAAACTTGATGTCTATATACTTTGACTTCATCGAGCTCCTGTTGTTATTAGAATACAGCACTGCTGACTTATTGTCACAAAATAATCTGAGTGGTCTATCAATACCATCTACTAGACGCAATTCCGTGACAAAATTTCGTAGCCATATTCCGTGATTGGATGCCTCATAACACGCTATGAACTCTGTTGCCATAGTGGAAGAGGCTATAAGAGACTGTTTAGCACTTTTCTAGGAGACAACACCCCTAGCTAGCAGATAGATGTAACCCGAAGTGGATTTCATACTATCTTGACATCCAGTAAAATTGGAGTCAGTATACCCAACGAGCTCAAGCTGATCTGACCTCCAATATGTGAGCATGTAGTCTTTTGTTCTCTGTAAGTACCGCAAGACTCGTTTGGCTGCTTTCCAATGGTTTAATCCTGGGTTGCTTAAATATCTGCCCAACATCCCAGTAACGTACGCAATATCTGGTCGCGTACAAACCTGAGCATACATCAGACTTCCTATCGCTGACGCATAAGGAAACTTCTGCATTTTCATTTCCTCAAAATCATTTTTGGGGCATTGATTGAGACTAAATCTGTCTTCCTTAGCCACAGGGGTATCACCTGTTTGCAATCTTGCATGCCATATCTCTTGAGAACTGTTTCGATATAGCTCTTTTGTGATAATCTAAGAATACTCCAAGAGCGGTCCCGGTGTAACTGTATGCCTAATACAAAAGAGGCATCACCAAGATCTTTCATCTCAAAATTCTTGGCTAGAAATCTCTTGGTGTCGTGCAATAAGCCTATATCGCTGCTGGCAAGAAAAATGTCATCGACATATAAAACCAGAAAAATATACTTGCTCCCACAAAACTTATGGTATATACAATCATCAACCAAATTTATCTCGAAACTGAATGAGATGATCACTTGATGAAACTTAAAATACCATTGTCGAGATGCTTGTTTGAGCACATAGATGGATTTCTTAAGTTTGCAATGTCACCATTGAGAAACGATGTCTTAACATCCATCTGATGAAACTCAAGATCGAAATGCGCCACTAATGCCATTATGATCCTGAAAGAGTCTTTCGAACAAACCGGAGAGAAAGTCTCTTTATAATCGATGCCTTCTTTCTGTGTAAAGCCTTTTGCGATAAGACACGCTTTGTACCGTTCCATATTGCCTTTCGAATCCTTTTTGGTCTTAAATATCCATTTGCAACTAATAGGTTTCACACCTTCTGGCAATAGGACGAGATCCCATACATCATTGTCCTTCATAGACTTTATTTCCTCATTCATGGCATCAATCCACTTTTGAGAGTTAGAACTTTTCATAGCTTGACGGAAATTAATCGGATCATTTTCCATCACGCCGATGTCTACATCATGTTCTTAGAGAAATACAATGTAATCGTCTGACACTGCACCTCTCCTTTCTCTAGTGGACCTCCTCAATGGCATAGGTTCTTGAGGTGGTAGAGTTTGTTCTTCTGGAACAACTTTTTGTATTGGGGGTTCTCCAACATTATCTTGATTTGTTGTCTCTTGAACAAAGTCAGGAATGAGATCCTAATCAATGCCAAAGACACCTATGGGAATATCAACATATTCTTCTTCAAGGATAAAGTCTCTTATTGTATCTCTCCCCGCAAACTCGACATCCTCAAAGAACCGAGCATTTCCTGACTCAAAGATCGACTTAGTTGTGGGATCATAAAACTTGTACCCCCTGGATCGTTCAGAGTATCTAATAAAGTAGTAACTCACCGTTCTTGAGTCCAGTTTCTTCTCATTGGGCCTATAAGGTCTTGACTCAGCTGAACATCCCCAACTATGCAGGTGCTTTAGACTAGGCTTTTTGCATGTCCAAAGCTCGTAAGGGGTCTTGCAGTCGCTTTAGTTGGAACCCTATTAAGGATATACGCTGCAGTCTTAAGTGCTTCTCCCCAGAGTGATTCTGGTAAGGTAGAATGACAAATCATACTCCTCACCATATCCTCAAGCGTCCTGTTTCGTCTTTCAGCAACACCATTCATAGTGGCCGAACTCGGCATAGTGTACTGTGGGACGATACCTCATTCTTTTAGGAATTTAGCAAACGGTCCTAGATGTTGTTCACCTGAACCATCATATCTACCATAGTACTCACCACCACGGTCAGATCTAACGCTTTTAATTCTTTTGCCGAGTTGGTTCTCAACTTCAGCCTTAAAATTTTTGAACGTATCCAAGGACTGTGACTTTTCATGGAGGAGATATATGTAGCCATATCTAGAAAAATCGTCTATGAACGTCATAAAATATTATTGACCATTCCAAGCTGCCACAGGGAATGGCCTACAAATGTCTGTATGTATGAGTTCTAAGACATCCGAAGTCCTATTGGTTTCAAATCTCCTTTTATGGGTTTGTTTTCCCTTGATACAGTTAACACATATATCAAAGTTTGTAAAATCTAAGGGGTCAAGAATTTCGTCTAACACAAGTCTCTCTATTCTCCGTTTAGAGATATGACCCAATCTCCTGTGTCATAACGCAGCCGAATTCTCATTGGTTAATTTTCTCTTTAAACCTCATGTACTTAATTGCAGGGATTCATTAAATGAAGCAATCATATCAAACATATATAGATTATCATTACCCGACAAATAACTAGAACCAACCAATTTTGAATTATGAAATAAATTGAATTTTCTATTCCCAAATGAATAAGAATAACCAGATTTGTCCAAAGCGGAAATAGAAATCAAATTCGGTCGAAAAGATGGAACAACAAATATTTCATTAAGATCCAAATAAAATTCAATTTTTAACAATAATCTAAAATTTCCGATTGCTTCAACTTCAACTGTTTTGCCATCACCCACATAGATGTATCTCTCACCATCACTGGGTTTTCGGCAATTCAGGCAACCCTGCGTAGACACACTGATGTGAGCGGTTGCACCAGAATCTATCCACCATGTGTGTCTAGGCACCGTAGTTAAATTAACCTCAGAACAAACCAACTAAGAAGTATACCTTTCTTAGCACGCCTTGTGTGGTAATTAGTGCAATGCTTTTTCTTATGCCCCTCAGCTCCACTGAAGAAACAACCAGTACCTTCCTGATCACCAGGTTTCTTTTGTTGTTTCTTTTGGGGAGTTGTATCTGCAACTTTCTTAGCCTTCTTCCTTTTCTTACCTTTGTCCTTGCCTTTAGAGGTAGAGGCAAAGTGAGCACTTTCTGTCTTATCTTTCTTAAGCCTATCCTCTTCCTGAACACAGTGTGATATGTGCTCATTTAGAGACCAAGTCTCTTTCTGACAATTATAGCTCACCTTAAATTGGTTAAACTGTGTTGGTAAGGATATTAAAACCAAATGCACTAGCAAGTCCTCAAAGAGTTCAAGCTTTAGTGCTCTGAGCTTAGAAGTAAGATGAGACATATCCATAATGTACTCCCTAATATTGCCTTTACCCCGTATACCTCATTGAAATTAGGCTTGTCAAGAGCGTACCGATTTCAGCCTTTTCATTCTTGACAAACCTCTGTTCAATCTATGCAAGGAACTCTTTAGCCGTAGTTGCTTTTTTAGTCATTGAGCCCCTGGATGCTTCTGGAATGGCTTTCTTTATGATCATAATGCACATGCGATTTGATCTCTTCCACCTTTCTATTTCCCTTTTATCATCAGGGGTACTCTCATCTGTAAGAGGTGGGAGAGAATCAACCCTTAATGCAAGGTCAAGATCCATGACTGCAAGAACTATTGAGAGGTTCTCGTGCCATGATTTGAAGTTAGAGCCATTTAGCATAGGAATAGAATTGATGTTGGCAGTAATATTCGCAGTAGACATAATTAAATCTAGAACAACAAACAAACAAAACAAGCTCATATTAGTATTTAAAACAAAATTAAATTCAAATAAAGGTAAACCCTATCTCAAGATATCGGACACACTATTAACATTTCATCTTTGGACAAAATATTAACTTGTAAGTGATATCATGGCGCAGTAATCAAACACTGATAATAAGAACATGTCAAACAATAAATCTTCCTTTGGGCCGATTTATTATTCACATGTAAAACCGAATAATCATCACATGTTTATTACCATAAGTGCACATGTAATTCTATTAAATATGGACCTTCTTTTGGGCCGATCGATATTCATAGAAATTACATGTACAAAACCTTTTATATTCCAAAATAAATTAATTTCCACAAGAGAGGCCACTTTGGTGACATGTTGCTTCAACTAATTCACCTCAAAATACATATAAATATACCAATATTCAAATTGAAAATTGCACAAAATTACCATAAAAAGGAGAAGAAAAAATTAAAAAAAATTCAGATCAAATCGGTCAACGATCAATCGTTGACCGTTGACTAGTCCACCATTGACCGGTTCGGATGAACCGGTTCGGGTCAAAACCGAACTGGGACTGAACCAACCCCAAAAATAAACCTAAATCCCTAACCTTAATTTGTTTTTTCCCTTTTTTTTTCCTTCTTCTTTGAGTGGCGGCCATGGCCGCCACTTCACCTGACTGCCGAGGCTGCTGGCGCGGCTAGCAGCGCCTCCCGCTCTTTTTTTTTTTTTTTTTATGCTGCGGCGAAACTAATCCGCTGCTGCCTGGTGGCCGTGGTGTGCTTGGGCCGTGCCTCTCCCAGCCCTAGTGGTGGCAGTAGCTACCGCCGGCTAAAACCATATAAACGGAAACTTTTTTTTTTAAATTCGAATTTTGAAAAAGAAAAAAAAAATTCCAGATTTCAAATATTTTGTAATGCCAGAAACAACCACAAATATTTGTTCTCCAATTCAATAATTTCAATGATTCAGGTATTATTAAATTTGAGAACACCAAAGATTTTAATCATTAATCAAAATTAAATTTGATTCTCAATGATTTAACATGAAGAGGCTCTGATACCACTTGTTATGACAAAACCTTTTAGTGAAAACTATCACCTATAACCCAGGAACATTCATGTTGTATCACCAAGAACCAATAATAAATTATGCGGAAGCGTACCTGAATCTATAATGCTGAATTCCTCTCTAGGTTTGTGTGGTTGGCCTTCCAAATCAACACGTTTTCCTAGTGAGCCCTTTAAGTTTCTCACTGCTCTCTCTCTGATAATGGAATGTCACTAGAGAATATAAAGATTACATGTGATCTGGGGACCATGACCACTTATATAGATAACTTTTTCCTGTTGTTATTAGGTTTTCCTAATTCTGCTCATCATAGAATTAGAATACCATTAGGTCTCTACACATTAAAGACCCACACCCTATTAGATACATTAAAGCCAATAAAACCAAAACTTAATTAAATCACTTTTAATTGGGCTTAATGTTATTTGACAGTCCGCAATACATAATTATTCACATATAAGCCCAACGTTGGATTGAAGATCCAACAATGCTAGATTAAAAAATCCAACATTGAGGACTAAGATACTTCCTTTACAAGAAGTTCTTGCGACGCTATTAAACCAAGAAAGTAGACTTTAGAACTAGAACCAATACCATTGCAACTTTTCTCAGGGACTAAAAGCTAAGAAGCATCTTGGATACAAGAATCAATGTCAGCAGTATAACAATAAGTTTCAGAAGTGGCAGAGGTCGTGGCAAGAATAATGGTAATGGTGGTGATGGAAGAAACTCGAACAAGCCAACCATTGTTTGTCAAAGTTGTGGAAAATATGGACATTCAGCAACTGATTGTTATCACCGCATGAATGATGGTTATACAGGACAAAATCAAGCACCGGATGCATATATTATTGATGCTCTAGAAGGAGGACGAGAGCAAGGCTAGTTTGTAGACAGCGGAGCCACAAATCACTGGACGAATGATTTGAATAATTTGAATTTGAGGGCTAAATATAAAGGTGCTGAGAAGGTAACTGTAGGTGAGGTCAAAAACTCAAAATCTTTCATGTTGGTCATTCTGCAATGCCTATTTGCCAGCAGAACAATAACACACACCATTTTCTGCATCTAAAGTTGACGCTTCCACTTAAACATCTTCAACTTCAAAAACTAGGACGAAACCATTTTCTGCATCTAAAGCTAACGCTTCCACTTAAACATCTTCAACTTCAAAATCTAGGACGAAATCTTGCATTTTGAACAATATTTAATAATATTAAACTTATTAAATAAAATATTATTATCAACAATATTTAATAACATTAAGCTTATTAAATAAAATATTATTATATTCATAGAGAATTAATAATATACCATATACTATCTTTATTTGAAAATATATTATTATTAATTTATTTAATTTAATAGTATTATATTTATTTACTATTAATAATTAATAATAGTAAAAGTTTATTAAAAAAATATTAATTTTGTACTATATTATTAATAATAATGTTTCATTTTTGTTGCTTTTATCAATAATTTTTAATTTACATAATTACAATTAAAATTAATAAAAAATTATGATTTACATAACTAAAAATGTTAATAATAATTATTAAGTTATATAATTAAAATTAATAATAAAATAAATAGTTTATTTTATAAATAAATTTTTTATTAAAATATTTTTTTATCAATATTGTAACTAAAAAGTATGATTTTTTAAATAGGGGTATAATTATAATTTGAAACTATTCACTCCCAATCCAAAATAATATAAACACATAAATATAATTCTAATTTTTATTCTACACTCCTATTTCAGTATAAGTAAACAACCTACTCCCACCCTCACTCCATACTCTCAAAATTCTCACTTCTCAAGATTTTTAATCTAATCCGAGAAATAAACGCTACCTTAAGTTTACGCTGCTGCTTCCTCCTCTTCTTTCTCTTCTTGTGGCTGCTCTCTGTCTCTATTGTGTGTGCGCGCGGCTGCCTTTCGGCTGACTTCCCCTAATGCTTCAATTCATGACCTTTTTATAGTAATAATGCTTGCCGCCTCTTTTATTCCTAAGCCCACAAGAATTTTGAAGCCCATCACATGCTTGCCAATTAATTGAATCAAAGTGCCCTCTACGTGAATAACTAGAAATTGAAAGTCAACGGACCTTTTCTTCTTTTCCTTTTATTCTTCACGTGATTTGCCATATTTTTCAACTAAATCTTCAATGCTTCCCCCATGTGATTGCATGCATGATGGTAAATCCTGCTTGATTTGTTTCAATTTGAATTTCTTTATTTCTTTCCCTTTCTCATTCCTTCAAGCAGATTTCTTCTAGAATATTCTAATTTAATTCATGTTTAATTTTAACTCTTTAATTTCAGATTATATCTAAAATAACAAAATATAGAAGTTAAGATACAAATTAAAATAATAAAATATAATTTACTAAATTAAAAATTAACTAAAATAACTAGAATATTTAAGACTAAAACAAGTAAAAGTTGGAGAAATAAATAGTAAAATATGTAGAAAATACGCACTTATTACCCCACAACTGTCTCGTAACTAACGCACTTACTCAATACCCAGTAGGCATATTCAATCAACCCACTAACATCCACGAATTAACGGTGGTGTGGCATATTCGGTTGCTTATAAAACCCACTAAACCAAGGTAAGACACTACTTTTGGGGGGGGGGGGGGGGGGGGACTCTGCTTCTCTAATTCCAGAATTTCTTTTCTTTTCTTAAGTTATTTCTTTATTGTGGGAAATAAAGTCTTTACTCAAAGTAATTATAATTGAGCCATAGAAGTTGTAGTACAAGTTTTTTCAGGAACCTGAGAATTAAGTCAGAGGGTTTCTGCTGGAAAAACATTCGACGCCCCCTGATTGTTCTTTGTGATCGCAAGAGAAGACAGTGTGGAGTGTTCGAGGTCATCAGCATCTGTTAGAAGAAAGCAAGTTAAGCCAGTACTATTTCCTATAAAAAAACAAACTCAAGCGTTGACGTAGTCATCTGGTCGCAGTAACGAAGTCGACTAGATTTCCACATCAACGTTTTGGCTCCGTCTGTGGGAAAGGGACAAAAAGCTACCTTTCAATGAACAAGTCGTAAAGTGGAAGTTAATGTTTGAAGGAAGGATTGCAAGTGTGGATGTTGGGCAAAATAATTTCCAGGGGGAAAGATTAGGGGTAAATGAAATAGTTACCATGCAGGAGAGAGCAAATGAGGCAAAGGATAGAGCAGTATAGGAAAAAATTGAGTGAATGAAAATGCAAATGGAAACTTTGACAACAGTTCTGCATGAGTTGTGACATGGGAAAAGAAGATTGAATAGGAGAAGCTCAGAGGAGAATCGAGATGTTCCAGATCTAGCAACTGAATTCCACGTGATGAACAAGACTTGGGAGCAAGAGGTTAATGGCGTAGTGAGCAAAACACTACCAGCAGAGCAGGTGCCAGCCTTGAAAAAAGGGAGCTGAGGCAACATTTACATGACACTGAGCGTGAACGTGAACAAATCGGTACTCAGAATCCTGGTCGTGCAGTAGAATTGGAAGCGGAGGTGTGGAGATTGGCTGAGATCATCGATGATATGCAAGGCTGAGTAAGAGCTCCAAGTTGGAAGATTATGCTAGATAGCGAATCCTCGCTTTTAGTGGAGATTATGAGCACCACAATCCCAATGGATTTTCACTTTCCTGATCTCAAGTTCTCTAGGAAAAGCGACCCTTTAGTGTACATTAAACGTTTAAATGACATGACAGCAATGCAGGGACTAACGTAAACACAAAGATGTAGAGTATTTCCACTAACATTAAAAGGGCGAGCACGAGAGTGGTATTGTAGGTTGCCTCGTGGAGTATCGGAAGTTTCAAGTAGAAGTGTGTGGAGTTTGTAGAGCAATTTCGTAAAGCTGTAGCCCTAGAAGATTGATATAATGGAATTAATAAGGATCAAGCAGGGGAAGGATGAGCCACTTCAGGAATTTGTGAAGCAATACCATAGAACAGTCCTCGATCTCGAGGCCTTCAACCATCCGCAAGCATTGAGCGGATTGAAAGAAAAAGTGAAGATAAGAAGGCTGTGGTACAATTTAAGGAATCCAACAATTGGATTGTACTCAGCTACATATGATCAGGCGAAGAGAGATTGAGATCGAGGAGGAACAGATGACAAGGATCATAAGTGAGCAGCTGAAGGAACTAAGGCGTAAGGAGAGGAGAATTTAAAAAAGAGGTGGTTTTGCTAGGCAAAATGAAAGACTATCTTTAAGCAGAGGAGCAGATGGTCGAACAGCCCCTTATTCATGATTTCAAAAACCCTCCCAATTTCACCAAGACATAATCCCCCTTCATAAATTCTCGAACAGAAACCACTAGAGAAAATAAAACCAAACATATAACCATCTCCAGCACAACATCCCAACAGCCCACCATCCACTGAACACTAGATTCAACAGACCGAGTCCTGTACCACATTCTCCAGTTCATAACAACTTCCATGCAAATGATTGACCAAAGTCCAACATATAGGCAGTATACTCTCTTAAAAGTCTCTTTAGACGAGTTGTTCCACGCCATAAAAGATCGAGGTTTATTATGTCCTCTGCCACTGATTGCCAAAGCGACCAATGAACGAGATAGGAGCAGATTCTGTAAGTTTCATGGCACTCATGATCATACAACGGCCTAATGCCGCGACTTAAAAAATCAAGTAGAAGATCTGGTAAGGAACCGGTATCTGGATGAGTTTAATGATGGTAATTATCCTTTGGTAGATCAGCAACTTATGGGAGAGGAGGAGGTTGGAATAATGGTCGAGAGCAGTCGATGGCCAGGATTATAGCAGGAGGCCCAATGACAACTGGAGATTCAAATAAAGCCTGTAAAGATTATAAGAGATATGCAATGACCAGCCGAGAAGTACTTTTCAATATGTCGGCAGTAAAAAGACCCAAGAACAGGTAAGTCCTGATTAAGTGGATAGAAGATGATGAGGACGAGGTGTTATATCCGCATGAGGATGTTCTAGTAATAAAGGCCAATGTCGCAAATGAGGAGTTCAATAGAATACTTGTAGACTCGGGGAGCTTAGTAGACGTTCTTTTCAAGTCTGCTTTAAAGGAGATGGGAATCACGGATTTGAGGTTGGAACACACCAACACCTCTTTAAAAGGATCTGGAAGAAGAAGGTTGATGCCTCTGGGAGTAGTCGAGCTACCAATGATGATCGGCTCGCAACCATTCGAAAAGACTATGATGCTCGACTTCTTAATGGTTGAAGAAAATAGCCAGTATCAAATGATTTTCGATGCCCATTCCTAAGGACCAGCAAAGCAGAGATGTTTAATCATTACCTAACACTCAAATACCACGTAAATGGTGTAGTGAAAGTGGTAAAGGAAGACTAGAAGATTGCTAGAGCTGCTACAGAACCGCAGCTAGAGAAACCTTACAGATTATCTCGTTAGATACGCGAGGGACATCTAAAAAAGGAAGGCAAGAACTGGGTGAAGACGTACAAGAAGTGATGATATGGCAAGATAATTCATATAAGACTGTAAAGATCGGTTTGAACAAAAAAGAAGTGTTGACGAGAACGTTGGTCAATTGTTTGCGGGCACACTTCGATGTGTTTGCTTGGTCACACAAGGACATGTCAGGAATTGATCCGAGAATTGAGTGCTATAAGCTGGCAATATGTAAAGATGTAAGGCCAGTGAAACAGAAGAAGAGGG
Source organism: Murraya paniculata (assembly GCA_030449075.1). Taxonomy (NCBI): domain Eukaryota; kingdom Viridiplantae; phylum Streptophyta; class Magnoliopsida; order Sapindales; family Rutaceae; genus Murraya; species Murraya paniculata. Next base: position 100,750 of record JAEVFN010000135.1, on the reverse strand, counting down.
GTTTCAACCAGGAGAGATACGATGCCATAAATAGTGAGGTAGAGAAGTTACTGCGAGCAGGATTCATCAGGAAGTTGACTATCCCAAATGGATTTCTAATGTGGTCTTAGTGAAGAAGGTCAATGGGAAATTGAGAATGTATGTAGATTTCACTGACCTTAACAAAACCTGCCAGCTTATTTAGTTTTATAGATGCATTTTTGGGTTATAATCAGATACCCATGTATGAACAGGACGAGGAGCACACCGCTTTCATCACTAACCAAGGATTGTTCTGCTACAGGTAATGCCTTCGGCCTTAAAAATGCAGGTGCAACCTATTAAAGAATGGTGAACAGAATCTTCAAACCTTTAATTGGCGAACAATGGTGGTGTACATGGATGACATGATCACTAAGTCTAAGAATCCTAAAGAGCATGTGAAGCATCTCGAAGAGACCTTTGAGCTGCTGAAGAAGTATAAGATGAAGCTAAACCCCAAGAAGTGCGTATCTGGTGTGAGTTCGGGAAAATTTTTTGGATTCATAGTGAGCCATAAATGAATTGAGGCAAATTTCGAGAAGATAAGGGTTATTGTGGATACGAAGTCTCCTCACACACTCACGGAGATACAGAGTCTCATAGGCAAGTTGGTAGTAATAAATTGATTCATATCATGAACAACAGAGAGATGCCACGTCTTCTTTTAAATCATGAAGAAAGGAAAAAAAGATGGAATGGATGACTGAGTGCGAGGAGGCATTCTAGCAGTTGAAAGAGTACCTGCTTAGAGCTCCATTACTGTCAACGCCAAGAGTAAGTAATGTGTTGTACTTGTACTTGGTGGTATCTCAATGGGCCACGAGCTCAGTTCTTGTGGGGGAAAATGAGGGGACACAGCATTTGGTATATTACACAAGCAAAGCCTTACTAGATGCTGAGATCAGATATCCGAAGATGGAGAAGTGAGCAGTAGCGCTAGTTACGATTGCTTAAAATTTGAGACCCTACTTTCTAGCTTATCCATTGGTCATGATGCCAGACTGATCGCTCCGTCAAACATTACAAAGCCACAAGCCTTCGATTGCTTAGTAAAGTGGTTCGTGGAACTGAGTGAGTTTGACATAAGTTATTAATCTCGAACAACAATAAAGGCACAAGGATTAGCTGACTTTGTTCTTGAATGCATGGAACCTAATAAAGAGGCTAGCAGCAATCAAAGGGTAGACAAAGTAAACACTAGCGAAGTCTGGCTAGTGACGGTAGACGGATCCTATGGAGAACAGGGAGCAAGAGCAGGGGTCATTTTATGTAGCCTTGATGGCATAAAGTTTCATATTCGTGAAAGTTTAAATTTGAAGCAACAAACAATTAGGTAAAATATGAAGCCTTCAGCGCAGGATTAAAGTTGGCTTTAGCATTATGAGCAGATAAAGTGAAGATTCGAACAAATTCTCAGCTCATGGCCAATCATCTCAATGAGAGTTTCCAAGTAAGAGGTGAAAAGATAGAGTTGTATTTAAAAAAAGCGAGACAATTGATAAAGATGTTTCAGGTGGTGGAAGTCGAGCAGACATTGAGGATGAAAAACTATCGAGCAGACATTCTAGCGAGGATGGCAGCAACGTTGAATGCAAAATACCAAGGATTGCTCTAGTGGAAGTCAAAGCTTCCCCCAATATTGAGCAGGAAGTGGAGGTGATGAACACAGATGCAAGGAGTTCATGGATGGATCTGATTATTTCCTATATTCAAGATGGAACGTTGCTAGCAGACAAAAAGCAAGCAAAGAAGCTAAGATGTCAAGCAATGAGATACACTCTAATCAATGGTGTGTTATATCGACGATATACCTTTACGATGCTTAAATGATGATGAAGCAGATTATATGCTGAGAGAAGTACACGAGGAAATTTGTGGGAACCACTCAGCGGCATGATCGCTGGCTTTCAAAGTTCTAAGGCAAGGATACTTCTAGCCAACGATGCACTGAGATGCACAGGACAAAATCGGGAATTGTAAGAGTTGCCAGAGCTTCGCCAGCTTTCCTGCACAGCCACCAGAGAAGCTCACCACCATGTCTTCATCATGGCCTTTCGTACAATAGGGAATCGATCTAATAGGTCCCCTACTAAAAGGATGAAAAGTAGTAACCCATTCCATTGTAGTAATTAATTACTTCATGAAGTGGGTTGAGGTCGAGGCCCTCAGTAAGATAATGGAGAAGAAGGCAACTGGTTTTGTCTAAAGAAACATTATATATAGATACGGGATTCCTTATACCCTCATAGTAGATAATGGAAGGCAATTTGATAACCACAGTTTCAGAGAGTTTTGTAAAAATTTGGGCATCGAGTTGAGGTTCTGCTCACCTGCCCATTCAAAGACAAATGGTCAAGTTGAGACAACAAATAAAACTATAAAGAAACTCCTGAAAACCTTACTAGGAGAAAAGAAAGGGGCATGGGTTAATGAATTACCTGGTGTGCTATGAGCCTACAAAGCCACCCATAAAACAGTCACAGGGGAAACTCCGTTTGCCTTAACCTTTGGACATAAAGCCGTCGTCCTAGCAGAAGTTAGAATGGGCACACATTGGACAGAATACTTTGATGAGGAGCTAAACGACAAGCAAATATGCTTAAAGTTGGATTTGCTAGCTAAAAAGGGGGAGATAGCCTCGAGGAGAGCGGCGGAGTATCATCAGAGAATTGCTCGCTATTATAACCAAAATGTCAGGGTCCGATAATTTAAAAGTGGTGATTGGGCGTTGTGAAGGGGTAATCAGAGCAGGAAAGATCTAAGCCAAGGCATGTTCAGTCCCAAATGAGAAGGGTCGTACAGAGTTTTGCGAGCCACGTGCCCAGGAGCATACAAGTTGGCTTACGTACACAGATGGGAAGTCAAGAGGTCGTGGAATACGGAGCATTTCAAAAAGTATTTTCAGTAAGCATTTTCTTTGTAATTATTTGATTGATTGTATTTGTAATACAATATCGTTTATTTATAATTTGTAATTTATGAATTATGAACAAAAAGGCGTATGAGTATATTTATGGAATAAGATTGTCCTTCTTTACGTAAATTTTCTAAGGCAAGTAAAAGCTTGAAGTCTTACAGCCTCCTCGAGGCGAGATGAAAGGCAAATTTGTTAGAACCAACTCGATCAAACGAAGATGAGTAGGTAATCATTTGCAAAAATTTTTTATGGCAAGTAAAGGCTTGAAGTCTCAAAGCCTCCTCGAGGCTAGATGAAAGTTAAATTTGCCAGAACCTTCTCGATCCAACGAAGATAGTAGGCAACTATTCACAAATATTTTTTAGGGCAAATAAAAGGCTTAAAGTCTCAAAACTTGATCGAGGTGAGACATAGGTTGAGGTTTGCCTAAACTTGCTCGACTAGATGGAACCGAGCAGCCTATTCAAGGTGATAAAAGGCTTTAAGTCTCGAAGCCTGTTCAAGGCGAGACAGAGTCAAAATTTTGCCTGAAATTGCTCCACCAGATGAAGCTGAGCTGGTAATCGTCTAAGTACTAAAGCCCAAGGCAAATAACCCAAGTTTCATAATCCGTTCAAAGTGATGTTAGGGGTTAAAATTTTCTTGATTCTGCTCTACCAAGCGAAGACGAATGAGTAGGGGGTTACGCCAAAATTTAGAAAACTACATAAAGTCTCGAGGCTTCCTTGAGACATAACCATGCAGAAAATTCATGTAAACTTGCTTAGAGCATAAATAAACCAACAATCATGATATGCAAATAAAGTAAGGCACAAGTTTTATTAATACTCAATATACATGGACATGTGAAAAGTTCATAGTCTCATACAAAAATATTGCTCACCGATTGTAAAGATGAGGATTCACTTGTTCAATAGAGGAGGGGTTATCAACGGTAGCAGAGGAGGTGCCTACTTCAGTGCCCTTAGGAGATTCATCTTGGCCTCCAGTTTCTTGATCCTGCTCTTCCATGTACTTGTTCACACCATGTCCAACTCTGGATATTCTTTTTCTGAGGATAAATATGATGCAGTTGTAACTGAAGGCTAGCCTAGAGTTGTACTCCTCATCGGCTCGTTTTTCCAAGTTGCTGATTTTGTCCTTAATTTCATAAATTTGTGACTTTAAGGACCTTAGTTGCTCCTCGTAAGTAGATTTCTGGTTGCCAAGCTCATTTCTAACATAATCAAGTTCTCTTTTTACCTCAGACAGTTCTCATTCCAGCTGGATAGCCTTAGAATCAACAAGAGCACATTTCTCTTCAAGATCCATGACCTCCTAATGAAGCTTAGTCGATCGTTCTTCAACAAGCTTCGCTTTCTCGACCTTTTTGTTTAAGGTTTGGATTTTTGCTTGTTTCTTCCTGTCATACCGAGAGACCCTAGCCTTGACTTGTAATAACTGGCTGCGGTTACAAGCTGGAATGCGCTAACTTGAAGAATGTTCACCATTTTGTCCAAAGTTTGATCCTCAAGGTCCTCAACATATTTGAGCCGCACCAGCTTTGCATACTCTTTCTGGTAGGGTGCCAGAAAATCTGCTCGCTCTGACTGCTAGAGGGTTGGGTCAAATTAGTCACTGGGGTAAGAGTAAGATTCTTAGGACTCTTTCTACCCGATATTTAGCTTGTGTTTTCACCTTCTGCTTGGCAAAAGGGGTAGGAGAGTTGGTGGAGGAGACCTGGTTTAAGTAACTAGAGTTTTCTTAGAAGGAGTACGATTGCTGCTCGAATCACCTCTAGTGCGAGGACACTTCTTTAACATAGCACCAAGAATTATGTTGTCCATATCAATTGCCACTTAGATTAGGTAGGATTTGACGAGACTAGTGATCGTTAGGAGATCCTTACATGGGCAAGCATTGACTAAAGTAGTCTAAACTCACAGTAATAGCTCCTCTTCAATGTTGTAAACTGGGCTCCAAGAGTCTAAAAGATCGAAGTAAAAGATGAGAAGGAAATAAGTTAGTGATCATAAATCTAAGACGCTCAGAGTTGTAGGCAAACTAGAGTGTAAAAACAAAAATGAATATGGACAGTTTCGCTCAGAGTAGTAGGCAACTTGTCCCCAGTTTCCCACTCCAACAAAGAAAAATTTTCTCTTCCAATCATCACATGAGGTTGGAATGTTTGTAACAGGCTTTCTCTTTTTGGAGCTTAACATGAAGTAATACTAGCCCGTAACCTTTAGGCTATTCCTAACTGATATAAATTCTTTATCTCATTGACCGGAGGTTCACTCAGTCAACATCTCCTGCACAACATAAACAGACTAGAAAGCACTCTCCATCTATTTAAATTGAGTTGGCCAGGAGCCAGATGCATTCTACTTAGCACTTTGACAAAATAAGGTTGAAGGGTTAACCTAACACCTAGTTTAAAACACTCCACATATAGAGTCACACATCCTTTGGGGAGACGGTTGGGGGTATCTCCTTTACCAGGGATCATAAAATGGATTTCACTAGGAATGTTGTAAACATCTCTTAGTCTATCTAGGTCTTTCTAGGTGGTGCTAAACTTTATATAATCTATGGGATAGGACTCAGCTTCAACTCTATGGCTAATTTTCTTTTTCTTAGCTGGTTTGATCTCCTTAGGGGTATCCTCCTCGTTACTACCCTCCTCATTGATGCTCTCTGCTCCACTTAAGCTAGAAGTTCTACCAGAGCTCAATACACCCTCGATATGATTTATATTTAGTTTACTCTCACTAGATGAGGAGGAAACCTCGGTGGTCATTCTCTTAGGGTCTTCTCTGATGCTAGATGTACCTATGTTCTCTAGGGGGATCTGAGGATTAAAAACTAGTTCTCTGAGCATATCAAGCAAGAAACTTACCTCATACCCACTCTCAATTTCTATTACTTTCTCTTTGCCCTATGACTTGTAGAGACAAAAAACTAGAAATCCAAAAAAAAAAAAAAAAAACCACGCAAGATCTAAGCAACACTTACCAGTGAAGAGTTCAAGACGAAGTACTTGGGTGACTTGCAATCGTCGAATTAGTAGTTGTGGCGGTGACGGCAGGAGAAAAATTTCTTACTTCTTAAAGGAGGAAAAGAAAGGTCGATTTAGGAAAGTAAAATAAAAAGAGAGAAGTTAGGGATTTAAAGAGAGGGAGAGAGAGAGACGTTTTAGGTAATGGCGCATTAGATGAAGAGACGTGTCTCGAAAATGCAAAATTGCCATTTTGAAATTCAAACGCTTGGCCTAAAACAAGCCACGTCACCTGCAATTAAGGCAAGGTGATTGGGGATTAGGTCAGTGGAGATAGTTTGAATATAGAAGTATTTGCTTATACTTATATCTCCTTTTTTGGGCAAATAAAGACCAGAAGCAGCTAGGTAACTTTGGGTACATTTTCTGGTCCTGTGAATGTGAACAACCTCAACCAATCAGGATGCTATATCTAGCAAAGCATATTTTTTAGTTTCTAGTTTTGTTTCGCTTCACTCCTAACACTAGAAATTGGGAGACTAGTGTTTGAGTGATTAAAACACCCCTACCCGATATACATTCAAGCAGAATGTAGCCTCTTCATTCTAAAAGCAATCCTCGGGAGGCAGATGCCTCGAGGACGTATTCATCTGGTCGTATGTATAGGGATGATCAAAAAGCCCTCAAGGAGATGGCAAAATCAAATTGATTCGAAGACTTGGTCAAATATCGACCAGCAAGTTGGAAAGTCCATGCACGATGCCTACACCAACCTCCACAACCTCTCGTAACTGGCACACTTACTTAATACCCAGTAGGCATGTTCAATCAACCCCCTAACACCAACGACTTAATGGTGGTGTGGCATATTCGGCTACTTATAAAAGCCCTACAAAATCTAAGCCAAGGTAAGACGCAACTTTTTGAGTGGGGGGGGGGGGGGACTCTACTTCTCTGATTCCAATTTTTTTTTCTTTTCTTAAGTTATTTATTTCTTGTGAGAAATAAAGTCTTTACCCAAAGTAATTATAATTGAGCCACGAAAGTTGTGGTACAAGTTTTTCTAGGAACCCGAGAACTGACTTGAGCGTTAGAGGGTTTTCATTGGAAAAATATTCGCGCCCTTGACTGTTCTTTGTGATTGCAGGAGAAGACAGTGTGGAATGTTCAAGGTTGTCAGTATCTGTTAGAAGAAAGCAAGTTAAGGCAGTACCATTTCCCATCAAAAACAAACTCAAGCGTTGACATAGTCATTTGGTCGCAGTAAGCAGCTCGACCAGATTTCTGCATCAACATTATTAACGACTCTAGTGGGAAAAATTGTTACATTTTTTCTAGGCATGAAATGGCAATTTTGTGGAACTCTAAAAGATCTTGAGAGTTTGCCTTTGTAGAGATGTTTGAATCATCTTCCTATATGAAGTTTACGTATAGTGCAATGCTTTAAGATTCTATATTTAGAATAACTTGTAAAATATTTACCATCTTCTTTCAAGTAGCATAAAAAGTGTAGTGGTTGATCTTGATGGTACCCACTTAGTAAAAGACTGCATATACTATGACCAATGTGCTTTTCATTAAATAAAGCGGTGCTTTTGAAAAGCACTTCAATATTATGTGTATATTGAGTTGACATAAATATATGTTGCATTGACGGAGATACAGACTCATGTTGTGCTCAAATAAATTGATTTGGTTTTAGGTGAAGACACCTCCTAGGAAATGTGTATGTGAAGCTGAAGAGCTAATTGAGGAACCGAACAATTGAAGAGGTTCCGTACCTGCTATAACCATGCCAGGGTCCCAACCCAACTCAAAGATGTCTTAGTTATGGGTATTAAATGTATTAGGGTGTTGGTGGTTAATTTTGGAAGCCAATAAAGTGGTAACACTTATCTTAAGGAGTAAGGACCATAGGGATTCTTCAAGTATTTAGGAGGATAGATCTTCACACGTTCCTCAAATCACAAGAACTTTTTTAATCACAAGAATATCTACGTCTGGAGAGAGAGTGGGAACCACCAAGTTGACCTAAGATACAATAGGTTTCCGGATTTCTCTCTCTCTCTCTCAAAATAACTCAAGTTGTCTCTTAGTATTGACGGGAGAGGACCTCCACTATATTTGTCTCAATTCGTACTATGGACCAATGGGCTTTCTTCGACTTAGCAGCCCCCTCTTCGAGCAAGGCCAACCGATTACCTGTCAATATGGGGACATTAGCTTAAACGGTGGTCTCAGGAAAACTACTGGGCGTGAACAATCCAATGAGATTACCAAAATATAAATAGCAGTAACTCACGTGTTGTTCTCCGTAATTTGAGAGCACATAAGCTTTTGGATGATCATTCTTGTTCTGCATTCTCCATTTGAATAAAAGCAAGATCTGAGCAAATAAATAATTATTAGCCGAATTCATAAAATACATATTGGTTGGTCAATTATCTAATGGATGCTCATAAATCCCACGTAGTAAATCATATTATCTAAGGCTATGAAATTTTTAATGAATACAATGTTGTTAATTTTTATAATTGATTGCTTAGCCCTATCAGATCAACTTTTGATATTTTTACAAATTATAATGCAGCAACCAATCTAATTTTATTCACCACATAATTGGTAATGTGGTGAATGTTGTTGGTAGCTCATATAGGTTTTCTTCTCTAACTTTTTACACCAATGACTCTTGTAATCATGATAAGTTGCCAACAGTTTTCACATTTTTTGTATCCTCGCAAGTAGTTAATATATATTCTAATTGATGTGCTTCTACTAATAAATTCTCACCTTTGTCAATCTCCTCATCCATTTTTAACTTTCTATATAAGCTTAAACAATAAACTCTTCTTCTTATTATTTTCTCGCATATCACCTTTTGAAAAAATTTACAGATTGGCAATTTTGTGCACTTTTAACTATCATTAATTCAAATGTATATGACTTTTTATATATGATTTATTTATTCAAAAATTTGTACAAGAAAACTTTAGTTAGAGCTGAGTGAAAGAGACTGAAAAATAAGAAAAAGATATTTTGATATATTTTATTGTCAACACTAGTAATTAAGAAAAATAAGAAAAAGAAACTCAAAATCTGTTCTAGGCATTGAAATTGGAATAAAAATGGCTCAATTGGGTAAAACCATTTGACACCCTCAATTGATCCTTTTATCTTCTTCCACTTTTTAATTATATTATTTATTTTTCAAATTACTGTTATTAAAAAATAATAATTATTTTTTATTTTCTCTTTCTTTCTCTCTCACCATCATCATCGCCTACAAATAGATGGTTTGAATCTCCCCATACGTATGGGAGTAAAATTGTAAAAAACATGATTGGATCTTTTTTTTTTTTTTTTGTGATATGTTGATTTATTACAATGAATTAAGAAAACATAAAAAAAGAGATGAATAGAATTATCATTGGTGAAAATGAATTTTACTAACATATGTCACATAATGGGGCCAAAGTCTGACTGTGAGGGAGGGCCTATGACAAGTCTTTAAGAGCTTTATGAAGATTTTTAATATCTTAAGAATTATTTTCTACAACATTAACAGTATCAACTAGAACTCACAAAACGTTATTTAATCAACTTTTCCTAATTTCTAGGATGTTATGGCCGTGGACGGAGCATAACCCAGCCCAACTTGTGGCAAGAACCAGTCTTCTAGCCACAATTATCCTTTTTATTATTTTGGGGTTATTCTAATATTCTTGTTGAGATCCCTCGTAATTTTTGTTAATATAATGAATGTCTCATTGATTTAAAATTTTGTCACCGTTGGTGAACCTTAAAGAAGAAGATCACTTATGAGAAAGAAAAAAAATTATTATTAATGAGTGTATGTGAATAAATTCTAAATTAAGATAATTCAAAAGACATCCATATTAGAAGAGAGGCCAATGAGGTTACTTTCTTAATTCACTTAGCAACCATATAATTAACTTGAAACTTGAAAGAAAAGATTTGGGTACGTTTTAACATTTTTTCTTATTGCAAAACCAAATATACAAATGCATATTTTACTTTTACAAGCAAACAATTTTGATTGTTACTGCAATGATTTGTCTTTTATAATACCACTAAAATTGAATTATCCATAGAGTTATTTCGATTCAAATTGTTTTCAGAGTATAACAGTTAAATCATAATGGTCAATGATTTTAAGATTTATTATGAGTTAATTGAAGGAAAGGACAAATAAAAAAAATTGCGGTAAATATGTATGATGAATCAATCATGCTATAAAACGTTAATAAAAAATAATTAAGTTGATCAATTAAATAAAATTAAGTTTATTAATAAGTGGATCGATTGAATCAATTTTTTAATTTCGAAATGGTAGCAATGAACAGAAGAAAGTCAAAAACTCAACGGCACGAGATGAATTCAAAGTTAAAATATATACAGCCTTAAGACAGTAAATGGATTTAATAATACAAAATCTAGTGTTGATGCAGGAATCTGGTCACGATATTTCGCGACCAAACGACGCGTTAACATTTAAATTTGTATTGTAAGGATACGGTTCTGGCCTTCAGCTTTCACCCGAGCAAATTATGTTGTTCATGAACACTTCACACAAACAATTTCCTGCACACAGAGAACAGTTAGAGGTTGCCGGACATTTTTTCGACGAAAATCCTCCGATGCTTAAATTAGTTTTCAAGCCTTTGGAAAAACTTATGCCACTAATTTCAGTGGCTTAATTATAATCAATTTTTATAAAGGTTTCGTAATTTCCCCTTGAAAAGAAAGTAAACAACAACCAAAAAGTTTTGGAATAAGAGAAGTATAGTTTTCCCCTCAGAAAGAAGTGTCCTACCTCCATTTGAGTTTTACACAGCTTTTATAATCAACCGATTTTGCCGTGCTACTATTGGTTCGTGGATATTCGTAGGTTGGTTGAAAGTGTTGATTGGATAATTGGTGAGTGTGCTAGTTATGAGACGGTTGGGAGGCTGCTGTAGTAACCACCTGAACGTGGGCGTCGTGCCTGATTTTATTGAGACAGCTCGCTGGTTGACTTTTGACTGAGTCTTTGGATCGACTTGGCTTTGGCTCTTGTCATGGGTTCTTGGATCGTCCTCATATATACGACAAGATGACAACTTCCTTGAGGTACCATTCCTCTCAAGGATTACTTACAGAACGAGGAGGCCACACTCAGCTCGTACATCTATTGAGTAGTGGTTAAACCAGTCCCCTAGTTTCTAGTGTTAAGAGTGAAGCGAGATAAAACTAGAAACTAAAACTATGTTCTACTTGCTATAGAAACTTGACTGGCCGAGATCATTAATATAAGCAAGACCAGAAAATGTGCTCTTATGTTAAACATCTATTTCTGGTCGTTTCCGGTTATAAAAGGTGATATGACTAGAAATGCATGTTTTTATTTTTAGTCTTTTTCCAATGACCTGACCCCTTATCACTTCACTTTTAATGCACGTGACGTGGCTTGTTCTCAGCCATGCATTTGAATTTTGAAATGGTGGTTTTATTTCTTCGAGACACATCTCTTCAGCTGACACGTCTATTACCTGAAACGTCTCTCCCTTACTCTCATTAACTAAATCCCTAATCTTCTAATTCTTTTCTCATTTTCCCAATTTGCCTTCGACTCTCCCCAAAAGTGAAAAACTTTTGAGTGAGAAATCCCTCTTTCATTGTCATCGCGACTGTCACTTTACCGCTTTAAAGTTATCCCAGGTACTGTTTTCTGAACTCACCCCTAGTTGTTTATTGCTTAGATCTTCCCTGGTTGTTTTTGTTTGGATTTTTGGTGTTTCTCTTCGCGATATCTAAGGGTAAAGAAAAAGTAATAGAAATTAAAAGTGGGGATGAGTTGGGTTTCTTGCCTGATATAGTCAAGGATCCAATTTTTTATCCTCAGATCCCCTTAGGGGACATGAGTACATCTAGTATCAGAGAAAACCCTAGGAAGATGACCACTGAGGTTTCTTCCTCATCAAGTGATGGTGAATCAAATAAAAATAGTAGTGAGGGGGTATCAAGCTCTACTGAAACTTCTAGCTTAAATGGAGCAGAGAGCATTGATGAGGAGGAGGATAGTAATGAAGAAGATACCCCAAGGAGATCAGACCAACTAAAAAAAGGAAAGATAGCCATATAGCAAAAACTGAGTCCTATCCTATAGATTACATGAGGTGTAACACCACCTAGAATGACCTGAATAGGCTAAGGGAATTTTACAACATACCTGATAATATCAGTCTTGTGATCCTTGGGAAAAGAGATACCCCTAGTCGTCCCCCCAAAGGATATGTGACCCTATATCTGGAGTGTTTTAGGTTAGGTGTTAGATTACCCCTTCAACTTTATTTTGTAAAAGTGTTGGTTAGAATGCACCTAGCTCCAGGCCAACTCAATCTGAATGGATGCAGGGTGCTTTCTAGTCTATTCGTGTAAGCTAGGCGAACCCACTGTTGATGAGATAAAAAATTTATATCAATTAAAGAATAGTCCAAAGGATGCGGGCTGGTATTACTTCATGTCAAGCTCTGCCAAGAGAAACTATCACAAATATTCCAACCTCATATGGCAATTGGAAGAGCAAATTCTTCTTTACTAAGGAAACTAAGGTCAGATGGCTTCTACACCTAGTGGAAATGTCCACATCCCCTCTCGTTTTTGCACCTCGGGTTGTTTACTGCTCTAAACATCTTAATTTTTTTATCATTGACTGGTTTCCTTCTCATCATTTACTTTGGTCTTTCAGATTCTTGGAGCCTAGTCTATAACATCGAGGAGAAGTTATTATTACAGGTCCAGACTGCCTTAGTCAAGGCTTGCTTGTGTAAGGATCTCTTAACGACCACCAGCCTAATTGAATCCCAACTAGTAAAAGCAGCAGTGGACATGGATGGTGGAATCCTTGGTGCCATGTCAAAGAAATGTGCTCGTGCCAATGGTGGTTCGAGCAGCGCACTGACTCCCCCTAAAAAAGGTAATGTTGCTCATACCAGCTCTGCTCCACTAGCTCTTCTACACCTTACTCAATTTGCGGGAGTGCAAATGAAAGACCAAGCAAAAAGAGCCCTGAGGACCATTCCCAGCTACGGGACCGAACATATTTCTTGGCTACATGCCAGAGGGAGTATGCTAAAGTGGTGGAGTTTAAGTTCATCAAGGAGCTTGGGGATCAAACCTTGGATGAGATGGTGAATACCCTTTAAATAAGCGCATTCCAGCTCACTATTGTAGTCACCTATTATAAGGCCAGAGTATCCCGATATGATAGGAAGAGACAAACAGAGATCCAGGCCTTAAAGAAGAAAGCTAACAAGACAGAGCTTACAAAAGAGCGATTAGCTAAACTCTATCAAGAAGTCTTGGGTCTCGAAGAGAAAGTTGCTTTTGCTGGGTCCAAGGCTATCCAGCTCAAACGTGAGCTGTCTGAGGCGAGAACGGAACTTGATGCTGCCAGAAGCGAGTGAGATAGCCTGAAATCTACATATGAGGAGCAGCTAAAGTCCTTGGAGTCATAGATTTCCAAACTCAGGGACAAGGTTAGCAACTTGGAGAAACATGTTGACGAGGAGTACAACTCCTGGCTTGCCTTCAGTTACAACTGCACCCTGTCCGTCCTTAAAAAGGAATATCTAGAGTTGAATATGAGCAAATTAGAAGATGGTGTTAATAAATACATGGAAGAGCAGGATCAAGGGGTTAGAGGCTAAGAGGAAAACCCTACAAGCGTTGAAGTAGCCACCTCCTCTGCTCCTATTGCAGACCTTTCCTTTACTAAGCAAGCGAACCCTCCTCCCGAGGATCCATGAGCAAAAGCTACTTCTCCCTTTTTTTTTTTTTTTACGACTATAAACTTTTCGTTTGTCTCATGAACAATAAAGCCTAATCTCTACTTACTTTGTGTATCATGATTACTGGTCTATCCACATTTCAAGCAAATCTACATGCATTTTGCATAATTACGTCTCCAGGAAGCCTTGAGACTTTAATCTTATACTAGTTTTTGAATTTTGATATGACCCCTTGCTTGCTCATTTTTGCTTGGCCAAACAAATTTTAACCTTGATTTCTTTCTCGAGCAAGCTATGAGACTTGGGCTCCTCCCCGTAGAATATTGTAGTTAAATAATTTGTTGTGAGCTTCATCTAGCCGTTCTGCACAAATTTTGGTTTTTTATAGACTTGAGCTGGCATTGGGATGCAAAGTCTTTTGTTCGCCTCAGAATATATTCTAAGTTGATTGGCTACTCCACCACATCTAGTCGAGGTTGCTTGGGAAAATTTTGAATGTTGTCTCTCCTTGAGCAGGCTTTGAGACTTTAAGTTTTTTGTTTGCCTTAGAAAATGTTTTGGAATGATTATTTGCTCGTCATCACTTGATTGACCAAGTTCGATCAAATTTTGACTTTTGTCTCGCCTCGAGTAGGCTTTGAAACTTTAAAGTCTTTTTTTTGCCTTAGAAAATGTTTTGGAACGATTACTTGCTCGTCATGACTTGACTGAGGACGTTCTAACAAATTTGACTTTTTATCTCATCTTGAGCAGGTTTTGAGACTTCAAAGTTTTTATTTGCCTTAGAAAATATTTTCTAAACTACGAACAAATTGGGAATATGGACTTCAATTATATGTTTCATTCATGGTCAACAAATTACATGTTGTAAATCTACAAAAACATGAACCATCATAGGAAATCTGATTACCTAGGTCTTTATAGGGAAGCTTATTGAAAATACTTCTTTAGATGTTTAGCATTCTAGGATCTTCTTACTTTTCGACCATCTGCGTAGGCTAACTTGTAAGCTCCAGGAACAGTTCCTCGTAAAACTCTTTATGGCCCTTCCTAATTGGGACCAAATACACCTTGAATTGGATCTCTTGTGCTCTGATTAACCTCCATAGAACCTAATGGCCATTACTAAATTGTCTCACCCGGAAATTCTTGTTGTAGCATAGAGCAATCCTTTGTTGGTATTCAGCCATTCTCCTTGAGGCTACCTCCCTCTTTTCGGCTAGTGAATCCAAGTTCAAGCACATCTGCTCGTCATTTTGCTTCTCATCAAAGTGTTATGTCTGATGTGTGCTCATTCCAATTTTTGCAGGTACTACAGCTTCGTGTCCAAAAGTCAAGGCAAAAAGGGTTTCCCCTGTGGCTGTCTTATGAGTGGTTCTGTAGGCCTACAACACACTAGATAATTCATCAATCCATGCCCCTTTCTTTTCCCCCAGGCGAGTTTTCAGGAGCTTCTTTATAGTTTTGTTGGCTGCCTTAACCTGGCCATTTGCCTTTTGGTGAGCAATTGAGTAGAACCTTAACTCGATGCCCAAATTTTTACAGAACTCCCTGAAATTGTGATTGTCAAATTACCTTTCATTGTCTGTTATGAGGGAGTGTGGAATCCCATATCTGCATATAATGTTTCTCTAGACAAAATCAGTTGTTTTCTTCCTTATTATCTTATTAAGGGCCTCGACCTCAACCTATTTCATGAAGTAATCAATTGTATCGATGGCATGGGTTGCTGCTCCTTGTCCTTTTGGTAAGGGCCCTATCAGATTGATTCTCCATTGTACGAAAGGACATAGTGAAGACATGGTGGTGAGCTCCTTTGGTGGCTGTGCGGGAAAACTAGCGAAGCTCTAGCAACTTTTATAGCTCCTGGTCTTTTCCTGTGCATCTTGATGCATTGTAGGCCAAAAGTACCCTTGCCTTAGAATTTTGAAAGTCAGCGACCTTGCTCCTGAATGGTTGCTACAAATCCCTCATGTACTTCCCTCATCACGTATTCTGTTTCGTCGTCGTTCAAACATCACAATAGGGGTAAGGTGTCCCCTCGTCGATATAACACGCCATCAATTAGAGTGTATATGGCTGCTTGGCATCTTTTCTCTCGCTACTTGTCCTCTGAAATATCCTATCTCGAATATAGGAAATAATCGGGTCTATCCACGAGCTCCTTTCACCCACGTTCATCACCTCGACTTCCTGCTCGATACTGCAAGAGGTTTTGATTTTTACTGGAATAGACTTTGGCATTTTTGCATCTGACATTACTATTATCCTTACTAAGATGTCTACTTAATAGTTCTCCATTCTTGGTATCTGCTCGACTTCTACCACTTGAAACATCTTCATCAACTGCCTTGCCTTTTCCAACTACATTTTCTCTCCTTTTGCTTGAAAACTTTCATTGATATGACTGACCACAAGCTGAGAATTTGTTCGAATCCTCACCTTGTCTGCTTGCACTGCTAATGCTAGCTTTAATCCTATAATGAAAGCTTCAGACTCTTCCTGATTTGTTGCTTCAAAATTAACTTTAATGCATCTGAAACTTCCTCTCCATCTGGGCTTTGCAAAATGAGCCCTGCTTCAGCTCACTGTTCCTAGCACGATTCGTCTACAGTGACTAGCCACACTTTATTAGTGTTCTCTTTGTTTGCGCCCTGATTGTGATCAGCCTCTTTATCCAGTTCTATGAATTCAGCCAAAAAAATCAACTATTGCTTATGCCTTGATGGTTGTTCGTGGTTGATAACTAATGTCGAACTTGCTTAACTCCATAGATCATTTTACTAAGCAACTAGAGGCTTCTAGTTTTGGTAATGTTTGGCGGAGTTATTGATCTATCATCACGACCACTAGATGCACTTAAAAGTAGGGTCTCAACTTTCGGGCAGTCGTGACTAGTGCCAGTGCAAACTTCGCCACTTTTGGATATCTAGTCTCAATATCCAATAATGCCTTGCTCGTATAATACACCGGATGCTGGGCCCTGCCTCTTCCCTTACCAAAACTAAGCTTGTGGTCTATTGAGACACCACCAAAGTCTCATGCCCGTGGTTGACAGCAGTAGGGCTTTAAGCAGGTACTCTTTCAAATTCTGGAATGCCTATTCAAATTCAACAGTCCATTCCGTCTTTTTCCCTTTCCTTATGATTTGGAAGAAAACATGGCGCTCATGAAATGAATCTGTTCGTTGCCGCCAGCTTGCCGTGAGGCTCCTTTTTCCCCTAAGTGCACGAGGAGATTTCTTTTCCACGATAGCTCTTTTCTTCTTGGGATTAGCCTCAATCCCTCTATGACTCACCATGAATTTAAAAAAATTTCCCTAGCCTACTTCGAACAAGCATTTCTTGGGGTTTAGCTTTATCTTGTACTTTCTCAACAGCTCAAAGGTCTCCTTGAGGTGTCTTACATGCTCTTCAAGATTCTTAAACTTGGTGATCATGTCGTCCACATGCACTTCCATTGTTCGTCCAATCAAAGGCTTTAAAATTCTGTTCACCAGCCTTTGATAAGTTGCACCTGCATTCTTAAGTCCAAAGGGCATCACCCTATAATAAAACAAACCTTGGTTAGTTATAAAGGTGGTGTGCTCCTGATCCAGCTCATACATGGGTATCTGATTGTAACCCAAGAATGAGTCCATAAAACTGAGGAGGCTGTGGCCAGTTGTTGAATCGACCACCTAGTCGATCTTTGGCAATGGAAAGCTATCTTTTGGACACGCCTTGTTGAGGTCTATAAAGTCCATGCACATTCTCCATTTCTCGTTTGCCTTTTTCACTAAGACCATATTAAAAATCCATTTGGGATAATTAACTTCCCTAATGAATCCTGCTCTTAGTAGCTTTTCCACCTTGTTATTTTTGGCATCATACGGCTCCTAGTTGAAACATTTTCTCTTCTATTTCACCGGCCTTGCCTCCTTACATATTGCCAACTTATGGCACACAATCCTCGAATCAATTCCCCGCATGTCCTCGTGAGACCAAACAAATACATCTAGGTGCTCTTACAAGCAATTAACTAGATTTCTCCTCGACTATCCTCCGAGGCTTGCCCAATCTTTACCGTCTTGTTTGAATCTCCTTGCTCGATCTTAACTACCTGCACATCTTCACCCGGTTCCTGCTTTCCTTTCTTAGATTCCCCTCGTGCATCTAACAATGTGATCTGCGTGGTTTCTTTAGTGGCAGTTACGTAGCACCTCCTTGCAATCATCTAATCTCCCATTACTATTCCCACTACACCATTTGTCTGGTATTTAAGTGCTAAGTAGTGATTAGATTTCACTGCTTTGTTGATCCTTAGGAACGGCCTGCCAAAGATCACCTGGTACGGGCTGCCTTCTTCAACCACGACGAAGTCCAGCATCATAGTCTTTTTAAATGGTGGCGAACCAATCATTACTAGTAGCTCAACTACTCCTAAGGGTCTCAACCTTCCACCCTCAAATCTTTTTAACGAGGTGTTAGTGTGCTCCAATTTCAGATCTATGATTCCCATGTCTCCTAAAGCGGACTTGAAAAGAACATTAACCGGACTCCCCGAATCTACAATTATCCGGTTGAATTCCTTATTTGCAACATTGGCCTTTATTACCTAAGCATCCTCATGTGGTATAACACCCCGTCCTCATCATCTTCTCTCCACATGATCCAGACTTGTCTGCTCCTGGGCGTTTTTGCTACTGGCATGTTGAAGAGCACTTCCCAACTGGTCAGCGCATACCTTCCATAATTTTCTCGAGCCTTGTTCAAGCCTTCAGCTAATGTTGGGCCTCGCTATTTCATTCTACTCCTTTCCCATTTGTTGTTGATCTGTCACCGGATAACTACCCTCAATAAACTCGTCTAAGTACTGATTCCTTATCAGGTCCTCTACTTGATTTTTTAGGTCACGACATTGAGCCATTGTATGACCATGGTTTTCATGGATTTTGCAGAATCTGCTCTTATCTCGCTTATTGGCCGCCTTGGTAACTGAAGGTGGAGGACATAACAAACCTCGATCCCTTATATCATGGAACATTTCCCCAAGGGAAACTTTAAGGGAGTATACTGCCTATATGCTGGACTCCAATTGATCATATGCACTGATCTATCGTGAGAAATTTTTGTGTGCCAAGGCAGATCTTATCAGACTTGGTTTGTTGAATCTGGTATTTGATGGATGGTGGGTTGCTGGATGTTGTGGTGAGGGTGGCTATGTGGTCGATTTTGTTCTCTCCAATGGTCTTTGTTTGAGGGGTTTTGTGGGGGGATTCTGTATTAGTGAAATTGGGGAGATTTCTGATATCATGGATAGGGGGCTACCCACGCATCAACTCCCTTCCTTGGTGCAGGCTTTTCAACATGTCCTGTTGGTCTATTTCCCTTTTGAGCTTTCCTCTCTCATTGTCTCAGCTCCTTCAACTGCTCACTCTTAATCCTGGCTGCTTTTTCCCCTTTGATTTTTATGGCTCTTTTCGCCTGCTCATACACAGCAGAATATGACTGTACTGCTGGATCCCTCAAATTGTACCACAATCGCCTAATCTTTACTCCCTCTTTTAGTCTTCTCAGAGCTTAGGGATGTTGAAATCTCACAAATCTAAGACAGCTCAATGATATCTCTTTACAAACTCTCTGAGAGGCTCCTCTTCCCCTTGTTTTATCCCCATTAACTTCATCATGTCATTCTCGGGGGCAACTGCTATGAAATTGTTCTGCAAACTCAACGCACATATGCTCGAAGCTCCTGATACTTCCATAAGTTAACTTGCAATACCAATCTCGTGCTCGTCCCTCCAATGTCAAGGGAAATACTCTGCACCTCTGCATTTGTGTTAATCCCTACACCGCTGTCATATCATTGAAATGTTCAATATGAGACAATGGGTTGCTTTTCCCGGAGCATTTGAGATTAGGAAAGCGAAAGCCCCTAGGTATTGTTGTACCCATAATCTCCGTTGAAAGCAAAGATTCGTTATCTAATATTGTTCTCCAGTGGGAAGGCTTTCCTCCACGCTGCATTTCATTGATGATTTGTGCTAGCCTTCAAACTTCTCCTTCTAGTTGCACAGCACGACTTGGGTTACATGACGCCACTTGCTCATGCTCCTGCTCCATGTCATGCAGATGTTGCCTCAATTCTCTTTCCTCCATGTTCACCTCCCTCATAGTATTCTCCAAGTTCTTACCACCATGGAATTGATTTCCTGTTCCATAGTTCTATTGACCGTGGCATTGATCTCGAAAGCCCAGATTCTATTCTTTATGAACCTACTTTCTCCTTGCTGAATTTTTCTCGCCTTGGTTTGGTCTATCACTTGACTCTAGGACACCTTGATTCTCCCCCAAGTCTCTCCAACCTAACCTCCTTTGCCCCTCCCTCAACTCATGTAAAACTGCAGTGAAGGTTTTCATTTGTCTCTCTATTCACTCCATTAGCTCATACATCGCCCTCTCTCTGGCCTCATTCGTTATCACTTGCAGAGTAGCTGACTCATTCACTCCAAGATTAGTTCTTTGAGCTTCAGTCCCTCTATTGTTCATATTCGATCTCCTTCTCATCAACTTGCTTGGTTTTCGTCCCGTCCCCACAGACAATGCCAAAATGTTGATGTGAGAATATGGCCATGATATTTCGCGTCCAAAAGACCGCGTCAACATTTAAATTTGTGTTGTGAGGATACGGTTCTGGTCTTTAGTTTTCAACCACGCATATTATTTTGTTCACGAACACTTCACGCAAACAATTTTCTATACACAGAGAACAGTCAGAGGTTGCCAGATGTTTTTGGGGCGAAAACCCTCCGATGCTTAATTTAGTTTTTAGGCCACTGGAAAAACTGATGCCACTAATTTCTGTGGCTTAATTATAATAACCTTTTATAAAGGTTTTGTAATTTCCCCTTGAAAAGAAAGTAAACAAAAACCAAAAAGTTATGGGATCAGAGAGCTATAGTTTTCCCCCAGAAAGAAGTGTCCTACCTTTATTCGAGTTTTGCAGAGCTTTTATAATCAGCTGATTCTGTCGTGCCACTATTGGTTCGTGGATATTCATGGGTTGGTTGAAAGTGTTGATTGGATAACGGGTGAGTGCGCCAGTTATGAGATGGTTTGGAGGCTATTATAGTAACAACTTGAACGTGGGCGTCGTGCCTGATTTTATTGAGACAGCTTGCTGGTTGACCTTTGACTAAGTCTTTGGATCGACCTGGTTTTGGCTCTTCTCATGGGTTCTTGGATCGTCCTCATATAAACGGCCAGATGACAACTTCCTTGAGGTACCATTTCTCTCAAGGATTACTTACAGAACGAGGAGGCCACACTTTGTTCGTACATCTATCAGGCAGTGATGCTTTAACCACCCAAACATCTGGGATACTTAATTAATTGCAAAATAGACCTATTTCATAAGGCATTTTTAGAAGATTATAGAAATTACATGAATATAGGAATTTATTTTCTAATCAACTTGAAGTGTGAATTACGAGTGGGATCATCAACTTAGATTCGCTGTCTAGATGCTGATTGAAATTGTAATGATGCAATTAAATTTGTGGACTAAGATGGATGGAGATTTTACGGATAACAGAAAATGTGTCTGTGTACGTTAATGCAAAGCTATGGGAAAAAAAAAATTTTTTGCTTTTTTTCTTTTTTTTCTATTGGGCTAGGTTTAATTATTTGAATATTAATCTGTTGCAAGTTTATTTGATTTGTTGTGATTTTTCTATTAAATAACTTAGAAGTTGGGTGTACCATTTTACCATTTGTATATTACATCTCTATAAATATAGGTGAAAAACAAAGTTCTTACATAAAATATTTTTAGATTATTTTTTTGACCTCAAAGAAACATCCTGCATAATCTTTTTCTTACAACAAATGCAGAAAGTCTCATTTAAATTAACTTTCTTGGTCGTCCTCATGATCGTTGCATATGGTTAGTCAATGTCTCAAATATCTCTCTCTCTTTATATTTTTTGCTAATTACCAACACATTTCACTTTTTATTTCGTTTCTCCATAATCATGAATTATTGATCTCAATTTGCAGGCACCACAATCTTTGAGTTACCAAGTGCGGAAGATTCTGTGTGTGAGGGATTGTCCATCTGAAAATGGATTTTGCTGTAAAGATGAAAACAAGCAAATCTGTCCTAAAGGTTTTTGTTTTTGTACTTCACCTAAATCATTATAAGTTGTGATTTATGAGTGTATCATCAGTATAACAAGAAATAAAGTTCTATAACAACTACAATAATAATAAAAATTTATTTGCAGTGGAGACATTTCACATTATCCCCTCATGTCAACAAACAAGAAGTTATTTTGAGAAGCAAATGTGAGGTTTAAAAGTGATTTTGAGAAGTTTGAAACTAATTATAGTATTTGGTGATTTTTTTAAATTTTTTTTTGTAAAATCACCTAATCCTATAATATATTTTTAATAAAATTTAATCTTGAAAAAGTTTTATTTTTCATACAATTCCACGTATATTCTCGTACATATTATATAAAACTAAAAATACCCTTTTTTATTTAGAAAATACAATCAATAAATTTACGAAGATAATTATGATTATTTTAAAAAAAAAAATTCACACACACCGTATTTCCCAACCTAGCTATTTTGTTATGAACTTTTTTGAGAGAATAAAATAAAAGAAATAAAATTAATAAATGTGTTTTTAATAAGTCTTGCTTGAAGAAGATTCCATTTGCTGTGTCTTGTGTGTCAGGAGTAGAAACAATATTGGGCTTCCATTTGGTCCTTCTGCTGTTGGGCTTGGTTATTGGGTCTTTCATAGTTAACGATGCTGGTGATTTTCGTATCCACTAATTGCCCCATGTCCTTCGTT
Source organism: Murraya paniculata (assembly GCA_030449075.1). Taxonomy (NCBI): domain Eukaryota; kingdom Viridiplantae; phylum Streptophyta; class Magnoliopsida; order Sapindales; family Rutaceae; genus Murraya; species Murraya paniculata. Next base: position 78,201 of record JAEVFN010000135.1, on the reverse strand, counting down.
GCTTCTAATGTCAACAAATTTCTACCGGAGTTTGGATGAGTGAAAATAATGTCAGCTTCAGGTGGAATTTAATTTTTTTTAAAAAAAAAATTGTATTTTTAAAAATATGTAAAAAAACAGTGGTCGATAAATAATTGTTTATAAATAAAGTAAAAAATAATATAATAAACACATGTCCAACTGAGTTGCTTAAAAGAGCAACTGACTCTAGCATCCCAATTTTTTTTTTTTTTTGGTTTTAAACTTTCATAGAAGTGATGATGATACATTAATTTTAGGCATTCTAATCGGTATCATCAATTAGTGGGGAAAATTGATAAAAGCTCCAATTAATTTCAGTTTCATCATTACTTTTATTTGTGTGGCGTTATACTTAGATGGTGGTGGGTCAATTTCCTACGTTCTATGCAATTTAATGCTATTAATGCAACCAAGGCCGAGTTGCCTCACAAATAATTATGAGGACAGTAATTTACGCCCCACATAAAATTGTGGGGGCTAAATTCTTTCATTCATTATTTATTGTCTTCTCTTTACGAAATATGAATGGAGTAAAAGTCTTCATGAGAATAAAAATTTAGATAAAAATAATAATTTTATTTACTACAATTTTAGGTTCTCTAAAGCCTAAAACTGGCCCCTAGCAATGCTAGATACCATATTTCTTCATTTAGGTATAAAGAAATTTTCAAGATTTTGAGTTAATTATTTCGCACAAAAATAATCAATCAACTCAACAAGTATATACTGACTATGCTATCCATTGATTTGTTAAAAGTATTCTTAATTAGTTAGATATATTCTTAATTATCAAGTGGATGAAAATTCAATCTTTACCATATTTCTACACATAAAATTAAATAGAGTTTGAAATATATTTCTTTTTACGTATATATAAATGAAATTTATGTTAATGCTATTTTTGCCTTTAAAACTATTTTCAGTTGAGTATTGCAAATTGCAATATTGGTCGGTATGTAATTTTGACACTAATTTGAATACCTTCAAATTTCAATTAGTTAGTGTTAATTAATATATCCTTCAAAAGTTGGTCGAGAGACTTGAATTCTGACATTTTCACATGGAATTTCTAACAGTCAACTCTAACACCCCTTTTTATCCTTTCTTTTCTCAATACAGCAAACAATTACAAACAAACAAATACAGACACTCTTTTTTTCTCTCTCACACACAAGTACAAAAATTCCTTTTCTTTTAATATTGTTTTTAGACTTCATTTTGTTTTGTTTGATAATTGAAGTCCTTAAATCAAAGCTTACCCCACTTCAATATTCACTATTTTTGCTCCTTGTAAGAACCATTTCATCAACCCTCTCACAGCAACAATATATGTTTTTTTTTTTTGGGTTTTTTCGTTGCCTTGGGGGCGTCCACATGTGCAACAAGCCACCCATTCGTTGCACCAAAGACTTCTTTGCCTCTCCTGCGCTCTCTCTAAGTCTTGTATACCTCCAAAACCCTAAATACTTCATTCTTTTAATTTTTTTTTTTCCGTTATTTGCTTTGCTATGTTATTATGTAGTAGTTTATTTATTTTTGTTGATATGAGTGTTTTGTTCTTCACGAATTATTAATTATCATTAGCAGCCTGGAGTATCCCAGGACACGAACGCTGTGGCGGCCGCAGCGAATAATGAATAGATTAGGTATATTAGAAATTAAAATTAAATATATTGTTATAACATATATGTCATATGATATGTGCAGTAGCTTCAACTTCAAGAAAAAATTAACCAATTTAATTAATTGTATGATAAGCAATAAGCATATGTTAAGTAGTTAAGTAGTAAATACATGTAATGTGGACATGAAATTTAGGGGTTTATAATAAGAATTAAGGTATGGATATGCAAATAATATTCTATTAGTTTGGCCAATGGATAATTGGATATTATAAATTAATTAATTACATTAATTTCTTACTTGCCCTTTATGGAATATGCATAGTTTTGAATTTTTATATGTACAATTATACTCTTAGATCCTAATCATATAGAAATATTATGATAGAAAATTAGAAATATCGAATTCAAAAAGTTTTATAAATTTAAGTTAATTATGTTTGAATTGATTTGTAATACTAATTAGATTATGTTAATAATATTTTTGTGTTTTGATTTTTGAATTAATGATTAATAATTATTTGTTTGTATGTTCAAATGACTAGACACTCAAGATCGAATTCAATAAGTGATGATGATGATCAAAGTATTCAAATGGAAGGAACTCAAAAGGGAAAGGAAAAGGCAAAGCGGAAAAGACCACCGATGAAGAAAAGATCTGAGACATGGAATCATTTCACTTTACTTGAGGACAATCCAAACAAATGCAAGTACAACTATTGTGGTAGACAATATCAATGTCATTTAAGGCATCATGGGATTACAAATATGAGAAATCATATAAAGGTGTGTGGTGCATGCAAGACATTTCGGGAACAACAACATGGAAGTCAACAAAACTTGACAACTGAGGGCAGCGAAGGAAATACAAGTAATATGGTTTTGACTAAAGAGTGGAGTTAAGATGCTCGTAGAAGGGAAGTCACCAAAATGATCATTATGGGTGAGTTGCCACTTGGTTTTGTGGATAACAAAGGGTACAAGCATTTCTATAGTGTAGTTATTCCGCAATTCGTTATGTCTTCTTGAAGAACTATTGGTAGGGATGCTATGGATTTATTTTTGGAGGAAAGAAAATGTTGAAGAGTTTGATTTGTAACAACAAGTACGAGTGTCTCTTACAACTGATGTATGAACTTTCGTTCAAAACATGAGTTCATGGTGATCACAACTCATTTTATTGACGGTGACTGGTGTTTGCATAGGAGGATTATGAGTTTCAGCGTGATTGAAGATTGTAGAGGGAAAAAGATTGTAACTTGTTTACAAGATTGGGAGATAGAGAGGTTGTTTACAATAATTGCCGGTAATACCACTACAAATGATGTTGCTGTTAATTATGTCACTATGCAATAGCTTGCTTGGAAGAATGATGATGCAATTGTTTTAGGGGGATACTATATGCATGCACATTGTTGTGCACATATTTTGAATTTGATTGTTGTTTCAGGGTTGAATGAGTTGCATGCTAGTGTTGCCGCTATCCGAAATACTGTGAAGTATGTGAGATCCTCCACCACGAGGCTACAGACATTTAAACAGTGTGTTGAAGTGGTGAAAAGTTCAAACGAAACTGTCATTTTGGATAGTCCTACTAGGTGGAATTCCGTCTATTTAATGTTGATGACTACATTGAAGTTTTAAGCGGCATTTGATAGAATGTTAGAAGTGGATAAACTATATGAGGCATACTTTCTCAAGAAAGAAAATAATAATAAACAGGTGGGCCCGCATGGACTTGAGAATTGGGAAAGTGCTAAACAAATTGTGAAGTTTTTAAAGGTATTTTCTACCTCTTTGACTGTGACTTCTAATCTTTGTTATGATACTATTAGCTTAATTGAGAGTTCATTGACTACATTAGAAGTAAAATCCTTGGATGGTGTCTATGGCTTATAATATGAGAGAAAATTTTGATAAATATTGGAAGTCCACAGGGAAGATAAAGAAAATGTTGATTGTTACCTCGATTCTTGATCCACGAGCTAAAATAGACTTTGCTAAACATATTTTTTAGATCATTTTTGACAATGATGGTTCGAAGGTTGAAGAAATGACCAAAGCAATTAAAGATTTGTTGAATGAACTTTATAATGCATATAGTGCATTTTGCTCCAGTTCCACACCATTGATGTGTAGTGAGAGTGTTTCTAGTGGCATCTATAGTGGTACAAGTTTTTCTCCACATATTACAACTGAGGTTGGTTTGGTGGAGGTTCCTAGTGGTGAAGCTAATGACACTATCCGAGTTGCTCGCCCTTTCTTTGGATATGTTAAGAAAGTCTCTGTTCAGAATGAGGGGAAGAAAGTAACATCTGAGGTGGAACAATATTTAAGTGACTCAATTGAAGATCTGCGCAATCTTAAGCTTAATGCTTTGCTTTGGTGAAAGGTGAATGGATGGAAGTATCTAATATTAGAGAAAATTGCAAGGGATGTCATTGTTGTTCTTGTTTCCACAGTGTCATCTGAGTCTACCTTTAGCATTAGGCGTCACGTAATTGTTGACTATAGGAGTTCTTTGACCCCTTCTATGATTGAGGCATTGATATGTACTGAAAATTAGTTACAAGCTAAACTTTTTACTAATCTCGTCTACAACCTTCAGGAAGATATTAGTGAATAGATATTTCATATAGAGCTACAAGAAGATAACATTTTTTTCATACATTATAAAGTTAAAATGTATTATAACTTTATAAATAACATCAACATGTACTTAGGTTACTAATTTCAATTTTTTTGGCATTTTAAGGAGTTTGTAAGATCATAAGTTTCAACGGTGGAAACAATGAGCGCTGACAAGGGTATTATGGATATTTGAAAGATAATTCTTAATAGATATTATTATTCATAATTTCATATTATACGTTTATGTTGTAATTTAAATTATAATAATAGTTGTTATAGTTTTAAGTTTTAAGTCCAATTGTAACATTATATTTGTTTTAATTAGAACATTGAAGTTAGTAGAATGATATTGCCAAGAATTATTATTAATTTACTTGGTGATGAATGCCATAAAATAAGCCACGATTGACTTAATTTTTTTCTTATATTTAATCAAGTATATATTTATGCGTGTGTGTGTGTGTGTGTGGTCGTGTGTGTGGTCGTGTGTGTGTGTCTCTGTGTGTGTGTGTGTGTAACTACACACACACACACAACACGAATTGGGCTTATGTGTTTGTGTTTAATGTGCCTTTATTTGCAATGCGGCTTAAAGAAAGTAGTTATTGTATATTATTTCTTCAATTATTCTCTAAGGGATTGATGCTTCAAGTTGGAGTACAAGAAGTTAAAGTTAGAACTTGTCGAAGTGTTTGCGAGAAGCGGTGGAGTCGTGGAGGAAGTTTATTTAGTATTTATGTTTAAACTTTATTGTGTTTTGGAAACTATTTAATTATGTTTAAATTTTGTGACTTTGTGTTTTAAAAATTAATGTTTGGACATTGTCCCTTGGATGGAGACTATTAAGTTTAAACCTTGTGTTAATTTTAATTTTTATTAAGTTTAGACTTTATGTAATTTAAATTTTCATTCATTTTTATTTGATTTTATAGTAGCTTCCTTTTCTGTTGGTTGAAAAATGGTAAAACAAGGATTATAATTAAGAAAAAAAGTTTTAAAAACAATCTAAAAAGCTCAAGAAAATAAAAAACAACTCAAAATTGCATAAACCTGAATTGACCCGAATCCTATTTGATCCAATTTCACCCAACCTGAACTGACCCGAATTAACCCAAATTAACCTGAATCTAATCCGAACTGTATCTAACCCAAATTCGATTCGATCCAAACTCAACTTGATTTTTTAACCTGACCCGATCCAATCTGAATATCGGGTTATAGGTTTGGGTTGAGTTTGGATGAATTTTTATCCAACCCAAAACCTGATCGGGTTGATCTGAACTTGATCCGAACCCAATTTTTCCCAGCCCTAGTTCTGGAGGTGCTTGCTTAACTAGTTTTGTTGGACTATCATTATTATCCTCTATAGATCCCCTATAATTATCATGAACTACAGATAGAAAAATTGAAGTTGGAATAATAGGAATCTCTAGAGATGACTAAGGCTCAGCACTTTTCTCTTCATCACAAACTATTTGATCTTTAAGAAACACAGCATCTTTACTTTTAATTAGTTTTCTTGCCATTAGATCTCATAATCTATACCCAAATTCTTCATGCCCATAGCCTAAGAAAATTCATTTCTTGGCTTTATCATCAAGCTTCGATCTTTCATCCTTAGGAATGTGAACATATGCGTTGCAACTAATCACTCTTAAGTGTTTATAAGAAAAATCTTTTTCGGTCCAAACTCTCTCAGGTACATTGCCATCTAATAGAGTTGAAGGAGAAAAGTTAATCAAATCAATTGCAGTACGTATAGCCTCTGCCTAAAAAGATTTAGGAAGCTTAGCATCATAAAACATACACCTAATCCTTTCTTCTATAGTTTTGTTCATCCTTTTTGCAACACCATTCTACATGGTTTTTGGTACAGTCTTCTCAAGTCTGATTGCATGCAATACTGCTCAAATGACCCTATGTACTCACCATATTGTCTACTCTTACACATTTTAGTTTTCTTCTTGTCCCTCTCTCAACTTAAGCATAGAAGAACTTACACGTATCAAGCACCTGGTCTTTAGATTTCAAAGCAAAAGCCCGTACTTTTCTAGAACAGTCATTAATAAAAGTTACAAAATAAAGTGCACCTCCTATTGATTTACTTTACATCATGTAAATATCAGTGTGAATCAAATCAAGGATATTCGACTTTCTAAGTGGAGAAAAATTTTTAAAAGCTACTCTGTGTGTCTTTCTAACTAGGCAATGAACACAAGTTCTGAGGGACATACCTAGAAAACTGGGAAGAAATCTGTTCTTCGCAAGAGTTTTCAACCCTTTCTCACCGATATGACCAAGTGTTTTATGCCATGTCTTAATGTTAGAATCCTTTACCGCCACATTCACATCTTCTTTCTTGATCTTGGCTTCTATCACATAGAATGTGTTTACTTTCCTTCCCTTAGCTAGCACTAGAGAGCCTTTGGTGAGCTTCCATTTTCTTTCACCAAAGTGGTTACAATAACCATCATCATCATACTTGTGTGTAGAGATTAAATTAAAGTGAATATCTAGTGCATGTTTGATATCTTTAAGTAACAACTTACAGACAATACTGGTTTCCAAGTAAATATCTCATATTCCTACAATCTTAGATGCCCCTTCATTTTCCATCTGAGCATGGCCATAATCACCATTAATAAAGGATGTGACGTAATCACGATGTGTAATAACATGAAACGAAGCATTCGAATCAATCACCCAATCACTGGTATGGCAAGTGAGATTTACAAAGCTCTCATTATAAACAATATCTATATCATCATCAACTATGGCTGAATTATTCTCTGTCATTTTTCTGAGCATCACCCTCTTCTTTCGCCTATTTTCTTTTCCACAATCTATACTCTCTTTTAATGTAATCCATTTTCTGATAATGAAAACATTTCATGTTTTTCCTTTATGACTTAGATCTTCCTTTAGGGTTATCATTGTTCTGCTAGTGGAAAGTTCCACTTTAGCATTTCCCCCACCTTTCTTGCTTTTCTGAAACAAGCGCATTTGACTCAGAAGGAACCTCTTTAACACTTTTTCTTCTAGATTCTTCATTTCGCAGTCTATCTGTAACCATGTCCAAAGTTAATTTCTCGTTTGAAATTAAATTATTTACTAACACACTAATGTCTCCTAACTGTTAGGCAAAGAACTAAGTAGCGACAATGCTTGCAACTCATCATCTAGAATAATCTTCATAGTAGTTAGCTGATCAACGAAGCCCTAAAACTCACTAGTGTGTTTAGTTATACTGCGCCCCTCATATTTCAAGTTAACAAGCCTTTTCATCATATTAGCTTTATTCTGCGCTGTGACTGCTTATAAATTGTTTTTAATTTTCTTCAAAGAGCATCAGTCTTAGATTCCTTCATGACATGGTGGTACATACTCTAATCAATTCATAATCTAATAGTACTCGTGGCCTTCTGGTTTAATTGAATCCATTTCTTATTATCTAAATTGGCGGGTCTAGCTTCTTCGCCGTCAATGGGTTCATGTAAGTCTTTCATGTATAACAAGTCTTCCATCTTAGCTTCAAAATACCCTAATTCCATGACTTTAATTTAATCATGCATACCGAGGACTCCTCCATCTTAACCGCATAAGTAATAAAAACACAAAACCTAAAGCTCTGATACCACTATATTGGGAACAGAACCCATACAAGAAGCTGCAAATTAAGCGGAAACAAAACTATTTCTCTCTTTGTATAATTAAAATAGAATGTGTACCACAAATAAATAGCTAGAAAATAATCTAACACAATCCAAGGTAATAAACCAACCACAAGAAACATAGATTTTTACTTAAAAAATCTAAAATAGTAAAAAGCACAGGATTGTAATCCAATATAATCTTCCACTATATAATAATACGATTACAATACAAATTCTTCTCTAAATAACACTAGAGGCTAACAAGATCAAGAATTTAACAATTTTGGCTTAGAGTAACAAGTTAATAACTATCTCTTTAATAAATAAGTATCTCAAATAACAACCAACGAGTGAATAAAATAAAAAATCATGACCAGTAGGATTGTAGAGGGTGATGCCAGGAACTTACATTCAAAATTTGAAAGAAAATTGAGTTAAAATCGCCTTCCGATCGTATAATCAAAGATAAAAGACCTTGCCCCCAAATTGTAATAGCCGGCACTGTTCTTCCTTTTCTTCTATCGTCTTTTGCGTTTTTCAAACCCCCGACAGCCGCTTCCACTTACTCTTCTTTATATAGCCACATTTTCAAAACCTATTATTAAATGAAAAAATTTATCTAGCTCCACTCAAATTTTCTTTAATTACAATTTATGTGGGTTTTGAACCAACTACATGAGTTCAACCCAACATATGATTTACTGTTAACCAAAATCCAAATTATCTTAAAATAAAAAGCAACCAACTGAATTTTTAATAATTAAAAAAGAAAACACACTGGCGCACTATTAGGAAAGAATCTCATCCACCTCTATCAAATACTGATTCAGAGCAATCATCTTCATCACAGCATCAATCAACTCTTTGTGGAGGCTAACAATCTGTTGTATATCTAATTCTTTTAATTCAGGATTACTTTAATTGTTTCCTTTTACTTGCTTTGTAGATGTGTAAAAATGTGTACAAGTGAATTAATAATATTTAAGCTTTTACATAATTACTTGCTCATTCTTGTTGTGGTATCTGAGCAGTAATGCTCCAACAAAGCGATTTTGAAACATTTCCTCCACTTCTTCAGTGGCAGCCGAAAGTTCCACCACCTCAACTTTCGCTCTTCCATCTTCAAACCTCACCTCCCAAAACCTCATAATTATTAATACACCAGTGTAGGCACCATTAAAATTCACTCCTTTTAATTATCCATTATGGCTGGCCCAATTTGATTCTCTTCTATTTGGCCTTGACCTTCTTGGCTTTATTAATGTAACCAATGATTGCCCACCACCAAAAATTGAAGAAAAAAGACAAGACCATACCAAACCCAGCATGCACCATGTGGATATGGCAAGACAAACTTTCACTCAATGCCATTCTTGCCTCTTTATCTGACGAAGTAAGGATAGCAAAACATCTAAAGCCGCATGGGACAGTTTGGCAAATTTGTACTCCAACAACTCTAGAATCATGGGCATCAAGAAGACCCTTTCAGGAATCTCTCGTGGTAACACTCCAGTAGCCGAATACTTGCGAACCATCAAAGGATTAGCCGATGAGTTGGCTCTAATTGACAAGTCTGTTTCGAAAGACAACCCCGTCCTTAATGTATTGAATGGCATAGGCCCTGAATTCAAGGAAATTGCAGCAGCAGTTCGGGCTCATGACACCGTCATCTCCTTCGAAGAACTCCATGACAAGTTAGTCGAATACAAAGCTTTTCTTAAACGAGAGGAAGCCAGATCTGCCACTGTTTACATGACAACCAACAATACCCGTCTCTCCAAGAATGAAAAATATCAAGGCAAAAGAAATAACAATTAGAATCAAACTTCCCAAGGCAACCGCAACAACAACAATAACAACAACAATAACAACAACAATCACGGCCAGTCTCAGAATGGTAATAATCAAGGCAAGCGAAACAATGCAAGGAACTACAACATAGTATGTCAGTTTTGCGAGAAACGTGGTCATACAGCCCATGAATGTCGATCTGCAAAAAAATTAATGCAATGTGGCCCAACAGCCAACCACCAACCACACTATCTCTGGAGCTGGATCATCCTCAAATTGGCTCATGGACTCCAAGGCCTCTCACATTGTCACCTCAGACATGAACAACCTCTCCCTTCGGCAGCACTATGAAGGACCTGATGACATGGTCATCGGTGATGGTATAGGACTCAATATATCTCATATTGACTCTCACTCACTTTTATCACCAATTGCAACTTTTTCGTTATCTAATGTCTTTTCTGTACCTTTTATGCAACATAACCTTATATCTGTCTCACAATTTTCTCGCTCCAACAAAACCTCAATTGAATTTTTTCTTTCTTTTTTCTTTTTGTTGTGAAGGATCTAACTACGGGGGCAACACTCGCTCGTGGGCAGAATAGAAATAATGTTTACGAATGGCCTTGCTTGAAAGAGATATCTAAACCAACGAAACAGGCAATGATTGGTGTTAAAACATCTCTTGCAAGCTGGCATGATCGAATAGGACATCCTTTACCCAAAATCCTTCAATACCTAGCAACCCTCTCACCAAGTTCATCCAAATTTTCCTTTTGCAATTCTTATCGTTGCAATAAGAGCCACTGGCTCCCATTTGGAGTATCTACACTAAAAATTCGAGGTCCATTAGATCTTTTATATACTGATGTATGGGGACCTTCCTTATCACTTCAATGGATGGTTTTTCTTATTACATAATCTTTTCAAAATACTCTTGGTTATTTCCAATATGTAAAATTCTAATGTTCATTCTATGTTTTCTAAGTTCAAACCTATGGTTGAAAATTATTTTAAAAGAAGCATCACCACCATTTATTCTGATGGGGGCATTGCATATCGTAGTCTTAAATCACCAATAGAATCTCATGGCATCCAACACCTTATTTCACCACCTTACACTCCACAACATATAGCCTTTGCTGAACGGCATCATCAACATAAAGTCGAAACAGGGTTAACCTTCCTTCATAAAGCCTCTCTACCCTTAATCCTCTGGTCATTTCTAGCAGCGGTATATCTTATTAATTGGTTACCCACACCCGTTCTCAAGTTCAAATCACCATTTGAAACAATATTTCAAAAAGTCCCAAATTACTCAAAATTTTGAACTTTTGGTTGCCTCTCTACTCCCAATATAACTGAATTGGCATGTAATTCACATCCAAATACATTACTCAGGAATCCCGTCCCAACCATATTACCTTCCATATCTTCCGTATCTGATTCGACTCAATCTTCACCATCAAGTCCAAATCTAAACCTTCCATCCCAAGACATAGTATCCAATTCCATTACTCCACATATTCCCCTCACTAATTCTTATAACAATTCTTCAAATTCTGCTCGTAGGAACCCAAGTTTACGACGGAGCCTTCCCCTTCCGCTCTCGTATATCTTCAGCGAGCAATAGTCTGTCCTCAATCGATCCTGCCATGGCAACCACTTCTCAGAACACACTTTCTCCAAGGTATGTATCTTCACTCAAATCCTTTCCCAATACTTTCATACTTCAGTTGACACTACAAAATCCCACCAAATGGTTACTCGAGCCAATAACAATATCCTCTGTCCTAAAATAACTAATACTGCTGCCAAACACCCATTATACCCTTCACTTGAGCCAAGGTCAGTAAGCCATGCCCTTAAAGAACCCCATTGGCGAGAAGCTATGAGTGATGAATTTACAGTCCTTCTTCGCAATGGCACATGAGAGCTCATACCCAGCAGCTCTAACCAAAATATTGTGGGCATGCATCCCAGATGGTAGCATTGCGAGGTATAAAGCACGTCTTGTGGCAAAGGGTTTTCATCAAAGACCTAGTATTGACTACCATGGCAACTTCAGCCTTATGGTAAAACGAACACAATTCGCTTGATTATTTTTATTGCACTTTCTCAAGATTGGCCCATTTATCAGCTAGATGTTAATAATGCGTTTTTACAAGGCCATCTTAGTGAAGAGGTTTACATGTCTCAACCACCCGGCTTTGTCAATGCCACTTGATCCACTCATGTTTGTCATCTCAGAAAAGCATTATATGGCCTAAAGCAGGCTCCTCGTGCTTGGCACAATGAATTAAACAAGTTTGTGCTATCTTATGGGTTTGTCAACTCTCGTTCAGACAATTCTGTATTTTTGTACAAAACAAATACTCTCACGGCCTTTTTCTTGGCGTATGTAGATGATTTAATAATTACAGGAAACTCTAAGCGCTTCATTTCTAACTTCATTCAAGCACCCTCTCTGCAGTTTTCGGTGAAAGATCTTAACCATCTCCATTACTTCTTGGCCATTAAAGTTATTCCCATTGTTGATGGCTTATTCCTTTCCCAACAGAATTACATTCGGGAGCTTTAGAATGTACTCATGTCAACAACAGCCAAGCTTTTTCTCAATAATGGCACTCCATCTACTGAGGTGACTTGATATCGAAGCATTGTTGGTGCATTTCAATACCTATCCCTGATAAGACCTAATATTGCCTACTCCATTAACAAATTGGCTCAATATATTCATGCTCCTTCAGAGACTCATTGGTCAATTGCCAAACGTCTACTACAATATCTTAAAACCACCATTAACTTTAGTCTCTCACTGAAGCGTCAAGAGCCTCTTCATCTTACAGTCTTCACAGATGCTGGCTGGGCTGGCAATAGAGATGAGTTTACCCCAATCTCAGCTTTTGTCATTTTGCTTGGCTCAAATCCTATCTCTTGGTGTTCCAAGAAGCAACGTACCATTGCTCGATCGTCTAAGCTGAGTATCGTGCCATTTTCTCTGCCACTGCCAAAACTACATGGACCTTAAACTTATTGTTTGAACTTCGCATCTCATTACCTGAGCCCCCTATGCTCAAGTGTGACAACCTTGTTGCCACTTATCTTTGTGCTAACCCGGTCTTTCACTCGTGTAAAGCACCTAGCAGTTGACTACCACTTTGTTCAAGATAAAATAGCAAGTGGTGCTCTTCGAATTTCCCATGTTTCTACCCAAGACCAACTTGCTGATGTACTCACCAAACCCTTGTCAAAGCAACGATTCTCTATGCTACGACCCAAGATTGGCGTATCCAATGGAACCTCCGTCTTACGGGGGCATATTAGGAAAGAATCTCATCCCCCTCTATCAAATCACTGATTCAGAGCAATCATCTTCATAACAGCATCAATCAACTCTCTATCAAGGCTAACAATCTGCTGTATATCTAATTCCTTTACTTTAGGATCACTTTCTCCTTTTACTTGCTTTGTAGATGTGTATAAATGTGTACAAGTGAATTAATAATATTTAAGCCTTTACACAATTACTTGCTCATTCTTGTTCCACACACACACACACACATTTTAATTAATAAATAAGGTTAAAAATAAATACGTAAAAGCTATACCAAACTGTTCGAACTATGATTTTGGAACCAAGTGTGAAAAAAAGCAGCTGCAGCCCGGCTTGTGAATAAAAAAAGACACAAAAACAAACGTTTGAGTCAGAATTTTCAATAGAAAAATATATTACGTTGGGTGATTTTTTTGGTTCAGTTAAACAGAAAACTGACCTCCTTGGTTAAGCTGGATCCGGAGAGAGCCATTGCAATAATTTTTTGCAGACAATTTCTTTTTTTTCCGTCTTTTTATTTATTTATAAACCTGTTGAGTGTGTAGTTATGACTGACATTTGCACTTCAGTGAAGTGACTGCTTTTTGCGTGGTGAGCAAGGAGAACAAAACGGTGTCAGTTACTTTAAGAAATTTAGAAAATTTCTGCTTAGGGGCCAAGGACAAGAACCGATGTCGCTAAGAAGAGAAATTTGTGCGTTAAAATGCCGCCAAGATGAGTCAAGCGGATGACAGGGACGATCCAGGCCCAAATGCGTCAAGAAAAAGCTTAGTCCAGTCTTGTTGGACCAGGCTGAAGGCTTTCCTCAGGTTTGATTCACAGAGCCCACTTAAATTAATTTAGTTTTTTTCATATAAATTCTAAAAATTCTTTTTTTTTTCACTAATCAGTTATTAATGATATTCTGATTAATGGAGCAATTATTTTTAATTTTTTTTATCAATTTAAAATTTGTGGAACAAAGACTCATGTGTTAGCACCATGCACTGCAGCACTGCTCAACTCTAATTACTAAAGAAGAAAAAATTAGTTTTAAGTTATCACCACTGTTAAAGGTTGATGAGTATTTGATAAAATGAATAACCGTTCAATTACAGTTGGTTGATATTAAATACCTTTGGAAGTCAATTCATAATCTAATTAAAAATAGTCAAGTTGGAAATAATTTCCGATCTTTTGGATGCATGTATGTATCTGAATTTTATTGCATTAGTTATAATAATCTTGAATGATGAGTCTACTCTTCTTTATTGATAATGACATATTTGTCAACTTCGGAAGGCCGCAGGTCATATATGTAATCAAAGATTTTGGCGCCAATAAATTGTTTCCATCAGGGACCTAACGGTCAATTCAACATTGTTTTTTTCTTATTATTTCTCCTTCAACCCCCACCTATTAATAGGAGAGAAATTAAAGTTTAAATTATCTCTACAGGAAACTTATCAGTCAATTCAATATTAGTTTTTTTTTTTAAATTCTCCTTCTACCCCTACTTATTAATATGAGGAAAATTAAAATTTTAATTATCCCTACCAATACCAGTAAATAATTATTATTATGAATTTGACAATAATAATGATAAAAAAAAATTAAAATTTAAAATTAACTATCAATGACCGACGGATTTTGTAGCCTCATAAAAGAACTTGCGTCTTAAAAAAAGAGGGATGCAAATTCGAAGAAGGGAGAGGGGGGTGGTGCCTTCACACTTGTGACCACATGTCGACGAGAAGAAAAAAATTAAATTTGTCTTAAATGGCACCCGGAGGTGTAAACGGGGGATCGATCTGGACGATCCAGGCCCAGGATTAGTTAAATAAAATTGTAACCCAGTCCCGTTAGACCAGGCTTGTCGGCTTTTCTCTAGTCCCACCAAAGTTCAATTATTGGATGAACTTGAAGGGCTCATTCATTTTGACATTACAATGCAATAACAGGGTAGAGATTATAACACCCTTTTAAAACTCTACAAAAAAAATCACCTCTTTTCATATTTATAGCTCTTTCTTTAATGAAATTATAAAAAAAAACGACATAAAATTATAATAGGGTTTTAATTAAATTTTGCTATAATTAGAATAAATGATTTAGAATTTTAAACATACAATTTCATATTAAAAATAATTACTAAGTAATTGATTTCTTCATTGTTTTCAAATTATTTTGATTTTATCAAGACAAATTAATTATATCATAGATTAGGATTAAAAATATAGTTAGTGAGTCATGATTTGCATAGATATTTGAGTTTAATTAAATTTATGTTTATCCTTCTATATAATTTCTAATAACAATAGAACTGTGATTACAAAATAATGAGGTGTTATAAAGATATTAGAAGGGTGCAAAAAGCATTACTTCAAATGTAGTATTTTTTTTTTGAGCTTAGGACTCCTTTTTTAACATTTTGGATGTATTTGCTTGGTCTTGAAAAAATTTTACTCCCTAAATGTTGTAGAGAATTAAGAATGGTATGCAAACAAATTCAGTGTTTTAAAAAAATGCAAAAAGCGGTGTTACATTTTGGATAAAAACAAAAATCTTGCCAGAGAGAAAAGTCAACTAATTAAATTAAAGTTCTTTATTCCAATTCTCAATTAAAAAATTTGATTTACTTATTATTTACTACCACAAGAAAAGAGCTTAATGAAATTTTGGTGAAATTAGACAAGTAAAAACTACATTACTTCTTATTGGCATTTTTTTATTTTGAGCAAGGTGAGTAATTAACGAATGAATGTGAGTCCCCAAAAGAGTACTGTAAAGAATTGTTCATCAATGAGAAGATAAAAATTGTTCATCTTATTGACATAACCAATGACATGATCACTTAATCAAATTTGATTTAGTAACAAAGATTTTGGTCCATTTGAAATCATAGATATTGCAACATACGATAATATTTCTTAATTGGGTTTCATTATTGATTATGCTTAAGGTAGTATTTACTTTTTGGATTAGAGTGGAAAATTCTGAGTGGGAATCCTAATATTAGGAGTGTGGAGTGGGAGCGAGAGTCAGTTGCTTTTTTACACTAAAATGGAAGTATAGAATTGGGATCGAAATCTTATTTATGTGTTTATTTTGTCTTGAATTGCGAGTGAATAATTTTAAATTATAGTTTTACTCTTATTTAAGGAATTGTAGTTGTTAATTACAATGTGAATAAAAATATATACTATATAAATCAACAATAATTATTAATATTCTTAATTACGTAAATCACAATTTTTTATTAATTTTATTTTTAATTATGTAAATTAAAAATTATTGATAAGAGCAATGCAAATGAAACGTTATTACTAATAATATAGTACCAAATTAATATTTTCTTGGAATAAACTGTTTTTTGTTATTAATTATTAATACTAAATAAATATAATAATATTATTTTAAATAAATTTAATAATATAATATTTTCAAATAAAGATAGTAATTGGCAGTATTATTAGTTCTCAATGAATATAATAATATTATTTTTATGTAATTTTAACTTAGAATCAATGTAAATTATTTTTTTTAACTAAATATAATAATATTATATTTAAATGAGTTTAATATTATTATTTTTAATAAATGTAATTTTATAAAATAATATAATAATAGTTATTTAAATAAATNTATATGTTATTTATTTTATTTTAATAAATATAATTATATGATATTTAATAAGAGAAAGGTAAAAAAGAAAGTAATGAGAGTGGATTTCCACTCCCATGGGGGGTGGGAGTAGGAGTCTCACTCCATAAGTCTCATGAGAAGTGGGAGGAGTCCACACTTCCCGCTTAGTGCTGAGAAATAAGAAGAGTCAACTTCCCATAAGAATGGAATCCTATGTTATCTTAGATAAGAAACTTCAAATTGTTCAAACCTTGTGCCTTTTAACCTAATTGCCATGTTAAGGAAGAGATTAAAAACTGAAAAAGTTAAAACATAGGTCAATTTTCTTCACTTATTAGATTTAAAATCCTTTTGATCAATAGACTCACATTTGAAATCTACCCTTTTGTCGACTTATTACACTTTTATCTTTTTTGCTTTTGTGTAATATTAAATCATTTACCTGTTACTTGTGTCATGTGTATTTACTTTATATTTCTTCCGGTGTTAATCTGTCCTGAGTCAACTAAGTGAGTTGTTTCATCTTTTGTTTTTGGGATTGAGTGAACAATCTTCTGCTTGCAAGGCGACAACAATGTCCTCAAGTGACTCGGAATTGCAGAATTCTCTTGGTACCAGAGAAGAGAATTCTATATTCGGAACCACTTTTGGAGATTATGGTTCCCTAACTGGAAATTCACATCAAGATCAATCTCCACAAGTTACTTTGGAAGAGAAAGTGCTCATCATTTGGTGAGGAGAAGCTACTAATTTAATTGTTAATAACAATATATCCATCCAATCAAATGACGTCAAAGAATATCAATGGAGAATATGTAATATCATGAGATTGACATTTCGCACTTCAAATTTCGTATATGGTTCAAATAAATAAATAAAAGCAACTTCAAGAATTAATAAGAAGTATCAATATATGTAAGGATTGAGTGAAAAATCGCTGCATCTAAGGATTACGTCTGTTCTAATTTCATCTCTTTTATATAACTACTTAATAGAGTTATAGTTGTAGTGATGTTCTTAATAATTATTAGCAAGTGATATAAGACTGCCCACTTTGTATACAAAAATATGCTAGTTAGGTTCCTAGGAAAGATTGGAGGGGTCACAATAGTCCCACTTAGTTAAAATCCCATGTGGCATGGGATTTTAACTCATTTTTAACAACAACGGGTACAATTTGAGATCCAATATCTCATTCACTGAATCACCAATTTGAGCATCTATGACTCATTGCAAAGAGCTCATGGAGGAGATTCTGAATCATCCATGCATGTATATTTTTTCAATATTTATCTTGCTCAAAATTGGCATCAAAATAGCCACTTTATGCTATTTTCTAACAATCACCCACATGGGTGAAAATTGGTGGAAGACACAAAAAAATGATTATTTTGATAGTTAAATCATTTTGACTCTAGTGATAGAATTTAATGGATCGAAAGGTAGGTCTCAACTTTTGAACCTTCCTTCGTGAAATATATATACTTTATTGATTGAATAATAGACATGATGTCTTTGAACTATTTTGTCATTTATTTAAACGATGATATATTTCACATAGGAACTTTTCCCAACATTTTGAGTTCTCATGGTTATATTCATTTTGGCCTTGAACATCTATCTAATTCTGCGAGAGTCTCTAAGAATTGAGCCTTTCACAATTCCATTTGAAGTGGCCTCACTTCTTTCTCACATACGTGGTTTCTTAAACAAAAGTAACACACCTAACTTTGCTTGGTGATAACTCTATGAAATGAGAGTTATCATAGTATTTCTAAGCTTAAACTAGTATTACTTAGAGAGTAGATGATGAATTTTTATCCCATTTTTAGTTGTATTCTGTATAAGTATCTATTTAAGTTTAGTTATAACAATTTGATGTGTTTTAGACTATTTTGTGCTCTGATTAGGTGCACTATTATAGGTAACTCAAAACTCATGCCTTGTTTATGGATGTTGTAGAAGAAGGACTGCATTGCTGCAGCCACAAGTCTGTAGAAAACGACAAAAGATTTATCTGCAAATGAACAAAAATAAGTCTGAACCAGAGAGAATGTTGTAGCATCTACTACAGCAATCCATGATCAAATACATACAAAACTATCCAGACTGTTCATGTACTAACAGATAAAGTCTATTGCAGCTATTACTGCAGTGCCACTATCATGCGCAGAAAAAACAGTGACAAGCAGCACAAAAAGAAATGTGGTCCTAAGATGCCAAGAAAACACAAGTGTCCTCATGCTTTCTAGTTGTCATAATGCCAAGATAAAAAAGAGGGCATTTTAAGGAAATATATCATTAATAGCCAACAGGCGAAAAAAAGGATAAAGAGAGAGATTTCAGAGGTGCAATAGAAGCATTTTTCGTGGAGAAGAAGGAGAGATAATTGAAGATTAAAACATAAAACTTGGGCTCTTTTGTATCTCAAATTTTTCTTGAAATCGCTTGTTTTATTCTCTCTTTGATAATGTATTTAATGGCAAACACTTGTGTTGTTATTGTTTTAATGCTCATCATGAGCTAAACCTTAATTTAAGTGGGTTTTGAATAAGCTTAATGATTATTTAACTTACATGTATATGTTGCTTAGAATCTGCTATAGCATTTTGTTTTAATTTTACTTATTGCAATTCCTTATTTCGGTTGACTACCCATTTAGTGGATACTATATAAGAAGGAGCCACAAAAAAGTCTGATTTAGTTGAACAAATTAAAGTAATACACGATTTTAGATTGGGTTTTCTAAGTTGAGTTAATCTCGATTTGAATAAAGCTATGCTTAATCGAAGATTAGTGAAGAACTAAGCATAGAAATTCACCTTGTAGGGCAAATAGAGTCTAAAACATAATGCTATGTCTAATATTAGTTTAACAACTAGTCACTATTAGACTACATATAAATATAAGATATCCAAAATGTGACAACTGAGGATGCATTAGAGATTCTATGCAGTGCTATAGTAGATGATGTAGGAACTGTGTCTTAATTGAAAGATAAGTCAATAACTAGTAAGTGGGTTTGGAGCCCAACTACCCCTTTGCCATTAAGTATATCTTTGTACTTGACTTTAGATTCTCTTTATTGCATTCTATTTATTGCATTGTTAATTTCATTATATCATTAATCTTATTATTTATTTTGTTTAAATTGCACTGTTAAGATTGCTATAACATTAATCCCTGTGGAGACGATACATTATTATATTACTTGCTGTGTACATTTGCACATTAACACAAAATCAACACTTGGAGTCCCAACGTATAATCATTAACAGTATAGTTTACCCTTTTCTTCCTATGGGTATCACTGTCTTTTTCATTATCGGAATGGATAAGAGGGTAACCCACACAGTGATCTAATAAGATATTTTACAATTAGGTTATTCCTTCGAACCTAACTTTTAGGATCTCCAGTCAGTTAGGCTGGGTTTTCCTTCATAAATGAACCTTTCATTCTATGGGCTTTAGTCCCATTCCTCTCGATAATTTTTCTATTAACTCTCTGTTTAACCCTTTGGTTAGCAGATCCGCAATGTTATCCTTTGACTAGTCAATAAAAATAACTTCAGTAGAGAGTGGTTGTCTAATATTATTATGTCTACGACGTATATGTTTAGACTTACCATTATACATATTACTCAGTGCTCTTCTGTTGTTGTCTTACTGCTATATGTGTCAATATGCAAATGTACACAATAAGTAATATAATTATAAGTATTCAAGATCGTCTCTACAGGCATTGATGTTATAGGATTTGCTACAGCAATCTTAACAGTGCAATTTTGATCTAAATTAAAATAAAATAATTAATGAAATTAATAAACTAACTAAATTAAAGATGCAACAAATAAAATGCAATAATGAAAATCTCAGGTCAAAGACAAAGGCAAACTTGATGGAAAAGGAGTAGTTGAGTGACTAAACTCACTTAATAGCATTAACTGTTTTTACAATTAAGATTAAGTTGCTACAGCATCTACTACAGCACTGAGCATAATCCCTCATGCATCCTCAACTGTCGCATGTTGGATATTTTATATCTAAATGCTACAACTTAACAATGACCAATTGTTACGCTAACATTAGATATGGCATTATGCGTTCGAGGTTCCAATTGCCCTACAAGATGAATCCCTATGTCTAGTTCTTCACTAATTTTAGATCAGGCATGGCCCTACTCAAATCGAGATTAACTCAACTTAGGAAACCCAATCTAAAACTATGTATTGTCTCAATTTGATCTACTAAGTTAGACCATTTTAAGGCTCCTTAACTAGTATCCACTAAATGAGTGGTCAGCCAAAATAGAGATTTGCAATAAATAAAATCAAGACAAAATGTTGTAGCAAATACAAAGCAACGTGCAAATATAAGTCAAATAGCCATTAAGTTTGTTTAGCACTCAACCATAATAAAGTTTAGTTCATGATTTGTGATAAAACAATAACAAAAATTGTTTTAATCATCAAATACATTCCCATAAAGATTAGAAAACAAAAAAATAAAGATGGAGAATTGATTCCTGCTAGGTCTTTGCGATCTCTCCTTCTTTTTCCCTTGAAGTGCCTATTGCAGCTCTCAACTCTCTCTTATTTTCTTCTTTTTCTTTTGTTTTCCTGGTTATTTTCCTTGGATGACATGTCTCTTTTTACTTTTCATGTGTGCTCCTTTTATAACTTAGAATTAGGACAACCAAAAGCGTGTGACCGTGCATCTTTCATTTTTGGAAACCTTAGATCCCAATCTTTCATTTTTGGAAACCTTGGATCCCAATCTTTCAGTAAACACGTGTGATCTCTCGTCTGCAGTTGCTTAAAATTGCTGCAGCAACGGCTACAGCATCTTCTCTGCTCCAGACTTGTTTTATTTTTTTTGCAGCCAGGTTCTTTTGTCATCTCTACAAGTTATTGCTACAATTTTCCATCCAGAAAGCTTGAGCTCTTTGGTCCTCTACACTGATGCACATAATTAGAGTAACAAATATTCTAAAACAAAACCAATTTATTAAAATTAAATTTAAATAACTACTCATACAAAATGTAACTAAAAATGCAATAAAAACACATTATTTACTCTCTAAGTATTATTGGTTTGAGTCTAAAAATACTATGATAACTCTCATTTTATAGAGTGTTAACCTTCTAATTGCAAATTAATTATCACAATATATGCATATTGCTGGCACAGGTTTTGTGCCATTTTATAATACCTTCTAAGAAATTTCGCAGCCATTTTGCCTCTTCACCACATTTGTCTAATGCAATGAATTTATATTCCATCATTGACCTAGCTATTACTATTTGCCTAAATGATATCCGTGAAACGGCAGCACCTGCTAGTATAAAAAATTAGCCACTCGTAGACCTTAAGTCTCTTACATCAGATAACCACTTTACATTACTATACCCTTTTAGTATAGTTGGATATCTAGTATAGTGCAACCCATAATTATGAGTATAGCGTATGTATTTGAGTACTCTTACTATAGCTTTCCAGTGATTAGTTCCTGGATTACTTATATATCTAGCAAGTTTGGTTATTGTATAAGTAAAGTCTGGTCTTGTAAAAGTTGTTAAGTACATTAGACTACCTATTACTCTAGAATATTCTACTTGAAAGACACATTCACCTCTATTCTTAGATAAATGTAAACTTGTATCTAAAGGTGTTCGTACCACAGTAGAGTCGTCTTTATTGAAATTTTCAAGAATTTTATCCACATAATGTGATTGACTTATAATAAGGCCGTTAGATGTCCTTGAGATTTTTACTCCTAAAATGACATCTGCTAGGCCTATATTTTTCATGACAAAACTAGACTTCAATATGTTCTTGATAAATTTGACCAGTCTTGTCATCACTCCTAACAATTACCATGTCATCAACATAAAGACGTAAAATGACATAGCCGTTTCTTGTCTCTTAAACACATATACATTTGTCACATTTATTGATCTTAAAAGGATTTGCCATCATCATATGGTCAAAATTTTGATGCCATTGTTTTGGTACTTGCTTCAAGCCATATAATGACTTTATTAATTTACAGACTTTCTTTTCTTGTTCTGGAGCTATAAAGCCTTTAGGCTGTTCCATATAGATTTCTTCATCTAAATCTCCATTTAGAAAGGCTGCTTTTACATTCCTTTAGATGTACTTCTAAATTGTGCAATGCTACAATTTCTAGTATCATCCTAATGGAATTTACTATTGTTACAGGAGAATAAGTATCAAAGTAATCAAGACCTTCTTATTGCTTATAACCTTTAATTATAAGTCTAGCCTTGCACTTACCAATTGATCCATCAGCTTTCATTTTCTTTTTGAAAATCCACTTGGATCCTAGAGGTTTGCATCCTGGAGGAAGATCTACTAACTCCTAGGTTTGATTCCATAAGATGGATTCAATTTCACTATTAATAGCATCTTTCCACAAAGTGCCTTCTAATGAACTTACAGCTTCCATAAAGCTTTGTGATTCTTTTTCTAGTAAAAAGGTCAGAAAATTTGGACCAAAAGATTTTTCTGTTCTAGCTCTCTTACTTGGTCTAGGTTCAAAATGAACCCCTTGTTCACTATCTTGAACTTCTTCTTATTCTTGTCTTACTATCTTTAGTGATAGCCTTATGTGTTTGTTTAATCTAACTTGAATCCTTCTTGAATTTGCATGGAAACAAATGTTCAAAAAACAATGCATTTCTAGATTCTGTTATCGTGTTCTTGTGAATATCTGGTATATTCGATTCATACATAAGAAATCAATAGGCACTGCTGTTATGTGCACAATCAATGAAAATGTAATTTACAGTTTTTTGTCCTATCTTTATCTTTATCTTCTTTGGTGGAGGAATGACCACTTTAGCGAGACACCCCATACTCACAAGTATTTGTAGAAAGATACTCTACCTTTCCATAATTCATAAGAGATTTTCTCTTATTCCTTTCATTGTACTTATTTAAAAGGTAATTAATCGATAAAATAACTTCCCCCTACATCTTTTGCATTCATCATTTCTTTCAAGGTACAATTTTTTTCATTCAGCAATCCCATTGGATTGAGGTGAATAAAGAGCTAGTTTGATGTATGATTCATATTGTTCACAAAGTGACTTAAATGGAACAACATACTCACCACATCTATCAATTCTCAACTCTTTAATTTTCTTATTTAGTTGATTTTCAACTTCATTTTTATAGAGCACAAATTTCTCTATAGCTTCATTCTTGCTTTTTAACAAATACACATAACAATATTTGTGCAATCATCGATAAAGGTAATAAAATATTTATTAACTCCCCTCGACTGTACGAATTTAAAACCACATATATCATTGTGCAGTAAGTCAAGTGTTTCAGTATTCCTTGCGTTCTTTGAAATAATGACCTTCTTAGTTTTGCCTCAACACAAGATTCACACTTATGTTTTGTATCAATTTAGAAAGTGGGTATATGATTCATGTTAATTGACTTACGCAAGGCATTATAATTAACATGTCCTAATATATGAGCCATATATAAGAGAACTTAAGAATATAACCAGAAGAAATAGCCTTATTATTCTTTGGTTTTACAACCATTACTTTCAGTTTGAACAACCCATCATATACATATCCCTTTCCCACACGCATTCTATTTTTAGACAAAACTACTTTATCTGACTCGAACACCATTTGGAATCCATGCTTGTTCAAAAGCGATCCATATATGAGATTCTTGTGAATTTTTGGCACATATTTGTTCAGGGTCAACTCTTTCCCAAAATTCACCTTTAGAATTATTTTTCTTGACCTTTTATCTTAGACGTAGCTAAATTCTCCATATACAGCTTTTCACTATTTTCAATAGGTTCAAAGGAAATAAAAATTTCCTTATCTGAGCATAAATGTCGAGTGCCACTAGTATCAATCCACCATTCTCTTGGATTGGAGCACACTAGATTCACTTCAAAAACCATTGCAAAAAGATTAATGTCTGACATATCTTTTAAAATGTTCTCTACCACATTAGCTTCTTAGTTTCCCTTTTTCTTCGGCAATATGCATTCCAAAGCCTTGTGACCATTTTATCATAGTTGAAGCATTTCCCTTGAAATTTGGTTTGCTTCTTGGAGACCCCTCTTTTTGATCTCAGCTTGTTCTTATTGGCCTTTTTATTCTTGATATTCTGGCTATATTCCACAACATTCGCCTTAGCCACAGAAATGACACTTTTCTTATCATTATTTTTGTTGCTTTCTTTAACTTTAAGTTTAATAGTCAGATCTTCAATACTCATTTCTGTTCTTTTATGCCTTAGATAACTCTTGAAATATTTCCATGCTAAAGGTAGCTTCTCAATGATAGCAACCATTTGAAAAGTTTCACCTAAGTCCATCCCTTCGGCATGAATTTTTGACAGAATTATCTACAATTTTTTAACTTGACTTATAATAGTTTTGGAGTCCACCATCTTACAATCTAAGAAGCAGTCTATGACAATTTTCTTAGTGTAGCATCCTCAGTTTTATATTTCCATTCCAAGGACTCCCACAGCTCTATGGTTCTTTTCTTTCCAGCATGCACATTGTACAAAGAATTGCTCAACCCATTTAACACATAATTTCTATAAAGGAAGTCAAAATGATTCTAAGCATCTATTGGATTATTCACTTGGAGATCAACTTCACCTTCTCTGGCTATAGGAGCATCTTTTTTAAAGAATCAAGGTGGTCAAGTAAAAGAGTATTCACTGTTGCCATCGTTTGAAATTCTATCTAGTGAATTTATCAAGTTTTTCCACATGAGGAATAACTGCAGATGCAGCACACCAGAACTGACACTGACACATGAGATAGGAGTAGGAGGGTCAAAAGTTTCAGGTTGCTGGCTCATATCAGTTGCCATTTTAATAAATAATCTATTTTAAGATTGTAGTGATATTATTATTAATTCCTAGCAAGTGATATAAAACCGCCCACTTCCTAAGCAAAAATAAACGATTTAGGTTCCTAGGAAAGACTAGAGGGGTCACATTGGTCTCGTTGAGAAACCCAGACTCCTTATGCAATGTGTAAGCCTTAGTGAGAGAACCTTTCCAATGCACTTAAGCTTACTAATAAGCCTCTTACACACTTATCACAAGTTTATAATAATAATAATAATAATAATAATAATAATAATAATAATAATAATAATAATAATAATAATAATAATAATAATAATAATAATAATAATAATAATAATAATAATAATATGAATATTAATAATAGTAAAAAATTGAAATACCAAAGATATAATAATTAAATCAACAATATCTAAATGAAAAAATTCACTAACCCAAAGCCACAGTATCTTTAAAATAAATTCGCCACTTTCACAGCAGTGCTTCAATTTTATTGACGCCTGTCTCCCAAGATACAATAGAATCGAATAATGTTAGTAGTACAACCTCGCTATTCCTGCAAACTTCAAATAAATGTTTGAATTCTATCACACTTAAGCCTAAAACTAGAGAGAATTTGCTTTAGAGAAGAGAAGAAAATGACTTGGATTTTGATGTATTTTTCAATTAAACATAAAAGCCAATATATATAGGTTTCAAGGGGGGCATTAGTTAGTTAAAATCCCATGTACGATTTTTCCTCATTTTTTCATCCCAATGGGTACTTTTTGAGATTTAATTTCTCATTGACCCAAGTACCAATTTAAGCTTTCTACGACTCATTGTGAAGGGCTCACAGAGGAGATTTTGAGTCATCCATGCATGTATATTTTTCAATATTTATCTTGCTAAAAATTGGCCTCAAAATAACCACTTTATGCTATTTTATTAACAAGATTTTGACTAAGAATTAAGCTAGTAGAGGGATTGCAGAATCATGGCTTTGTAGCTCCATCTTAACAATCAAATCAAGTCATCTCATAACACACCAAAATTACTAAGTTAACTCCAAGTTATTTTTCTAAAAGCCAGTTGCACTCTAATGACCCTTGTAATAAATAAAAGCCCAATTAATTTATACTCATTTTAATTAATATTAGGTTTAGGGATGGCAATGGGGTGGGGTGGGGTGGGGTGGCCTACCCCATTCCCCACCCCATAAAAAATTTTGGCCCCCATTCTCCTAATAAATTTAGTGGGGTGAGGATGGGGAATCCCCATGTGGGGAATGCTTTCCCCAACCCCACCCCATTCTCCATTTACTTAATTATTTTACAATAGATATGAATACATAATTTCAATAAATAAAAAATTAGAGACTTAAATAAAATAAAATCCTCACCATATTATAAAATATTTAAATTATTAAAAAAATTCAAAAGTTTAAAACAAAATCTGAAAATGATATCAAAACTACAAAATGTTTGGATGAATAATAACTAAAATAATAAAAATGTATAGTAATGTTTCAAATTCTTCTTTTTCTTCGGCTTCATTTTTTCTTTATCATTTTCATATAGCCTGTGATTGTCACTTTAATCCTGCAATATCAAATAATAAAATTAATGACTATTAGTTCACTACAAATTTATTTACGAAAAGGTTTTGTCATATGTCATTTGTAAACACTTATAATAAATAAGATAATTAATCTCCTAACCTCATTTAAATAGAAATTTACCTCATCTGTATCTTCATAAAATGAGTCGCATCTATTTTTTGTAAAAGAACCAGAACTAGAACCTAATAATATAAATAAAGTAATAAACTCACATATGAACAATGGATTGCTAAAACCAAATAAAAATCGAATAGAATTAAATATATATAAATATAAATATACACATACACCTTTAATGCAAATTATTTATTGATATAGCGTATCTTTAATTTCTGCCCATAACCAATTTTGAGTGCACATTAAAGCCTCCAATGTTTTAGGGTGCAATCTACTACGATGTGGACTTATGAATCTGCCACTGGTACTAAAAGCATACTCAGAAGCAACTGTAGAAACATGAATGGCTAAAATATCTCTAGCAATAGCATGCAAAGTAGGATATTTACTTCCATTTGCTTTCCACCAAGCCAATATGTCAAAGTTAATCTAGGTAAGACAGGCTCCCCTAAATAATGGTCCAACTCTGACTTAACATGCTCATCACTAGTGGTATTGCTAACAAATAAGTCAAACGATGCCAAAGGATCCACCTTTCCCCAAACTAATTCTGATTGAGAACATGAAGCAATTGTAGATTGATAAAATTCTTCTCCTGTATTATTCTTCAGCTGATATTCTGTCACCAACTCATAACAAATCTTACGAATTTTATCAATTTTATATGAAGAATCATTTTGGTATATTTTTGGAAAGTAAAACTCTCCAATAACTTCATCTTGAATCTTGGATCTAAAATAGTGGCTACAGCCATTATCCCATGAATCACATTCCAATATTTGTCAAATTTTGTTACTACTTTGAATATTCAAATGGCGAGCAGCTTCAAAAAATTTTTCCTCTCTTTTGGGTGTTGCTGTCCAATAAGCAACACTATTACGAATTCTTTCAACACTGTTACTAATCACATCTAATCCTTCTTTCACTATCAAATTTAGGATATGAGCACAGCAACGCATGTGAAAAAACTCTCCACCCAATAGAAGTGAACTATTAGATAACTTCTCGGTAAGAATTTCAATCATAGCATCATTAGTGGTACAATTATCTACTGTTAAAGTAGAAAGTTTGCGATCAATATTCCAATCCAATAAACATTCCATCAACACATCAGCAAGAACATCAGAAGTATGTGGACATGGAACATAGATAAACCTATGAATGAAGAATAATGATTAATTAAAAAGCAAATATTATCAAAGATATATTTATATAACACTTAGTCATGCTAATATAAAAAGAATTTAAAATAAATTTCATGTTATAGAAAGTACCTCATAATTCGACTATGCAATTTCCACGATTCGTCAATGAAATGTGTTGTGATGACCATATATCCCCTTTTTTTATTATTGGAAGTCCACATATCAGTAGTAATAGCAATTCTGCTTTCATTACTTTCCAACAAGCTCATTATTTTAGACTTCTCATAATCATAGATCATTAGGAGCTCATTCTTGATTGTATTTCGGGAAACCACCTTAAATATGGTTGAACAGAACTGAGGAACCTTCGAAATCCAATGTGTTCAACCATGCCAAGAGGGCACTCATGCAAGATAATCATGTTTGCAAGCTCTCTCCGTGAACTTTCTTGATCAAAGCTATAGGTATTAATTTTCACTTTTCCTTCAATTGTTTTTGTGGCCTTCAACATTGCTTTTACATTTTTCTGTCTCCGCAAAGGGCATATTTTGAAATGATCATGCAAGTGTTTGGTCCCACTCTTAATTTCTCCTCCTAGTCTCTTACCACAGTAATTACAAACACACTTGTATTCTCTATTAATTTTCTGCCTTTTAAAGTGATTCCACATCACAGATCTTAAGGGCCTGTTTGGTATTGTTTCTGAATTTGCGTTTTCTGAAAATAAAAATGAGAAAGAAAATGGTGTTTTGCAGTTGTTGTATTTCAAATTTAAATATGCGTCTGGTATCATTTTCTGTATCCTGTATTTTAAAATTGAAAACAGTAATATGCGTTCGGTATACACAATAAAAAATAATAAAACCAGTAAATATGTGTTCGGTAGTACCAGTTTTAAAAACAGTTTTTATTTAACATTTAAATCATACTTAGAAAATAATTATTTAACTAATACATACACAAATATACCATAAATCATTTGAACAAAATAATTATCAAAATTACATGATAAAGTTTTAGTATTAGCATTAATAAAAAAAAGTTATACATTGTTATTGTTTTTACACCATAATTAAAATATATATTACAACACATATGATCTAGAGCTGGAATACCTTTTTTCCTTACTAAATAAACAAATAAATTTACATCCACTAGTCAACTTTCTTCTGAATTTGCACAAACATTCTCAAGACCATCCATACAACAAGAAGAGGGTGATACAAGATTAACAACAGATCAAGGGACAATCACATTGTTTGAACAATAACTGATAGCTCTAGAGAAGCGGATAGTAGTGAGAATGAAAATGCTAGGTAACAGCCTTCTCTAATATTCATTGTCTTTTTTTTTTTTTCCCATTTCTGGGTGAGCTAACAATTCAACATAGATGATTTGGTAGATAGAGCCTAAGTGCTGCTGCCTGCTGGGATGAACTGATGCAACTTCATCATAACTTTGTTCATCCAACATCTCAACCATGGGAGCATACCGCACATGTTGAAAAAAATGAGTGAGTGTCTTTGTCTATGGGTAGATGTGTCCACCCCGCATGTAATAGACAAACAGAAGAATTTGATAGGGAGGGATATTGACCTCATCGTTCTCAAAGTACATTCCATCAACAACACTGCTCTACTGAAATTCCCATCCCAGACTTTTCTCAAGCAGCTCCCTGAGTTTCCTCATCTGTAAGCAGTGAAAGACTTGAATATTGTAAGGCTTTGTGCTCGATATTATCTAGTTAGAAAGTACAATAAAGACTATTCATTAAGAAAATTAAAATCTTTCTAGCTCAAGATGAAAATTTTTAAGGATGGCACACCAATGGAGATTCTCAAGTTCTCAGACGATAGATTGCTGCATTAGATACAGAGCAACAGAGATTGGCAGTCAATGATTATCCTTCTAAAGAATAACATGTCCAATACAAATATAATAAAGCAAAACAACACCACATTCTAGAATTTATTTATGAGCTACCTATTAATACTAACACAACAATGTGCAGTTTATTAGCCCTTGTGATTGTTTCTGGAAAAAATATATGGTTTACTAACCTGATGCAAGCAACCCGAACAAGAACAATGAAATCATATACACAAAATAAATAATTATTCATATTTTAACAAACAAAATTTTACAGTAATAATGGTGAAAAACACAATTAAAGAAATTGAACTAGAACAAATGACAATTTATGAAGATAAAAACACAGATGTGATATGATTTTCAATCCAACAAACAATAAGTTAGGATCTAATTCCATCTAAGAATAATAAAATCATATGCACAAAATAAATAATAATTACAAAAAATTTATTCAAATAAAAGAATAATACCAGCAAGCCACAAAGATGGAGCCGACAGAGAGCAGCAACAGCAGCAAGACGGAGCAGCAATGGTGGAGACAGAGAGCGGTGGCGACGGAGATGCACCGCAACAACAGCAGGGTGAAACAGCACAGCAGCAGCAGCGGCGGCAGAGATGAGGAGCAGCGGCGGAGACGCGAGTAATAGTTAGATCGAGGTAAAGAGAAAGGAGGGTGGGAGAGCTGCGAAATCGATGGAGAGATGAGAGCAAGATAAGATTTTAAGAGAGAGGATTTTGTTCCATAATTTATTTTTGAATTTAATTTTTAATATAGGGAGAACGAGTTAAACATATTTTCAATTTTATAACTATTAAAAATAAATTTGAATTATTTATTTTGTAATTTATTTTTTAAATATATCCCACCGAACATGTACTCTACCTATATTCTCAAAACAAAAATAAAAACAAAGGCCCAAAAGCACTAACGAACAGGCCCTAAATTTCTCCTTGGAGTGCCATTATGATCATTATCAGGAATTTCTTCACGCATTGGCATATCAACAATATCAGTTGCAATTTGGCCATCTTGTTGATTCTCATGTGATTGTCCTGACATTTTTTACTTGAACCGCAAGAGAAATTATTGTTCTGCAATTGACGTTCTGCAATTGACAATCAATTAGTTAAAAAGATTTTAATGACATAGAAGTGACCCAACAAGTTACTTGAATGGCAAGAGAAAATAAAGCATGATAAAAATAATTTTTGTCAGATTGCTTCCTATAAAATTCAATAGAAAAAGACAAAATAATAGCCATTTTTCATTTGTCACGTTAGCACATAGAGAATAAAAGAAAAGATACTTTTTAAATTTTGACTACATCAAGCAAGTTGAAAGCGACAATACAAACCAACGGAGGGAGAAGAAAAAAAAAACAACATATTGCACGTACTTTTACATGTTAAGTCAAGATCAAGCAATTAGTCTATAATAAAATATTTTCAACTTACTTAACTTTGCCGAAAATTCTTGAAGAATAAGGTTGGAGTTGTTTGAAAGGATGAAGGGAACGGCTGCTACTAGGAGACGACTGATGAGGAGAGAAAAAAATAATATCATAATAATATTTTAGAGTTAATTGATTAAGTAAGAATTGTATTATAGGATTTTATTTTAATTATAACATATTTATTTATTTATATTAGGTAAAAAAAATTGCTAATCAATATTTTAATTAATAAAAAAATAGAAAATAAAAATAAAAATAAAAATATATTTATAAATAATGGGGATTGGGGTGGGGGTGAGGTGGGGAGTACAAAACCAAACCCCACCCCATTAACAATTTGGGGATTATTTTCTCCTCATTCCCCACCCCATTCTCTAAAAATTATTTAAAATTTACCTCATTTGGAGTGGGGCTTCATGGAGCCCCAAATTCATGAGAAATTTTGCCATCCCTAATTAGGTTTGGCCTTAGACCAATAATAAGCATTGAATTAACCATGCTTGTTATTAAAGCTAGACATATGATATCAATAATAAATTTCAATTAGTATTGAAAATTTCAATATGTTCTTTTTTTTTTTTTTTTGCCTTTTTTTTAGTATGGCTTTTGGTCAGTAATTCGTGAAAATAAATAAATAAATAAATTGTATTCAAAACAGATTCAAGTGGGTTTCGAGAACATATTAATATAGAACTCTTAGACCTATGAATTTAGAGTATCCTACTTTCATGCAATTCACAAGGTTCAACAAGAATGCTCGTAATTAAAGCTAGCCTATGATAAATATCATGCCTCTGTAATTACATTTTTACTTTTGAGTCACTATATGTTCTAATGATTATTTTTAATACATCTATATTTGTAAAAAATTACAAACAAATATTATCTTTTAATAAACAATTTATTGAATGAATTGCGGCCATATATTTAAATGATCAAGTACCACAAATAGCTTAGGTTAGCATCATTTTTTATAGATTCCATCTTGTAAGTATATATTCCCATGATCCATGAAATCATATCTCCAAGCTATCAAGGTTTTGACCATTTATGTGGATCTTACTCTGTGACAACTCAAAAAACATAATACATGTATGCAAGTTCATTACTGGTTTAGGATTAAGGTTGATAAAGCGTACTAAAGCTTGGGTGAATTAGTGACATTTCTTCAACCATTTCACAATTAATTAAAGTATTGTTCTATATATATATTTGATTTACATACTAACTTTTCTATTTAAAGTCTCCATTTCAATGATCAAGATAAAACTACTAACAATATAAGTAGCAAAGTTGTAGCCTTACATAATGAGATGCTTGTTTCATTAATGGTTTTGAACAATCATTTATTTATAAAGAACTTGTGATTTATATCTTCCTATATTGATCTAAATCCTTTAACAAATTTTCTACACATATTAATTTCATTTTTTTGAGTTACGTTCAAGTACATTTAGGGCCCGTTCGAGATTGATATTGGGAGGTTTAAAAATAATTTGAAAGAACTAAAAGATAATTTTGGTGCTTAGTAAATATTTAAAAAAAATTATTTTTAACAAAATTACCTTATCCTACATTTTTTTACACTAATATTACAATTAGATTACTACTGATATTACATCAAACAACTACTGATATTTACAATCAGATAATTATTAGGACTAGTTACATTAAATCTTATGAAACACTGCCCAAATTTTTACCCTCACTAACGTTCGAAGGATATCTATTCCACTCACATTTCGTAAAGGAGAATATTACCCAATTATTCCATAATTGAGGGAGGAATTGAGTCCCCAAATTTCTATATTAGGGGTGTTCAAAACCCAATCCAATCCGCTGAATTTTTCTGATCCATAAAAACTCTAATCTATGGATTGATTAATTGGATTGAACTGAAAATTTTAAATCCGCAGTTGGCTGATTGTATATAGATTTACTTCTTCAAATCTATAAAAGTCCACAAATCAGCAAACATAATATATATATATATATATATATATATATATATATACATATATATAAAGAGAGAGAGAGAGAGCCATTCTCTAGTGTGGGCGTCCCCATTTTTTTTTTTCATGCAAATGCACTTTTAAGCGATAGGGTTTAATAGAGTTAATATATATATATATATACATATATATAAAGAGAGAGAGAGAGAGCCATTCTCTAGTGTGGGCGTCCCCATTTTTTTTTTTCATACAAATGCACTTTTAAGCGATAGGGTTTAATAGAGTTAGTTTTTAACTCTCTTAAACCAAACGGCTTAATAACATGTCTACATTAAGGATATATATATAATTTTTAAAATTTATAAATGTGGTACTATTAGTAAATGAATAAGTTAAAATTTAGTTGGATGGACATTGACAACAATCGTCTAAGCTTTCTAGTGTCAACTTTTGTATCTATTGACTCTAAAATTTTAGTTAATTTTCATGTATTAATATAAAAACATCAAGATTGTTTTCTTTTTGGTGTATTAAAGTTTGAAACTTTGAATGACATCATTAGACGAAAGAGTAGTCTATCACACATTACTCCAATTTTACATAGCTTTATTTAAGAGAGATATGAAGTAAGAATGAAATGGTTATATGGCTTCCAAATTCTTTTGTTTTGATACGTATGTTGATTGAATTAATAAATGCTGGATAAGGACATAAAGATCCTATTAACATAACATTCTTGAACACATATTAAAACTATTAATTTATTTAGATCTTGTTTAATTTTGAATTTTATCTATAGTAAAATTATTTTTGTATTAGATTTTTTATTTAATTATTTTGTGGATTGGATAAGACGAAAAATTTTTAATCCACATCGATTCCACAAAAAGATTGGATTGAATGTGGATTGTATCAAATTCTCATTTGATCCGCAGATGTATGTATTGGATTTGGATTATTTTTACCAATCTATAGATTAGATTAGATTGAAAATCTATATTCTGTAAAATCACGGATTGGATATGGATTTGTATCCAATCTGCAGAATCTGATTTGTAGACATCCCTATATAAATCTATCTTTATTTAATTGGAAATAAAATCATTAAATTTTAAAAGATTATTATTATTACTATTTATATTGAGATAACAAAATTAATAAAACATAAATATATGTTTTAGTTGGCAACTATTATCTACTACACAATAGAAATATATTATATGCATGTATATAAATGTAGGGGTGACAATATGGGTCAGGATTCGTTTATTCGATTGGATTCAATGCGAATTAAATGGGTTTGGATTTGAAAAAATTGATTCGTTTAATAAATTGGTGAATTCAATTTGATTCGCTTATTAAATAAATCGATTCCGGGTTTAAAGACATTGATTCATTTATTCGTTTAGGATTCGTTTGATAAACACGTCATAAACGAATCGAATACAAATCGATTCATTTAAACTTCATTTATTATTCGTTTAATTAAATTATTTTTTTGTTCTCAAACTTATTTGAAAAATTTTTTCAATTTAAAGGTTAATATTGTAATTTTCAGAAATAATAAGACAGCCCATAAACTGAAACAAGAATTAGGGCAGCTGGCCCTAATTTTTCATTTCATTACTTTGCTATTTCTTCTCCTTCATCAGTTCATCTCAGTCGCGTCAGCCCTCATCTCCACTCTCTAGTGCCCACAGTTCATCCTCATTCCTCAGCAATTTCTTTTGTCCCTCTCCACAGGTTATCAGCCGGCACCATCTCACCTACCTCACACTCGCACAATAAGCTCCAGTTCTTTTTCTTTTTTTTTTAAAGCTATTTAGAGGTACATCTCACATTATTTAATAACATTAACTATTTTTTTATTGCTCATCTTATCCCAAGGCCCAGCTTTTCTTCTCAAATCTTTCTAAGTGGGGTCATATGCTTGATTTGTTCAACTTCCAAAAGGCACATCAGTGGTCAAGTTTCGTTATTTTGGAAGAGCTCTCACTAATTCTACAACATGCTTCCATCGATGTAAGCCAAATACACACATTTCTCAGCAATTTCTTTCTGTTTTCTCCACAATTTCTCAGCCGGCACCATTCACTTAACGCACAACCACACCATAAGCTCTGATCTTTTCTTTTCTTTTTTTTTTAAAAAAAATTTTTGAGCTATGGACATGCCTACGACATATGATCTTATTTAAGAGCAGATCTGCATTTACCGATTTATGCATATGATTTTTTATTATTTAAGTTAAATTGTTAACTAATCATGCTAAATAATTTTGAATTAATTTTTTTTAGGAGAATGGACACAAGCCAAAGTAATTCACTCTACACAATTTGAATTTGAATTATTGTAATTTGTATTATTAAGGACTTGTAATTTGGTATTTGGAAACAAAATTTGGTATTTTGATGACTGTATTTGGTATTTATATTCTGTAGGATATTAAATTTGTGACTTTTTTATATTTTATTTTGTTTAATTTTGTTTATTAATTATATTTTTCTAAACGAATTGTAAACGAATTCGGATTCGATTCGATTCGTTATAGATTCGTAATAGGATAAACGAATAATAAACGAATTCGGATTCGATTTGGTTCGTTATGGATTCGTAATAGGATAAACGAATAATAAACGAATTCCGATTCGATTCGATTCGTTTATAAATTCTACTAAATGAATTAAACGAATCGAACTGAATATTCGTTTAATAAACAAATCGAATCCGAATCATGAGATTTTAATTCGTTTAATAAACAAATCGAATCCGAATCAGTAGAATTTTAACCCAATTCGTTTACGATTCGATTTGAATTCGATTCGTTTATTCGTTTTGCCACCCCTATATAAATGTGCAAGTAAATTTTGTTTAATATTATGTCTATTTTAGTCATTTGAATTCTTACAGTAATTTAACATTAAGATTTACCAAACACATACAATTGAGTTTAAAATCTACAACACTTTTGAAAATAAATTTTAATAAATATTTAATTAATTCTCTTCACAGCTAGTTAGTTCTATAACACAATAAGCAACAATTATTTTAAAATGTTTAACAACACCAAAACGGACTCTTACTTTTGAGAATTTATGAAGAATAAGAAATTGTTTTTTAGTCGGAAATAAACAAAAATTGCATCGAATAATTCTTTTTAACTAGAAATCATTATTAAGCAAATAAGTTATTGATGAAAATTTGACTTTCAAAATAGAGAATAATTCTTCACTAAATCTCAGTGGGGGCTAATTTCGAGTAAGATTTAATGGTAAATAATTGAGAAATAATGAAATCCTTCATTTCAAACAAGAAAATAAATAAAAATTAATTTTTTAGTGGAACTATATATTAAAATGGGGCCTAAAGTTTAGGAGAGCAAATATGATAATAATTCAATTTTTAAATAATAAAATAAAGCTAAAATAGGACTTTATTACGGAAGTTAATTAAGAATTTAAGATGGGGCCTTCATTTTGAAAGAGGCCTTTGGCAATTGCCTAAATTGTCTACAGGTCATCAGCTCCTGTATTGTATAAGAAGCTTCAAGTTGTTCAAACATGTTCCTTTTGACCTAATTGCCGTGTTAAGAAAGAGATTAAAAAACTAGAAAGGTAAAACATATGTCAATTTTCTTCAATTATCAGACTTAACATACTTTTGACTAATAAACTCACATTTAAAAAACAAAAAAAAAGGTTACCCATTGCCGACTTAATACACTTTGTCATTTTTGTTGGCTGTTGTAATATTAAATCGTTCACCAGCTACTTGTGTCGTGAATTTATGAAACCCAACTCATATAATATTCTCACTATTCCAACCAAACACATTTAATTTTACAGTTCTTTATTAAGTTTTTCAACCATCAGATACAAGATGTTTATATCAATCAAGATCCCACAATGAAGGCAAGCTACAGTCTTTTATTGACTTATTCCATCTCTAATTCATTTGTCCTTCCGAATTTCTTCTTTTTTCTTCTCGAAAAAAAAGTCCTCTGCGTTTCTTCCAGTGAAAATCTGTCCTGAGTCAACTAATTGAGTTGATTCAGTTTGTGCTCTTGGGAAAATCCGGTCTTTCCCTTTTCTTCAATTGTAATTCTTGACTCTCTCTTCCCCCACAACTTGAATTCGGTTTACAAATATTACAGGAAATCAAATAACTAGGAAAGGGAGTTATGTAAAATTCAAAGAGCAAAACAGGGTATTTTGACCATGAAATCACAAATTAAAGGATTAACTTCAAATTAGGAATTAAATCAAAGAATTAAAATGGTAGCCGACTAAAGATTGTAAACTAATTAATAATTAGTCTAGGTATTAAAATGTTTGCCAAGAAAGCACTAGCCATTAGACACGTAAGGAATTATTTTACTTTTCATCCAAACTATAATCATCATACTAAATAATAAACTGGATTGAATTATTAACATTTGTCTGTGTGGTATAAATAATCGGTTCATTGTCACTCTATTATTATTTAATCATTGTCCGATTGTCTCTTCTTTCATTGACTTGGGGAATTTGTCGTCAACTTGACGTCCTCATTGATGCGCGAAGACTTATTGGCCGGACGGCCAATACTTTGATGAAAGTGACATCACCGGTTTGTACAATTTTTTTCAGGACTAGTAAATTATCTCAAATATTTTTAAAAAAATGTAGAAATATAAATTCAACTTATCTAAAAATTTGAGTTTCTAGGAATGCAGCATTATCTATGTCATGTTACTAATATAGGACTTCCTATAGGATTTTTTTGTGAATTCAATTCTTTACCATTGGATTTAATGAAAAGGTCGGGTAGAAATTTGTCTATTTGAATATTAACATTATACTCCCCAATATTTATTAAAAACTTAAAAATGTTAAAAAGTTAATTTTTAGTACATAAGTCCAGAATGTTTCAAATTTATATTGTTTAATTACTGGTCAGTTTAAAAAAAAATTATGTTTAATATTATATAATTTTTGAAAATAAATATTATTTAATATTATTTTGTCATAGGTCTATTATTATATTTATTTTTTAAAAAATTAAATATATTAAATAAAATAAAATAATCAGTAGTGAGTGTTAAAAAATAAATATCATTTTTAATTAATATTGTTTATTTTCTTTAAGAGGATAAATTTTTAATATTGTTATTTTATTTTTTTACATTATCTAGTCATAGGCTTTATTATTATATTTATTCTTTCACTAAAACCTAAATAATGTTAAATAAACAAAATAATCCGTAATGCGTCTTAAAAAATTAATATATTTTTAATATTATTATTTTTTTATTATTTGGTCATTGGCTTATATTATATTTAATTCTTTTAAAAATAAATAATACCAAATAAAAGAAAGAACCAATAGTGAGTCTTAAAAAATCAATATTATTTTAATGGTTATTTTGATTGTAGTTTCAAAGAATTTTTTAATATTGTTTATTTTTATTTTATTTAATATTATTGAGTCATAGGCTTATTATTAGATTTATTTTTTAATTTACATAATATTTACATAAACTAAACAATAGTGAATACTAAAAAAAATATTTTTAGTATTTTTTTGTTTTATTTCAACGAATAAATTTTTAATATTATTTATTTTATTATAAAATAATATTATTTATTCATAGGCTTATTATTCTACTTATTCTTTCAAAAAACTAAATAATATTAAATAAATAAAATTATATTTTAGAAGGTCACCAGCCAAACCATATAATCTTATAAATAAATGCAAATAAAAAAAGTGAATAATATTAAATAAAATAATACGTCACATACATAAATTGTTGATTCACATGCATCAACAATTTATTTGCTTTTAGATTAAAAGTCAAGGAGTTAGTAGACAATTAGTGGCTAAAGATGCTCATTTTTGTAAGAATACATCGCAATTGAATTAAATGTATGAACAAAGCTTGCATAAGATTAAATGCAACCCACAAATGTTTTTACCAAGCCAATTAATGGTAACAAGTTTGTATGAGGTAGATCCTTGTATAGCCGAGCATAAATGCAAACATCATAATAATATAAAAGTAGAAAGGATAAGTTGGAGGCCAATGTGATCTTCAAATACTAGATGATTTACTATACCCAAAAAAAATAAAAGTAGAAGAGATCATATGGAGAATGGATTGGTTCTCAATCAAGTCTCCGAATGGGAGAATTACTAACAGTCAATAACCATGGCTCAAATTAAATACATGTTGTTGATAATGGTGAAGCATGCGCCACCTTCAGATTAAATGCATGGTAAAGCTTACATAAGATTAAATGTAAGATCGAATTTGTTGGCTTTCAAAGCCAACATTTCGACTATAAAAGGGGGCTCACATCAAAGAGCGAGGGCAGCCATTTTGTTTTAAGTAATCAAATAGAAAATTAAAGTGATTTAAGAGCATTTTCAGAATTCCTTTTCTTAAAAGGTCACCAGCAAAACACATAAATTTACAAATAAACTGTAAAACAAAAGAAAAGTAAGGGTTAAAAGAAATTTAACATCACAAAAGACAAAAACCGGTGATACTTTGCAACTGTTGCAAGGTAGCTGGATCCCAATCATTAATTACGATTATGAATATCCACTCATACGTTTTCTTTTGGCTGCTTCTTCGAAATTTCGGTTTCATTTTAAGTACTTAGAAGCACTTATGAGTGTTCTTGCATTATCAAGCTAATTAAGCACACATTTACCATCTAAATACTCTCGTCTCATGGAAAGAATTCCTTCTCTCCGGATGATGATCAGATTTCTCTTACTCCATTGCTTGATTTTTCCCTTCATGATTGCATCAGCCAATACCACTAGCATTACCACAGACCAAGAAGTCCTTCTTGCCCTGAAAGCTCATATAACTGAAGATCCAACCAATTTCTTCGCAAAAAATTGGAACATAAATAGCTCTGTCTGTAATTGGACGGGCGTCACTTGTGATGTCCGTAGTCATAGAGTCATAGCCTTGAATATTTCTGGGTTAAGTCTCACAGGCACTATCCCTTCTGCACTTGGGAATCTTTCGTCTCTTGAAACACTTGATCTCAGTTTTAACTGGTTCTCTGGTTCCATTCCCTTCTCTATCTTCAACATGTCTTCTTTACTTTCTATTGATTTTACAAACAATACACTATTTGGCGAGCTCCCACCAAATTTTTGCAATCACGTTTCCAATATAGAATTCCTATTTCTTAAAAACAACATGTTTCATGGCAAGATACCATCCACTTTATCAAACTGCAAGCGGCTGCGGAAGATATCTTTATCGTTCAATGATTTTTCTGGGACCATACCAAAAGAAATTGGCAACGTGACAAAGCTTATGAGGTTATATCTTGTTGGGAACAAACTCCAAGGTTTGATCAATGAATTAATTAATTGATGAAATTAAAATTAATAATGTCTCATTTTTATTAATCCTGTCAGCCTATAATTCTTTAATTCTATGAGTAAATTGCTTTTTATCTCTCTTTAGGCAAAAACTTTTTTATTTCATTTTTTTTCTTCTTGAGTGCCGGTTAATAAAAACTTTTTTATTTCATTTTTTTTCTTCTTAACGCATATGTTACTCATGATTTTTAGGAGAAATTCCAGAGGAGTTGGGGAATCTTGCAGAATTAGAGACGTTATGGCTGCGAAATAATTTCTTAACTGGAACCATTCCTTCATCAATCTTCAATCTTTCTTCTCTATCGAATTTGGATTTGTCACATAATAACTTGACAGGTAACTTCCCTAACCACAAAGCATATGTGAAATCTTCCTCCTCTTCGTAATTTTACATCTCCCATTATAAATTCTCTTCTGGGGACATGTCATTTCCGCTATTTAACATTATCTTGTTATTATTTGTTAGAAATCTATGAGATTAGGCAAACTTTTGTAAATTATGTTATAGCAGATAGTCTATTAATAAACAATTTCTTAAAAAGGCATCATTCCGTACGTTGGACATATATTTCAGCTGCAATTGCTTGATCTCAGTGATAACCAACTCTCTGGTTCTTTCCCCTCTTTCAAATTCAAGATGCCTTCTGTACAAGTTCTTGATTTCAGTGTCAATAGACTATCTGC
This sequence comes from Murraya paniculata, assembly GCA_030449075.1. NCBI lineage: Eukaryota > Viridiplantae > Streptophyta > Magnoliopsida > Sapindales > Rutaceae > Murraya > Murraya paniculata. The sequence goes on along the minus strand of JAEVFN010000135.1, from coordinate 36,426 downwards.
TGAACTCCTGTTGTGCAAAATTTTAATATACTCGCAAGCGCACGAATCTAGAGATAGAGTAGTGGTAACGAGGTCGAACCCACAGGGATTGCTTTAAATTGAAAAGTCTAATTTAAATTTAAAATTAATATTAATCCTAACCTAGTTAAGCAAATTGAGTTTAAGATAAATTAAACTAATTAATCTAAGAAAATAATTAAAGCAAAGGAGAATTCAATAAGACAAAGGTTACTAAGGTTTTAGAATCCGCCACTATTCAACTAGTGATTTATCTAATTATCAATTAATCCCTAATTTTAGAATGACAACTCGAAATCAATCTATGTCATCTCATTGATATAATAATTAAGTCCAATTAAAATTAATCTTGTATAGGTCCTTTTTCTGCTTAATAATATGATATCTAAGCATCCTATGTAAACATATTGAATGACAAAGAGTCAAAGTTTTCCTTAGTACTCTGTGTAAACAATTTAATAAAAGACACGGAATCAAAGAAAATCATATATAGACATTATAGATTCAAGCATAGATTTAATTGAATATTAATCCTAACAATCAATAATGCATGACAGAATTGATGAAAAGATTTAATAACCTCCAACTAATCATGTGAAATAAGAACCATAAACATTAAAGAACATATGTAGGGAATTTAATTAAACAAAAAGATAATTATTTCATTGAATAGGGTTTCATCATTAACCTCAGTATAGAAAAATTAGCTAGACATACTTGAATTGGGAGTAACAAAATAAATAAAATCAGCCATGGAAAATTGGACTGCTGTTGCTGCTTCTCTTTTGCTCTCTTCTTGCTTTCTCCCCTCTTCTCTTCCGCATCTTTGCTTTATATAATGCCCATGACCATGCAATTTCTGGCCAAATCCTTATAGGATTCTAATTCTAATTAATGCTTCACAACCTATCATAAGTTATTAATTTTCCTTATTAATTTTCGAAAGCTAGCCATTCTTGGAGTCAAAGGCCAAAGGCTAATTAATGATGTCTTCTTTAGTAGCTAGCACATGCATCCCAAATTGCCAAACAAAATCTTCCTTTAATTCTTTTAACCTTATGCGGAAGCTTTTTTTGGAACATAATCTTCTTTGTCTTCATATGCAATTGTGCATGGGTGAATTAATTTACTAGCTTCCGTTTCCTTGGCTTCACTTCCACATGCATAATTGCTTCCAAAATCAATTAATCTTTAATGCTTTCCAATTTAAACTTCTTCATGCCTTTTTTATCAATGTTCTCCAATTAATTTCCTATTCAATAAAACAAGTTAATTAATTAAAACTAATAAATAATCATAACTAATAATTATATAATTAAGGGTGAGATATGTATATATTATATGCTCATCAACTCCCTGCAAATTTTTGCAACAATCTTCCCTTTTCCGAAGAACTTTATCTGTCCAAAAATATGTTTTATGGCGAAATACCCTCCGATCTAGCAGATTGCAGCTATTTGCGAATCTTATTTTTGCGGTTCAATGATTTCTCTATAGCCATACCAAAGGAAATCGGTAACTTGACCAAGCTTGAAAAGTTAAATCTTCAGTTTAATAGACTCTAAGGTGCGTCTTATTATAGTTTATGTTATATCCACTCGTGTGATATTTTACCTTAATCAATGATGCGCAATCTTATAAGTTAGAGTATCTTGAAGGTTAGAGCTAGGAAAATTAGAAATTTTTGGGTTTGATCAAAAGTTAATTTAATTAGTGTTTGAGCATTTCAACTGAATAAATTGAGAACTGGTCCTCGTTGGTATTTCAGCTGATAAATATGAAAAATAGGATAAAAGAAGTTATTTTACTGAAATAATAGTTAAAAAGAGAGAATTACAGTACACATTGTTATCACGCGTATAATTAATAATAGCACCACACATTTGATCTTTTAGTAACAGCTTCTATCATAAGTTCTCCGAAGTGTGCTCAACATATATTATTAAGATATATATATTTGCACATAATGGAGGATCAAATTAATTCTAGTTCCAAACAACAGTAGTTAGTGTTGACCAAACATTTTAGTGTTGTAGCTTAAAAATTATAGTTACCTAACTTTAATACCAAATAGGCCTTAAAATATATTAAAGCATTGACGGATGAGTGGTGATAAAATTGAGCTTGTTTTTATGTATTATTTATTCTCTAAAACAAATCTGAATATAGTTATCTCAAAATACGGGTGAGATACCTCATGAAATCAATATTCTTCCACCGTGATATCAATTCATATATTCACTGTAGTAGCACATAGAAAAATAAACTAAAAATTTAGTTTGAAAAATATTCTTATGTTCATACAAATATTATGTTACTAGTTCAAAGTAATATTAAAATGAGTAGTTTCTTTATGTTTTTTTATTTAAAATGACGTGAATACTGGAATTATTAATATTTATATTTAATTAATAAGAATAAAATTTTATTAATTTATTATCGTTTTATCTATGTATAATAATTAATCTTAAACTCATATTTAATAATTTTAATTACGAATACTCATTTCATGATATAAATGTGTGTAATTTATTATTTAAAATAAATTTGAATTATTTCTTTCAAAATACAGGTAAGATACCACATGAAATCGGTAATCTTCATAATCTGGAATGGATGCTGTTTGGTTTTAACAAATTAGTTGGTGTTGTCCCAACTACAATCTTCAATGTGTCAACACTCCAATCACTTTGTCTTCAGAGCAACTCACTCTCGGGAGGACTTCCATCTAGCGCAGACGTCCGACTTCCAAATCTTGAAGACCTTCTCTTGTGGGGTAATAATTTTAGTGGCACAATTCCTAGTTTCATCTTCAATGCTTCTAAGCTCTCCATACTAGATTTGGAAGTAAACTCATTCTCCGGTTTTATTCCAAACACATTTGGCAACTTAAGAAACCTTAAGCGGCTTGGTTTAAATGATAATTATTTGACATCTTCAACTCCAGAATTGAGCTTTCTATCCTCGTTGTCAAATTGCAAGTATTTGGAGTATCTTAGCGTCTCCAATAATCCACTAGATGGCATTCTTCCGAGGGCTGTAGGTAATTTATCTCAATCTTTAGAATTCTTTTGGATGGTCAATTGCAACTTTAGTGGCGGCATTCCTGAAGAGATCAGCAACTTGACCAACTTGATAGCAATTTATTTAGGAGAAAACAAATTGAATGGATCAATTCCGATTACTCTCGGCAAATTACAAAAGCTTCAATTATTGAGTTTGGAAGATAATCAATTGGAAGGATCAATGCCAGATGATCTTTGTCATTTAGCTGCACTGTTTCAGTTAGACTTGGGCGGCAATAAGCTTTCTGGATTCGTCCCTGCATGCGTTGGCAATCTAACTAATCTAAGGAAGCTCTATTTGGGCTCCAATCAGTTAACTTCTATTCCTTCAACTTTATGGAACCTTGACTACATCTTGTACCTTAACTTGTCTTCAAATTTTTTTACTGGCCCACTCCCATTAGAGATTGGAAATTTAAAGGTTTTGGTACAAATAGATTTGTCGATGAATTATTTTTCAGGTGTTATCCCAACAACAATTGGAGGCCTAAAAGATCTACAATATCTCTTTTTGGAATATAATAGATTACAAGGCTCAATTCCTGATTGCATTGGTGATTTGATAAACTTGAAATCCTTAGATTTATCTAATAATAATCTCTCTGGAGCTATTCCTATATCTTTAGAGAAATTGTTAGATCTTAAAGATATAAATGTTTCTTTCAATAAGCTGGAAGGAGAGATTCCTAGAGAGGGACCTTTTAGAAATTTCTTAGCTGAATCATTTAAGGGAAATGAATTATTGTGTGGTATGCCCAATCTACAAGTCCCACCATGCAGAACTAGAATCCACCACACATCAAGGAAAAATGATCTTCTCATAGGGATTGTCTTGCCATTGAGTACTGTGTTTATGATGGTAGTGATTTTGTTGATCTTAAGATATCGAAAGAGAGAGGAACCACTGCCAAATGATGCTAATATGCCACTAGTAGCAAATCAGAGAAGGTTTACATACCTAGAACTTTTTCGAGCTACAAACGGATTTAGTGAAAACAATCTAATCGGCAGAGGAGGTTTTGGCTCTGTTTACAAGGCAAGAATTCACGATGGGATGGAGGTTGCAGTGAAGGTTTTTGACATACAATGTGGAGGAGCATTTAAGAGTTTCAATATTGAATGTGACGTGATGAAACGTATTCGCCATCGAAACCTGATAAAAATCATTAGCAATTATTCAAATGATGATTTTAAAGCACTGGTATTAGAATACATGCCTCATGGAAGTCTGGAGAAGTGTTTGTATTCGAGCAACTACATTTTGGATATTTTTCAAAGATTGAACATAATGATAGATGTTGCATCAGCTTTGGAATATCTACACTTTGGTTATTCAACCCCAATTATTCACTGTGACTTAAAGCCTAGCAATGTATTGTTAGATGATAATATGGTTGCTCATTTGAGTGATTTTGGCATCGCAAAGCTCTTACTCAAAGAAGATCAATCTTTGACTCAAACTCAAACACTTGCCACCATAGGTTATATGGCACCAGGTTCGTTACTTAATAAATATTGTTTTTATTTCTTTACTGTCTGATATGTTACTTCGTTCCTTTGGTCTTCATTTATGCGTAGTGTTATAAATTTTATTATCTTACTATGTAATTGTTGCAATCCATAGAGTATGGAAGAGAAGGACGACTATCCACAAATGGGGATGTTTACAGCTTTGGAATTATGTTAATGGAAACATTTACCTGGAAGAAACCCACAGATGAAATTTTTTCTGGAGAAATGACATTAAAGCGTTGGGTTAATGACTTGCTACCCATTTCAGTTATGGAAGTTGTTGATGCAAATCTGTTAAGTCAGGAGGACAAACATTTTATGACCAAAGAGCAATGCGTCTCATTTGTCTTCAGTTTGGCTATGAAGTGTACTGTAGACTCACCAGAGCAGAGAATCAATGCAAAGGAAATTGTAACAAGACTCTTAAAAATTAGAGACTCATTGCTTAAAAATGTTAACGGGTAGACGTATGTGACACTCAAATTGATTTTCTTTTCTTTCACTGGTAATGAATTGTAATCTTTGCAATGAATACCTTCAATAATTGTGTGTATGGTTATTATCTAACTTTTAATTCCTGCCAATGCTAGGTCGGTTGCTGTGCTCGCATGTGATCCTGCCTTTTCTCACTTTCAAATATTCATTCTAAATTAGCTATGATTCGGAAGGGAACTGATTTGACACTTGGTCTGTTTGCTGCATCTTATTCAATTTCTAAGGTGATTTGTTACTGTGCAATTTGAGTCCCTTTAATTTTCCATAGAGAATTCTGCCAATTTGTTTAGGTTTAATTATATTTATATTTTTTCTATAGGGAAAATATGGACTTTCATTTACTATAATCAGGTCAGCGTGATTTAATTATTGTTCTTTTGCTTTATGTGTGGAAAATTATGAAGATTTTGTAGGATTTCGAAGGATTGAAAGTTTCAGTCCCTCAGTTTATGTGTATATCACATTTTATGAAAACCAGAGCTGGTAGATTGAGAAATGAACCTCATTACATGTCAAACGACCTAAATACTTTGCTCAAAACTAGGGAAGCTATTTACAGTTCCTTTTAAAATGATATTCTTACTTGCATGTAATATTAGAAAAGAGCATATATTACACTAAAACCCACAAACGAAATTTTTTATGGAGAAATAAGATTAAAGCGTTGGGTTAGTAATTTGCTACCCATTTCAGTTATGAAAGTTGTTAATGCAAATCTACTAACTTGGGAGGACAAACATTTTATGACCAAAGAGCAACGTGTGTCACTTGTCTTCAATTTGGCTATGGAGCGCACTGTAGAATCACCCAAGCAGAGAATCAATGCAAAGGAAATTGTAACGGGATTCTTAAAATTTAGATACTTTTTGCTTTAAAATGTTAAAGAGCTAGACGTATGAGACAATCAAATTGATTTTCTTTGCTTTCACTGGTAATAAATTATAATCTTTGCAATGAATGCCTTCAATAATAGTGTGTAAAAGTATTATCTAACTTTTAATTCGTGCCTCATTGCTTGGTCTGTTTTCCTTGGCTGTGCCCCCGTGTGATCCTGCCTTCTCTCATTTTCAAATATTCATTCTAAACTAGCTATGGTTCGGATGGGAACGGATTTGTCACTTGGTCAATTTGCTGCATCCTATTCAATTTCCAAGGTCATTTGTCTCTGTGCAATTTGAGTCCCATTAATTTTCTATAGAGAACTCTTGCCAACTTGTTTACTATAATCAGCTTATGCGTGTACTGCATTTTGTCAATACTAAAGCCGGTAGATTGAGAAATGGCACCTATTACATGTCAAATGACCTAAATACTTTGCTCAAAGCTACGCAAGCCATTTACTGTCCTTTTTAATGGAGCAAAATAAAACGATTCTTACTTGCGCATAAAATTAGAAAAGAAAATGAGGATTATTTATCTATAAAGCTGTCGATTACTAGAAGTACATATATAGATCTTACACTTAATATATTATCTTTTTGTAATATGTCTATAAATTCACTAGTACAAGTTCTTACATATTATCAATTGTATAAAACTCTGTTCTGAACACATCATGAAGAGATTCATTTATGTTCTTATGTTTTTTTTTTTTTTTATGCTTTCACTTGACTTAGATTCATCTTGTCTCTCCGTTATAAAGGTTGCTTATGTGGCAGTATCAAGTTCGTCACAGGATCACATTATAGCTAAGGAAGGACCACGGTTCATTGGCTGCACTCAAGTGTAGCAGAGTATTTGTTTTCTACTGCCAATCATCCTCAGACGTATGGACAGACGGAGAGGGTGAACGCACTGTTGGAAGAATATTTGCGGCACTATGTGACAGCAAGCCAAAAGAATTGGGTGGATTTGCTGGATGTGGCTCAGTTTTGCTACAACATCCATCGTTCTTCAGCAATGGGGATGAGCCCAGTGGAGCTGGTTATGGGGCAGCAACCATTGACTCCTCATGAGGTGGCAAAGTAGCACACAAGCGGGAAATGTCCTGCTGCATATCGGTTTGCGCGAGACAAGCAAGAAATGATCGAGGAAGCCCTCGACAGCTTGGCGAAGGCGTCACGGCGAATGAAAAAGTATGCGGATGCTGAAATAAAGCCATTGGAGTTCAATGTAGGCGACAAGGTGTGTGGCAACCCGCGTGATGGCGCTAAGCACCCCGCCTAGCCAGCCTACTCTAACGCAACGGAAGCAAATTTGATAGGAAGCACGTCAACACTTGCACAATGGAGATTATACAAGAGTAAATTCGTCAACACAAATAACAACAACACACACAACACCAAACACAAGTAAAACCAACCCCCAACTTTTCTATTCCGCCACAAGAAAAGATTACAAGATAGTTCAAGTAAAGTATGCACAAGGACACAATGCTCACCAAAACTAACGCTTTACATACACCCATCTCCACTATATATACAAGGGTTGCAAGTGACACCCCCACTTGCTAAGGCTAGGTGGCGCGCTGCCCTCACGCCACCTCAAATAAATTCCCCCAAGTTTAGGCCCCCACTAAGCATGACCCCTCGAAACATCTCCACATCCCCTTGATCTTGGAGTAACCACTACCCACTATGCCACTTAGCAAAGATCATGGGCTGTAACCGCCCAAAACCAACCACATTTGCCCTCAATTTTAAGCACATGATCAAGGCCATGTCTCCCCATGTTGGTTGCATCCATAATTGCCACTCATCCTTAATTTTCGGCCCACTACTTAGTGAATTTCGGCCAGCCATGCTCCACGTCAAGCCGCCACTGTCCGCCCACAGTCCGCTCATGACGCCTCTCATTTTCGTATCACTCGGCCCCCATGTGCGCGCCCCATGTCGCTGCACATCTGCGTGCACTCCGGCACGCTATTAAGCCACATACTTGCAACTATCAACGCAATCCAGCAACTGGCCCACGCTGCCAAGCCCCACACTAGTACGATGCTGTGCCACACTTGTTCCCGCGTTGCTGTGCCTTGCGCTTGCGCGCCCGCTGTATCCCATGCTCGCAGGCGCCAGCGCCTTGTGCTTGCGCACCCGCTGTGCCCCACACTTGCGCACACTGCACCACAAGCCCGCACGTCTCACTACGCCTCATGTCCTGCGAGTTGCTACATACGCCACCCCCGCACGCACTTGTGCGCGCTGTCCAGCATTGCTTGCGCCCATGCCGCAGCGTGCGTCATGCTTCCGTGCCCCAACCAACGCGTCAGCCATGCCTTATTTCCGCGATCACCACAAGCGCGGCCGCTTGCTGCCAAGCCAGCAGTCGGCCCCATGACTCACAGTTGTGACAAACCTTGGAGTCCGAATTGTCACCGGGCTTGGAGATATATATATGTATATATCATTTAACTACTTGAAAATTATTTTTAATTTACATACATATAAATATATTAACCCTATACAATAAGTCATTTTAATTTTTATACTCCATATATTGATCTATATGAAAACATATTCATCTGTGAACAATAGTTACCATGAACTATGAAAAAAATTAAGATTCAAATGATCTACCCTAATTTGTTTTTTCAGTTTATGATTTATTTTATTAGTTAAAATCTATATTATTTATCATTACCTAGATACAATGTAGAATAATGCTATCAACGATTAAAGTCTTACAGATTCTATCAGTCATTACAAAAACAAACGTATAAAACACCAAAAAAAAATGAATTAGTTTAAGAACACAACCCATAAAAGTTATAATGCAAAAAAGATTAATAATTATTAAAAGAAGTTGCCCCTAAACAAGTTTTAAAAAATATTAAAACCAAATAAACAATACCAGAAATTGTATCGGTTGAACCTTTATGCTTTGACTTTAAATTTCTTCACTAAACCTTGAACCTTTGCTTTAAATGTCTTCACCAAACCTACTTCAAAATTGATACGCACGTTGCTGCAAGTATGTTGAGTAAGAAGCTGATAATTCCTCAATCAAAGGTAACACTACACCAAGCAAACAATAACTTTGAGATTCTACAATTAAAATTCTGTTAATACAGACAATTATAAAATATATCAAAATCTAAGACCAATTAGATCAAGAGAGAAAAATCATAAGCAGCCAACAAATAATAACAGTATATAAGTTAAATAATTAGATTGATGCAACTAATTGTAGATATTGCTAGAATGCTAGGGATTGAGGGATAAAAAAATAATATACCATAAAACTATCAGTAATCCAAAACTAATTAAAAAGATAACATGATTTTCCATATATAAGGGTAAAAAAGATCATTTTAGTTATTAATTGCTCATGTGGATGGACGAAAGAGACCCAAATTGGGGATATATATTTGTTTCGACCATACCTATAGTGAAATTGAAGTTGCACGGGTGAGAATCCTTACCAAATCAATGAAACCACTTCTAAATCATCGAAAGGTCAAGTCATCTTTCTCAAATCAGCAAACATATGTGAGGTGCCCAAGGAATTGTTGTTCATCTTTTTCTAATTTTTTTTTTTTTGAGATTTAGTTGGAATTAAAGTGGGAGAGAATGAAGAAATCAAAGAAATTACGTTGAGAAATGAGTCAGAATAAGAGTGGAGAATAGATATTAGCAGGGAATTATCTAGCAAACTATTGGGGGAAGTGAAATAACATACGAGCCTTTTAGTTTTTTTTTTAAGGATCTTGTCTTCTCCTAAAACTACCATTTTTGTATATCTTTAGCTTAATTTTCAGTCGATTTTTACATTTTTATAATGTTATTATCTTTTTACTATTTTATAACATTTTTAAAATGCTTTCATATTTACTTATAAAAAATAATGTTATTACATCTAACAATAATGTTATGAATTCCAACATTTGAGTTTCAACTTGAGACCCAATGCTATGTGTTACACATTTATTCGATGACAAATTTCATAACTTCTAAAAATTAGTTATTCACCATTGAATTGATGAATGCCATATCCTTTAGGACTCAAATTGGGATTTAGATGCTAGGATGCCTAACGCAATACTATATCTAATGCTATCTTTAGCATTTTTAAAATGGTATATTATTAATTAATATTCTATTTAGATATTTTTAGAGTACTACCAATAGACATTGACGATCTAATATTTCAATCCTTTTATCTTGTAGTAATTTCAAATGCTATTGTATTTTATCAATCAAAATCTACCAATAGAATGCTACTAATGCAATTTTAAAATCTTATTATATTTATTCCTATTCCTTAACATTTGTCAAATGCTATTTTATTTTATTTTATCTTGTAGCATTTCCTAGATGCTATATAAGTCAATATTATATGTAGCATATACAAAAATGCTACTAGTGAAAATGTCATTAAGAACAAAACGTAATGGCTTTCATACTACCAAGGTAGGATCATTTTAGATAAATATTTAATTAAATACTACTAAGGTAGCCCTTGAGCTGTTGGTCATTTCTCCGTCATCATTACCATTGGAAAACACCCGAAAAGTCACCGATTGAAGCCGTGAAGAAATGTGGAATCGCCCCTCGATTCACCGCAATTTAGCTGGTTTCCAGCTCGCCACCACTTGAGTTTTGTTCCCCACACATCATATTTAATTTCCGACCATCCATAGCCACTAGGAGAATCGATTTGCCGTCGACTGATCACTTGGAGGTTCACGATTGTCGAGCTAGATTCTGGCATCGTCGCCGCACATGGGAGCTCACTGCCGGTACCGTTAGACTCAGCTCGGTCTGAAATATTTGACCTGAGCATCCTAGTCACTGTCACTTGAATTCTGGTCACCATTGACCGACAAGGGCATTTTGGTAATTTCATGTTCTGAAGGTAATTTTGTAGTTTCAGACATTGTAGATATTTTCGTGATTCTTGAAATTGAGAATAGATTGGTAATTACGATTCTGATGGTAATTCGGTATCTCATGATTTCGAAGTTTACGGACACGGGGGTATTTTAGTAATTTTATTGACATTGAAGTTGTATATTAGAGATAGATGTTCGTTTTCGAGCTTTATTGTGTAAATTGAGCTCTATTTCAGATTTGCAGAAAATAATTATGTCGTTTCTTTGATTTAGGAGGACCCGCTAGCGAAAGCCAATCCGAGCCTTAACATCGTCATTGTGAGTGGAATATATAAAACTTATTTTCATAGTTTATTCTAATAATAAAGCATGTTTATGAAATAAGTATTTTAAATGATCGAATTTAATGATTTTCTCGAAATGGATTTTTATTCACATGTTGATATGTTATTAAAAAGTGTATGGTTAATAGTTTTTCGTATTGACTTTCAATAAAACATGATAGTATTTTTAAGACAAGAAAAGTGGATTTAAATGTGTTAATGGAATGAAAAATATAATTTAAAGATTGTTTTTAAAAATCATTGGACAGTACCCTTCTTCTTCCTTAGTTACAGTGATACGGATGAGATGTGAGACCTTTAGGGCCCGTCTGAACACACATAGAAACTTTGGGCAATGTGTTTCGGTGCTTTTACCTTTTGAGGGCATATGCATGAAGCATGATGATTACAAAGATACAGATATTGAGATACAGATGAGATACAGGCCTTTGGGGCCCGTCTGAGTACACACAGAGACTTTGGGGTGTGTGCTTGGGCACCTTTGTCCTTTGAGGACTAGATTATGTATGCACAAATATGATGAGATATGAGATGGCACTTCCCCTTCTATCATTGTAGCTCCGGAGTATGACGGTACCTAGATAGTACGTCATTGCCCGTCCATGGAGGCCCGGGTATGATGAGATTATTCCCCTGGGTACTTGTTTAGTGATAGTTTTGGTAGTCAATATTTGCTATTATAAGTGTTATGATTTCCCTGATTTTATGCAGTATTATATATTATTGTTATATCAGTGCATGATTTAAATTACATAAGTTTACTTGAGTTCTTATGATATTTTGATAGAATTATTTAGAGAAAGATTAAATTATCTTTACAGTAAGTTTATTTTCAAAGAAAACTATTATTCACTCACTGAGCTCACTGACTTTTATACTTACTCCGTTTTATCATATTTTTCTCTCCCCCCCCCTCCCAATTTAGTTTATCATAACACTGAGTAAGTTTTACATTATCTAACATTTATGAGTGTCTTGTAGGAGTAATATTGCAACGCTTAGTTGGGATGTACTCAATTTGTATTCTAATTGAGGTGACATTTTATATATATTCAATGATTGAGTTTGTAAAAATGAAATTGATTAAAGCCATCAATTAATTAATGTCATATATGGCTTAGCTAATGGCCATCAGTGCTTATTCAATGCCATATGCTCTTTTCAAATTTTTTGTTGCTATTGGGTTGTTCTTTAAGTGAAGTTTTTGAAGGCTAAATAAGCTATTTTGCCTCTACTAGTAAAAACTCAAATTTTAGGCTTTTGAGAGTGGAGATTGAAAAGCTTTTTAAAATATTAAAGTATCTAAAATATCTTTTACTTAGTTCATAATGTTATTTCATTCCTTTCATAACTTTAAATAACTTATCTATTAAAGTAATTTTATAATTTTTAATAAAAGTATTCATTGATAACCAAACAACTAAAATTTTTTTAATGAAAGCTCTATTTGTAAAAACTCCTAACAAACTTAGGTTAAATAAACTCTATTTGAAAAGCTCTAGTCAATTACAAACTTTTCCATTGAATGGGATCAAAATGAAAGTACGTAGTTCTATGTTCTCACTTTATTACTATTATAACTCAAAAAAAAACTCAATGGGGGAATTTGTTAGGCGTGAAGAAAGATCAACAAAGAAAAGTGCATGGAATGGATAGGTTTAATTGGCCTAAGACAGTTAGGCTATGTTTGGGAGCTTGGATAAATTCTGGGATTGGATTAGATTTTGGCACTAACAAAATAATCTAATTTAAGATATGTTTGATTATTATAGACTAACATAGTAGAGTAAAATTTAGTCCAAAACTAATAGGGCTATTAATCCTTATTTTTATATGGATTTAGGTGGGCTAAATTAAATGAAAAGTTTGATTCTTCTTTATGGCTCTCTTTTTTTTCATTTAACCTGATATTTTAATAACAAATTAAACATAGAAGTTAATTTCATAATTTTTTATCTTGTAATTTATATTATAAAGAATATTAAACTTTTATTCATTAATTTATTTAAACTAGTATTGAATATTAAACATAAAATAATCAACTATTTATTTACAATAATACTGAATATTAATTATTAAAGTTACAATAATACTCAATATAATTTTAAAATATTATATTTCTTAAATAGTTAAAATCCTAAAAATTTATTCAATCCAATTCAATAATGTCTTCCAAACAGAACCTTAGCCTTATGTTAACAGGCACCTATAATTCAAACAAACAAAACTCCGGGATTACTGCTCTGCGACAACTAATTGACTACCAAACTACCAAAGAAATTAAAAGAGAAAGAAAAAGAGACCCGTTAGGTTTTCTTTTTTTTTTTTAATAAAAAGGAGGCCTGTTAGATTTTTTTCTCTTCCTCCTAACCAAGATTTCATCTGTTAAGTTCTAGTTTTTGAAACCCATACAAAATTAATATATTTTTATTTATTATTTTTCAAAAGTATGGGGTGGGCATAGCTTAAATTAATTTTTTATCCCTTTAATTTTTCAAAGTTTCGAATTCAAAAGACCAGCTAAATAAAATCTCTTTTTCAATCATGCATGAAACTGTCATATTTGTGGCAGCTACCACATTCGATTATTGTGTCTAGACTTTTAAAAAATAAAATTAAAGAATTCGGAATTTTCTCTCAGATTGAATTATCCTTACATATAACAAAATGACATACATGTTTTTAAACATATATTACTAAAATATTCTTACATATATTATTTACCTTTCAGCTAATGGAGAATATTTTTGACCCAGTCCAGTTGGCTGTACGAAGCTTAAAAATTAAAAAAGAATAGCGAAAATGAAGCTTATTAATTTGTTATAGGACTTCGACAAGTAATCCATGAAACTGCCTTTTATTTGATTTGACAAATGTTCTTCTGTCTCGCATGAATAATGTTGACTTCTTTTAACACATCTGACGTTACAGTTACTACTAGTAATGTTTAGTTTCTAAAGACCTAACTTATTATTTAGTGTTACAATTTCTTACTAATTTCATCGGCATCTGTAAATAATCTTCGAAAAAATTGATATAGGAAAAAAAAATTAAATTAAAAACGTATGGCATGCAGTTGATTAGCGCAAACCTCAATTGACAACAATATATATATAAACAATATCTATAACTCTTTTAGGCCCCAAGGTCCCTCTAAATGATTCTTAATCAGTTTTATTAGCTAGCTATCCGAGTTTGAATAGCGGAAGAGTATCACGAATGGTGCAGCTAATTTACATGCTAGTATTGGCCCTAACTATCGGTTTACTAGCCATACTCAACCCTCATATCGGACTCTTAGTATTGACTGAGCTCAATGCATTATGTGTAGTTCGTTATTCATTCAATTGAATCTAGAAATTTCTATTTCTCTTTCTCTCTGATTTTCTTGCTTACCAAACATCAAGTTACAATTTTAATATGGTATCAGAGCAAGCAAACATGGCTAATTCAAGCAACTCAGCTTCATCCTCAATTTCTTTCTCTTTTGTTCAACCTGTCAAACTCGATAGAACAAATTACCTTGTGTAGAGAGCTCAAGTTCGTGCTTTAATTATCGCTTATGGACTCGAAGGATTTATCAATGGTGATTCTCCCTGTCCAAATAACTTTCTTACTGAGAATGACCGTGAATTAAGTAGATTAGAAGCTCAAAGCTCAAGTCGAAGTGAGAATCCAAGTTATCTTGACTGGAAGAAGATTGATAAGCCTCTACAGAGCTGGATGCTATCAGCCATGGTGGATAATATCTTAATCATGGTGGTCGACTGTGATACTTCACTTGAGCTTTGGGAAAAGCTTGCAGAAATGTTCATGTCTCAATCTAAGGCTCCCTGCATGCCTCTGAAAATGCAGATTCAACAAGATGAAGAAAAGTGCAGATAGTTTCAACTGATTTTTTTATGCATTTCTTACTGGCTTGGATGAAAATTATAAGTCTGTGGTAATAAATATACTTGCTAGGCTGAAAAAGGATCATATTATTGTAGAGGAAGTTTATTCACTAAGGTTTAGACATGAAACTAGATTGGAGATGAATAAAAGAAAAATACAAAGTGAGAGTTTACATGATATGTCTGTTAACTTTGCTCAAAAAGGATTTAACTACACTAAGCTTTATAATAATAATCAGCTAGGTTTCAATGGTGGAAATGTTGGAAGATTTGATAATAATAGTGGTTTCATCAGTGATAAGGAGATCATTTATCAAATTTGCTTCATTCCTGGTCATGGAGCATACAAATGCGGAAATAGGTTTAATCAAAGTTCAATTCCTAGGCAAGGAATAGGTGGTTTTAGGCCTCGAGGTGTTTTATCAATTACAGGCTTTGGAAATAGTTATACTCAGAACAGCTATGACAGAGGTTTTGGTTTTCCTTATGGTGCTGGTATTGGTGCTTCTAGACAAAATGGGCCTCTGTTTCAGGGAAATATTACCTATAAGAACACTAATCTCATGTCTCCTCAAGTTATCCTCCCATTCCAGGTCCATCAGATCATTTTAATGGGGTTTCTGGTGCAATTAATACTCGACCTAGCACCATTGATTCGGGTCCTTGTTTCTATGCTCCCTCTCCTCCTATAGCTGATTATGGAGTAGTTGCAAATCCAGCTTGATACATTGATTCAGGGGCAACAAACATGTGAACAAAGTTGCTGGTATTTTCTCCTCTTACTCAGTTTTTACTGGGACAGATAAATTACATATATAGGAAATGGTATGGGCTTAGATATACCTCATATTGGTTTTGCCTTGTTGAGTACTTTATCTACAACCCCTATTTACCTAAATAATACCGTGCATATTCTTGCCATAAACAAAAACCTTTTAAGTGTCTCAAAGCTTCTTGCTGATAATGATGTCCTTATTGAATTTCACTCAACCTTTTGTTTTGTTAAGGCCGAGAATACAGAGACCATTTTGCTTAAGGGGATTGCTAGAGGAGGATTATATCAAGTTGAAGGTCTTACTGCAGTTTCAAATGCTGTAGTTTCTATCAATATCAGATCCCATGTTGTGTCTATCAACTCAAAGGTTGAATCCAGTCTCAACTTCATCCTGTGTCAATGATTAGTCATTTAGGTGTTTCTGATACTATGCATTCTCATGAAACGTTGTCAGATGTAAACATTGTTCAATTTAATAATGAAGCGTCAATTGGCTTAGTTGTTTGTTACTGTAAATCTGTTGATTGCATTCTTCTACACAAGAGAATGGGTCATCCTACTGTCCATGCTCTTAAACACATACTGAAACATTTCAATTACAAATTTGATGTGAATAAGAATATCAAAACCAGATTTTTGCAATGCTTGACAATTTGGTAAGTTGCATATGCAACATTTTCCTTCCATAGAAACTAGTACTACACAACCCTTAAGGCTACATTTGGTATGCAAGATTAGATTAGATTAATTATTAGGATTGCAATGGATTAAGTTAGATTAGATTACGTTGGATTGTATTATATAGTATTATGTTTGGTACAGTATAGGATTAAACTATATTAAATTATATTTAGATAATATTAAAAAGCATTTAAGTTGATATTTAAATATAAATATCAATTATTCATGTAATTTTTTAATCATGATTTAAATAGTTTAAAACATAATTAATAAGAAAATTAATTATATTGTAAATAAGTTATTGGGTAGTCATAATATAATAATCAAATAAAAATATGTAAAACAATCTAAATATTTATTTAATTTTTATCAAATATTTAAAAATATCATATAAATTCAATTAATTAATGGTATTGTTAATTTTCATGATTATTTTTAATATTTTATTAGTGATTATTAAATTTAATACAATCAAATAATGCAATAAATTATTAAGCGGTTAATTTTATTGATAAATTATTAAATATACAAGTAATGAAAATTTAATCTCAACAGTTAGTAGAAGTAAAAGTACTAATTTAATTAGATCATAGATAATAAATAAAATAAATTTTCAGTAAATCATAAATAAAGAATTTATTAATTAATTAATATCATGTGAAAAATAAAAGAAAAGATATAAATAAAAGTCTCATGAATGGAAAATTTTTTATTGAAATCTTATTCCATCTAAACCCATGTGTAAATTGGTATTCTTAATCCTATAATTTTAGGATTAAATTTAAATTTAGTCCCCTTAATCTAATACAACTAAGCTTGCTAAACATAGGATAAATATTTAATCCCAAAATTAGTCCAATCCTATACTTAACCCCTAGCATCCCAAAATTAATCCTATACTTAATTTAGAAGTGGAAACATGATTTTTGTTTTTGAAAGAAGTTTTGATTTGTTTTCCAAGTTGGCAACCTTCATAAATTCTTTTTTTTTTAACTAATTTTGCGAAAACCTTTAACTAAATCATTTTTTGAAATTTTTTAAATCAAATCCATGCACATGGCCTAGTCTTCTATGCCATAACCAATTATCATCATGTAATGTAGAAAAACATCTATCATGAGTAGATGCACAATCTATATCAATGGTGTATACATTAACACATCTTTTTCCAACAAACAAAACTTTATTATCACATTCATTTTCAACAATATATTTTGTTTTATAAAAAATAAGTCTATAGCCTTTATCACATAATTGACTAATACTAAGCAAGTTGCGTTTCAGATTTTCAATTAAACACACATTTTCAATAAAGGTAGATGATTTTTTACCAACATTACCAATACCAATAATCTTTCCTTTTGAATTAACTCCAAATGATACTTCTTCACCATTTTTTATCTTGGTAAAACTAAAAAATTAAGAGTAATTGTCTGTCATATATCTCAAGCATCCGCTGTCCAAGTACCATTTGTTTTTCGTATTCTTTAATCCATATATAAGAGATCTCAAGTTTTAGGTATCCAAAAGTTTTTGAGTCCTTAAGTGTTAGCAATGGTTTCTTTTGGAACCCAAATACATTTGATTCCCTAATATATATTTTCTTAACTGGATATCTATAACTCATTTGACCATTTGTATTGCAATAATGACATACAATTTGATTAATAATGGAGGTAGCCTTAAGAAAATAATTATTGTAATACTTTTGTTTCAAATTTGGCTTATAGCCAATACCTCATTTACTAAAAATACATTTTTTGAGCTTAACAAGTTATCTAAAATCTTCTGGCCATTTGGAAATTTTAAGACAATATCATTAAGCTCAATATTTTTTTCTTAAGCATTTCATTTTCATTTTTCAAATCATCAACAAGTAAACTCTCATGCTCAAATGCAATACTTTCTTTGAAAAACATAATCTTATCTTGCAACCTTTTATTCTCTAATTCTAGACATTTAACCTTTGCATCTAAAGATTCATCCTCATTTGAGAGTTCTACATTTTTTCTTTCTACGAGAAACATTTGTCATTTCAATCTTCTTTAAATCATTATGCAACTCAGTGAATGCTTCAAACAATTCATCATAAGAAGGGAGATCATTTACCCTATCAAGTTCTTTGCATATTGCCATAAGTGCCAGGTTTGACACTTCATGTGATTCATCCTCATCTGAGATCTCCTCATCGCTATCATCCCATGTTCCCACCATAGCTTTCTTCTTCAATTTGTTGAGAAGAAGACATTCTAATTTTATGTGTCCAGTCTTCTTGCATTCAAAGCATATGATTGATTCCTTTTTTTCCTTTTGATTTTTAAAGTTCCTAAACTTCCTTCGATCATCAGATTTCTTGAAGAGTTTCCTGAATTTTTTGGCTATCATAGCCATGTCTTCATCTTCGAACTCGCTCTCTTCATCACTTTCGGGTTTTAATGCTTCCAAGGCAATGCTCTTCTTCTTTTTGTCTTCATCACCTCTTTCAGCTGCCAAATCTTTTTTATAAGAAATAATTGAGCCAATTAAATCATCCATAGATAAAGTATTTAAATCTTTGGCTTTCTTAATGGCAATTCTCTTAGGTCTCCAGTCTTTTGGTAAAGATCTAATGATTTTCTTTACCTTTTCGTTATTTGAAAAGGTTTTTTCTAGGGCTCCTAGAGTACTTACAATATCCGTAAATTGGGTGTACATGGAATGAACACTCTCATTTTGTTCCATTTGGAGCAATTCATATCGTCTAGTATATCTATTGATTTTAGACTCTTTGACTTAATTTGTATCTTTATAAACAACTTTTAGTTTCTTTCAAATTTCATAAGCATTGGAACAACCTGAAACTCTATGGAATTCTTTCTTATCTAAGGTATAAAATAGAGCATTCATGGCTTTGAAATTTAGAGAAGTTTTTCTCTTGTTCGACTTATTCCATTCTCGTGAAAGTTTTGGAATTTCTTCCCTTTCTTCATTTTTATTAGCAGGCATGAATGGACCATCACAAACAACTTCTCATATTTCATAATCTAATGCTTGCAAGTAAATTCTCGTCCTAGCTTTCCAATACAAATAGTCATTTCTATCAAAGAATGCTGGTCTAATAGTAAATTAACCATTCCTAAAGGTGGAATCATTTTGGGTTGCCATAGATACTTTACTCTAGACGGTTAAGTCCTATCAAGAAAATCTTACTTTGATACCAAATGAAATTCTAGCTAAGCAACTTAAGATGGGAGTGAATTGGTTATTTAAAAATTATACAAACAAAATCACAAAACAATTTAAAACAATGCTTCAATAAATTCAATGACAGTAAATTTAAAAATGCATAAACTTGAAGAGAAAATAGTAGAAAGCAAACATGTGAATTTTTATGTGGTTTGGTAAAAGCTGCCTACGTCCATGGCTCCAAGCAAACTGAGCTTAAGGATTCTACTATCCAAGCCTTTCAAGACTTCAAGAATTTTACAATTGACTTTCAAGGTGTTAATAAACCTTTACAAGTAGATATGAACACACACACATTTATTCCCAAGTGTTTCTCACACTTACAATCACTCAATTTTGATATAGAAATGACGATTACAAAGATTCCACCCTCACAAGTGTATGTTTATAAATGATAGCGCAATAATGAATCAATGTACTGATTTTAGCTTGATAGAGATTAAAAGCTTCTACAACATATGAGCAAATGATGAGGTTCTAGGGATTTTCATGAAATGGAAGAAGCTAGTAAAGACTTAAACTAGCAAAAAGATCAAAGTATTACGATTTGATAATGGAGGTGAATATACTTCTGATCCATTCTTGCAAGTATGCCAAGTGAGGGTATAAAAGGACATTCTTGCAAGTATGCTGAGCATATGAATCGTACCTTACTGGAGAAAGTACAACGTATGTTATATAATGCTGGTTTAGATAAAAAAAATTTGTGCTGAGGCTATGAGCTATACAATTCACTTAATAAATAGGTTGCCTTTTGCTATAATTGGAGGTAAAACTCTTATAGAAATGTAGCCTGGAAAGCATGCACAAGATTATAACTCCATTCATGTATTTGTGTGTCCAGCTTATTATCATGTAAAGAATGATTGAGTTGTAGGAAAAGCTATGTTTATGGAATTTAGAGGTAGAGTTAAAGGTTTTAAGCTCTGGGATCTCGAAGACAAAAAGTTTGTGTAGAGCAGAGATGTCATTTTTTATGAAGTTTCTTTGTTGAAGGCTTTAAGTTCTCAACAAGTGGAGAACAAAACCAATGAGATAGTACAGTAGGTGCAGTTTGATGCAACTCCATACGTACCTGTTAGTTCTACATTATAAAAGAGTTCAACTTTGGAGGTGAACCTAAAAGTTGAAGAATAAGAGAAAGAAACAAATGAAGATGTCGAAGATGAAAATGACACTATAGCAACAAGGAGAGTGATAAAGAAAACTGGACGGCTTACTAAAGACATGGTGGTAGCCTATGTACTTCTAGTTATTGATGATGATATTCTCAACACTTTAAGTGAAGCTATACACAATAGTGAAGGTAATTAGTGGAAGTTAGCCATGGAGGAAGAAATAAAGTCTCTTTATTAATACTAGACTTGAGAACTTGCGGAGTTACCTAAGGGAAAAAAGACTATTGGCAATAAATAGATCTGCACTAAGAAAGAGGTTCTCCAAATCAAACAACTCTTTGATATAAGGTAAGGCTCGTAGCAAAAAGTTTTACTCAGAAAGAAGAGGTTGACTATAATGAAGTGTTCTCTCCAATTGTAAAGCATATTTCCATTCATATCCTATTTGCCTTAGTAACCGAATATAAGGTAGAATTGGCTCAATTAGATGTGAAAACAACATTTTTACATGGGGATTTGGAGGAGAAAATCTATATGACTTAGCCTTATGGTTTGAAAGTTGCTAAAAAGGAGAATCATGTATGTAGATTGATTAAATCTTTATACGTGTTGAAACAATCACCAAGGCAATGGTACAAGAGATTTGATAAATTTATACAATGATAGAAATTTACTAGAAGTGAACACAATCACTGTGTTTACTTCAGAAGACATCGATTAGATAAAGCTTTCATCTAATTGTTACTTTATGTTGACGATATGCTTACGGCTTTAAAGAATAGAGATGAGATTGAAAGACTAAAGAAGTAGCTGGCTTCTGAGTTCGAGATGAAAGACTTGGGTGATGCACAAAAGATATTTTGGATGGAGACTCATAGAGACAAAAAGAATAGAAACATGTGGTTGACTCAAAAATCTTATTTGAAGAAAGTGTTAGAAAGGTTTGGTGTGGATGACAAAACCAAACCAGTTTGTACTCTTCTAGCTCCTAATTTCAAATTAGGCTCTTCTTCATGTCCTTCTTCTCAAGAGGAGTGCGACTACATGGCTTGTGTTCCATATGCTAGTGTTGTAGGTAATTTTATGTATGCTATAGTATGCATAATACCCGACATATCTCAAGCCGTGAGCATTGTTAATCAATACATGCATAATTCAGGTAAAGACCATTAGCTTACAGTGAAATGGATTCTTTGATATTTGTATGGGACAGTTAATGTTGGGTTATTATTCAGTAATGATTATGGTCAACAATGTGTTAGGTATCGTGATTCTGATTTCGCCGAAGACCTGGACAAGAAAAGATCAACGACGAGCTACATATTCACATTGGGTGGAGGTCCAATTAGTTGGAGATCAATTCTGCAATCAACAATTGTTCTTTCCACTACGGAAGCAGACTACATGGTAGCAACAGAGGCTATAAAGGAAGCTCTTTGGTTGAAAGTCTTGTTAGGTGATTTAGGAGTAATCCAAGAGAACATTGACGTCTCTTGTGATAATCCAAGCGTGATATTCGTGGTGAAGAACCAAACATATCATGCTCAAACAAAACACATAGATGTGAAATATCATTATGTGAGGGAGGTTACATTACTCAAGCCTTTAATAACCTTTGCATGGGCTGGGTAATTGCTCATTAAAAGTAGAACTTTTGTACTATTGATTCTCTTATCAAACCAATAAACAAATTCTTCAAAAAGTAATCCAGTCATCCATGTTTTCTTGTTAGCTCGATAATGACAATTAAGATTGCTAATGTTTACATTTTTAAAGCATCTAGGATTAGCATACTTAACAACAATCCAAAGTGGTACTTTGTTAGAACCATCACCATTGCAACAAACAACAATAGTAATTCTTTCCTTGTCCTTCTTCCGTGCTTCCAATTGCTTTGTAGCAAGCGAATGATCTACTTCCAAATGATAGAATACACTCATTTAATTGATATTGTAGATATCTGTCCATTGAAATTGGTCTAGTTTAGCTTTTATACTTGGTAAAACAGTTTCAATATTCTCCATAGCTACTGAACCACTTTCACTAAACTTTTGATAAGACTTAATTTCATGTCTCGCCTTAAATTGCTCGAGCCAACCACTTGAGAAGTTAAATTTCGGATTAGAGTTGCCATATATTTTCTGCAGAACTCTTTTGCTTTGGTTTGGATTATTTCTCCAGTCATATTCACTTTCTCTTAATATTGGAGAAACCATTTATACAATACTTTTTTTATTGTATTGGGATATTTTACTAGTTTGTGTTTCTTCACAATTTTATTCTTCATCTCATTTGACAAATATTCAGCTGACGTTTTAAGAGTATTTAATATTGTTTTATTGGCTTATGGAGAGGTGAAATTTTTGTTGAACCGATTGCAAATCTTTTTGACTTGAGGAGGGATACTCATTTTTATATTCGCATAGAGATTTCCTCATCTGATCAGTCAATATAGATCTTTTTACTCCTTTCAAATGAGAAGCCATGATTCTAATGGCTTGATTCTAAAATTAAAACTAACGAATTATGTACTTATAGAGTTTGTGTTCTATGTTTTATGTACTACACAAATCTCAAGGATTATTTAGCATATCCCTCCTTGATAGCAAAATATTTTATTAGCATATTCTTGTACACAAATCTCCTTTACGTATGTGTAAAATAGCAATGGTATCACACAAATCTTGTGGCTATTAAAGCCAAATCTCAGGAATTACTTGTCAACCATATCCCTCCTTAATTGGGCTCACTACTACATGATTTTTTCCCTTATACTGTGTATACAAAAGAATATTGTAGACCAATTTTAGCATATTCTATGATCATAGAATTAATTATTTTTATTTGTTTCTTTTTACACATTTCTTTTATACATGTACCAAGAAAACTCTTCATAAATTAATAAATATTTATTTATTGATAAATTAATAAATTTCTTTTATACATGTACCAAGAAAACTCTTCATAAATTAATAAATATTTATTTATTGATAAATTAATAAATTTAATAAATTATTCATTTATCAATAAATAAATAACCTTGCTAAAATGATATTTTTTCAGGTCTCAACAATATTATTTTATAGAGATTTTATTGTATACGAGTTGGGCTTCTTAAACTATAAATTATTTTTCATACCCAATTACTCTTTATTAGAATTTGAAAATTAAAATTTTCCTCAATACACCCAATTATATGTCAAATATGTCCTCACTCAATTTTGTTCCTACACCATATTTCTAGATAAAACCCATTTAAATCTGAATCTACTTACCCAATTTCTTATAAATTTCATAAACAAGTAGGAACATATTACTTCATTCTAGATATGAATTCCGTAACTGAAAAAAAAAAAATCTGCAAACAATCTATTTTCTTTTCCTTTCCTATTTAAATTACACATGCTTCCTAGGGCTTTATGTTATGGTGTTTAAATTTTTATCTTGAACTCCTTTTCTCTCTCAATCATCAAAACTACCTTTTAAATCACCCAGAATGCAAAACTACTCCATCAAGGGGAAAAAGGAAAGTAGTGCAAATATTTGGCAATTTACATAACCCTCAAATGATCTCCAATTAATCAAATTTCAAATATTTAAGTTATCCGTAAGTAGTACGGCAAATTAATTGCAAGATTAATTTCACAATCGAACAAAATTTTTATAACTCTAATCAAATAAAATCTTCACAATGGGGAGAGTAGTGTTGCACATATCAAATTATATATCCCAAAAAATTATCCCAAATTATGTGGCTTTTATCAATTGGTTAGTGAAGATAATACAATTTATTCACTTGATTTTGTAAAAAATTCTGATTTTTTTTTTTTAAGATTCATTGAATTCCAATCCATTCAGATTATGATTCATTGTATGTGGCCACATACACAAGCATTTTACTACCATTTTGCAAACAACTATAGTTGTTCCGCACTATATTTGATACATAATGAGAAAAATTAGGGTTTTAAATAAGAATGTTAAACGGGTACAGAGAGTGGGTCCTGCTAAGTTAAATATATAATATGACATAAAATAAATTCATATGTAGCTATCCATGACCTCTCATTTGTTCTACATGCTACCGTTCTCTTCTGTTGGGTAACTACTTTTGGATTGTAGCAGCTGCTCAGAGAGTAAAATGCTTTTATTTAATAATAATAATAATTTGACGTTGATAGTAAATTTCTATGTGGGTGATTTTGGAACATAATTTTCTATTCAAGAATGGGTTGTAAGGGTATATTCATATAGGTTTAAATAGCCCAACCTGTGTTATATATTGATAGTCAATATATAGAAACTATGAACTGCAAGGTAGAATTGTGAAAGAATGATACACTAATTTCACATTTCCTTTTAAATTGGTGAAAATGCTTCTCCCTATATCAATGGCTTATTTCACTGAAAAATAACATCAGCTTAAAGAAAGTGGTTTATTTATTTATTTATTTATTTATTTTTCATATATTTCTTTCTTAGACAAGGCAGCCAACCCAAAAACAAATAAATAAAAAGCAACCAGCCTTAATTTCTATTTTCTATACTAGATTATATATTTACATTTTACCCCTGATGCTAATTACGACTGTGGTTATATTCTTTTGGGATATTTAGACTTATAGTATAGTCTAAGAAAAATACTACAGTTTGCATAGTTCTATAATTTATATTTCAAAATAATATTCCATTTTTTTAATAAATAAGAATACTTGTATCCCAAATATATATATAATTCTTCTTTAATGCGGCCACCCTCATTTCTTTTATTCATATATATTTTTAAACCGTAAGGTTTAAGAAAGTTAATTTTTAATAAACCGTGCGGTTTTATAGTCTATTAATGAATAAGCTTATTAAACCCCACGATTTAAGTGTGATGGTCTCCTCCCATACCTGAGAATAATTATATACATGCATATATGCATGTATGTATGTATGTATTGCACGCGTTAAAATTAACGCAAATTTATTGATGTCACCCTCAACATGATAAAGACTAATAATATTATAATGGTATATACCGTTGATAAATTTTTCAAATTGCCGTATTATTTGACTATATTTGGTTTACTAGGGGTGGTAAAAATGGCCTGAACCGAATTTGTTCAATGCGACATTCAATTTATTCAGTTTTAAGAATTTCAAATCGGTTGATCTTGCTTTGGATTAACTTTTGAAGAAAATGAACCATATTGATAAAAGAACATGAAGAAAAACTGACGTTGACTTCAAGGAAACTAGTTCATTTCACAAGTTCAGATTCGTTCAAGTCGTAATCTTCACTTGAATCTCAGCCAGCAATGCATCCAAAACATCTCCTTATATCAGTTGAGTAATGGTTAAGTTTTTTATAAATATTTAAAAGTTGAGTGAGAGTGCGCGGCTTGTAATATAAAAATTTGATAGTAACACAGTTCATTTCCCTTTTTCAATTTCATTCTACTTTGTACTTTTTCTATTTTCTTGTCAACCAAACAGCTAGCCCTTTGAGGTTATTATTTCAATCTAAGAAACTGTTTAGCTTTGCTATCTTCAATTTCCAAAGGAAATCAAATGAAATTCTATCCCAATTGGTCGCACTTAGGACGACACCCTAGTAATATAGTGTAACATAAAGGGGAAATAATGAATTTCTTAAGATGGTGAGGTCTATGATGAGTTATTCAACTTTGCTCATCTTGCTTTAGGGTTATACTTTAGAAACAGTCATGAATCTTCATAACTTAGTTCCATTTAAGTCAGTTTCCAGAATATCCCTGAAAATGTGTTATAGATGTAAAATCAGTTTACACCATATACACATTTGGGATATCCAGCACATGAGACGAGCTGAAGGGAAAGACAAATTTTGGAATCTATAGTAGAAGTTTGTCTATTTATAAGCTGTCCTAGAGAAATGGGGGGTAATATTTTATAGTCTTGAAGAAAGGAAGATATTTCTTAGTACAAATAAAATCTTTCTTAAAAGAAGACTATAAGAACTTCAAACATAGAAGTAAGATAATTCTTGATGAATTATCTAAGAACTTCAGTTTGTGCTTAAGTAGAATAATAAGGTGATTTCTAACTTCAAATCTAATAACCAACCTAAACCAATTGTATATCAACAGTAACCAGTGCTCCATCATAGTAGGAGGATTATTCATAGTCCTACTAGGTATATGTTAATTACAAAGTCTTACCAGATGATCTCTAATAAACGTGATCGGGATCCCAATAATGATGAAGCGGTGATAGTTGTAGATATGGATAATTGTTATAAAACTATGAAATCTAAGACAGTTTCAATATACTCTAAAAAAAGTCTAGGAGAAAGAGAAAAATAGATAGGAAGATGAAAATCTTCAAAGTGTGGATTATAGCAAAAGTGTTTCGCTAGTATCCATAAATATAATCAATCAAGATTCGCTTGGCCATACTTAGATGTTGGAACATCAGATTTGATCTAGTAATTAAATCATTTGATTTTTATTCAAAATCTTGAAGAACATTGTAACTATAAGATGATAGAAAGATCGTTGGTTGTGAATCTAGTCTTATTTATAGATGATACCCTACTCATTGAGAATGATATAGGGGTGCTATCATCATTTAGTTATCCAACCAGTTTGATATGAAGGACGTAAGGGAAGCTAGTTACATCATTGAGATCAAGCTTATGCAAGATCACTAGCGCATAACTTTAGGCTTATCCTTAGCTATATACATTGACAAAATTCTGGAAAACTTTAGTGTGCATGAATCCACGAAAGTATTACACCCTTGCAGACATGGAATTTTTCTATCTAATGATTAGTTACCTTTAACTTCTCAAGTGATAGATCGTATGAGATGGTTTCCTTATGCATATGCAACAAGAAATTTCATGTATGCTATGTTGTATACTAAACCAGATATTTGTAATATAGGCATGGCCAGTAAATATTAGTCAAAGTTAGAACTAGAACACTAGATTATGTTGATGCATATGCTTAACTATTTTCAGAGGACAATAGATTACATGCTTGTGCATTCTAGTGAAGATCTGATACCTATTATGGTATGCAAGATCTAAATTTCATAGAGATGAAGATGTTCAAAGATTAACTTAAAAGTTGTGTTGACTTTAGGTGGTAGAGCTATAAGTTAGAGAAGTGTGAGACAATCTTGTACCACAGACTCCACCGTAGAAACCTAATATATAGTCACTTCGTTAGCTGAAAAAGAGGTTACATAGCTCCAAAAGTTTCTTATGGAATGTAAGGTAGTTCCAAGTGCTTAGATGCTCATTTTTCTTTATTGTGATAGTAATGAGGCAATAGCATAGTTATAAGAATCAAGTATCTGAAGGAGAGAAACCTATAGAGTAAAAGTATCACCTAGTACAAAGAATTTGTACAGATTAGTGAAGTCACAACTTTTATAGCACTGTTCGCAGATAATCGTCCTTCCATTAAACACTTGATAGTCAAGAGTTTTGGTTGTTATTTCGATGACATAAATATACATTAGATGTACGACATGCTTTGCAGGCAAGTGGGAGATTGTTAGACTTCTTGTTATTTTGTACCCTAAAAGCATACGATAAATAACAATTTTTAAATTAGCATATATTATTAGCCCTTATTTGTAAAGTATATGATTTATGCAATGGGCATATGATGTCAATATTAGAATATATAAATCACAGATTCTTTATAAATAAAAGATTGTTCGCAACTACTAATGAAATAGGCATTGCATTATATATGGTTGTAACTTTTCTACTTCTATTATAAGTGATTTTATCTTGATCACTGTAGTAGAGACTTCAAGTAGAATAGTTAGTATATATATATGTGATATGTATATTGAACTGGACTATAATGAATTATAATCTAATTTAGAAAATGTTGTTGATCATAATTTGCATAAGCTATAATAAGCTTAATTGACCTTAATCTTAAGTGGGTAATGAACTTGCATTCATGTATTACATCTTTTGAGTTATCATGGAGTGAAATCCATATAAACTGTCAAAACATCGATAGCTTGAAGATGTAATTTCATGGATTATAGGAACATATACTTATAAGATAGAATCTATACTATTGATGTTTACCTAAGCTGTTTGTGGCACTCGATCATTTAAATTTGTGGCCGCAGATTATTCAATAAATTGTTCATTGAATAATAATATTTATTTGTAAATTTATTTGCAAACATAGATATACTAAAAGTGATCATTAATAGTGACTTAGGGGTAAATAAATAATTAATAGAGGCATGACATTTATCAACAGCCTATCTTTAATTATGAGCATCATATAGAAGGTTAATTAATTAAGTGGCCATTATTGATCTAAGACGAAGGCTAAAATTAATTAAAAGGAATTTTAATTAATTGGGATTTTGTTTAATTACATGGGTTACTAGAGTGCAGTTTTGGGCTTCTAGTAGAATAACATGGGAACTTAGTAGTTTTAGTATGTCATTTGATGATTAGGCCTTGACTATTAAGTTGGTGCTAGAAAGTCCATAAGTCTACAGTCCCTTTGCTAGCTCAATTCCTAGTTAAACTCTGACTCTAATAAGAGCCCCTATAAAGGAGATGAAATTTGAAGATAAATATAACCCATTATGCATAGATTTTCTTAAATAAGAAAAATAAAGTACTAGGGTTCTCATCTCCTGTATAAAATTAGGGTTCTCTACACACCTGAGAGAGATGATTGAGGATAGCAAAGAAGACTACAACCATATTCTGTCGATCTCAACAATGGTGGTGGAAAAATATTGAAGTAGTCTTCTTCGGATCTTCAATAAGAAATCAACATATTTCTTTAACGCTATGCATGTATACATAATCAAGAAAAGTTCTTGGCTTCAACTGATTTTCTAAAATAGAAAAATTATTTTTCTAGATCTAATTATTACCAACATAATCTAATATAGTAATCGTACTTAATTAACTTTTGTTTTCAGTCTTGATAATGATATAATTTAAGAAAGAAAATTATATTCATCCATAATGATTACAGAATGGTCTAAAAAACAACTAATAAACTATATTTTTTAAAAATTATAATTCAAAAGTCTTCATTTTTGCCAAAGCTGGTTCACAGAGACATTTCATCCAACATCTAGTGAACTAGCTTCATACCCTTCCATAAGCATTTTCCATCAAACAATGCCTAATGTGAAATGGATTCAGAACCACATATCCTTTGTACCAGTCCACAAATGTTCATTTTCCCCTCCTTCTCCTTGGAAGCCAGGAGAATTATGCCTTGCAAAGTCAGACTTGTACCCTTTTACATAAGCCTTATATAGATTAACATAAACTATTAATACGTTACATGTAGGTATTTTAGACTGATTTTGGTTCATCCCAAAATACTATCAGAGCTTATCTACAAAAAGTGATTTTCTAATGAAGATGGAGACTGGGCTGTTGGTGGAGTGCCCATGAGATCATCTTTGTGTCCTTTTGGACATGTAGCAAGTTGCTATTGGTGACTTCCCCCTCCGGTAGGGTTTTAAGGGTAATTTAGCCCCTTTTGTGGAGACTCTTAAGCTTGCTTGGGTTGGACAGCTATCCAATTGGGGACAGCCTATGTTGGCAGTGTGTCCTTAACTCTAAGTGGACCATTTTGAATGAACCAATTAAGCTGAAGAGCACCTGATTTTGTCGGAGATGATGCAGGTGGCTTTATCTACAGTCCTTCTTCCTCAATTCTGACTTTGGCTGCTGCAAAGAGATATTTTCAAGATAGTTCAGGTGGGGACCGCACTATAATAGAGCGGCCTGGTGGTGTTGACATAACTATCACTGTCCCATAGTCCCGTATAGACATGTGGCGACTTGAATATTTTATAAGAGGTATTTTTCTATTATTCTCAAATAATTTGGATGCTTGAGGCTAGTTCTTCGAGATCTTCCCATCTCATCCTCCCTTTTCACTCCCCTTTCATTTTTCGCCATAGTTTTGAGTCATCTTTCCCATGTGTCATATCCTCAATACCTTTGGTCTACATTTTACCACCAACATGTAAGGATGGTAATGCGGTGGGGTGGCCGTGGGAGTGGAGAGGCCTACCTTATTCCCCACCTCATTAAAAATTTCACTGATATTCCCTTTCTTATTCCCTAATAAATTTAGTGGGATTGGGAGGCCTACCACATTCCTCATCCTATTAAAAGTGTTGTCCCCATTCTCCACCTCATTTCTCAATAAATTTAGTGGGGTGGAGATGAAGAATCCTCTTGTGGGAAAAGATTTTCTCATCTCCATCCTATTCTCTATTTACTTATTTTATAGTAAGTACATATATGTAATTTCAATAAATTTAAAACTAGGGGCTTAAATAAAATCATCACCATATTATAAAGTATTTAAATTATTAAAAAAATTCTAAAATTTTGAAATAATATCTTGGAATGTTATCGAAACTGTAAAATATTTTAAGAGAGCAGTAGCTTAATATTTGTATGTCATATTCGGAGATAAAAGAAAACATAATAATATTTAGGGTTGAATAAGAACTATATTGTAGAGTTGTTTTTTTTTTTTTTTTTGTTATAGCCTATTTAAATTAGGTAGAAATAAAAGAAAAATTTATTAACAAATATTGTAATTGACAAAAGAAAAATTATTAAATAAAAATTAAAAAATATTTACGTATAATGGAGATTGGGACAAGGGTTGGTTGAGTAACACAAAATTAAACCCCATCTTATTATGAATTTAGGGATTATTTTTCTCTCATTTCTTGTCCTACTTCTCAAAATTATTTAAAATTCATTCTATTTTGGATGGAGCCCCAAAACCGTAGCCATCCTGGGTATATGTTCCTTTCTGTGTTAGTCGTGCAAAGTATATACTGAAAACACTGGACAACAAAGGGAAATTTGTAATCAATTCAGTTAATGGATGCCTGCCCTGGTGGTAAAGCCCAAAGCTTTTTGACCAAACCAAAAATATGAGTTATGAGTTGATCTAATTAATCTCGGAAATAATTACTGAACTTCGTGTCATCATATGACCCAAAAAAAAAAAAAAGAGAGAGAGAAAGATAATAGTTAAGTAATAAATCTACAAGTCATCACAATCGTGCGACTCTACAGCAAGCATTCTTTCCGGTGGGCGAATTTTACGATTCTAAAACCAAGAATCCACGGCAGAAATTTTATTAACTGAAAATAGAGACGATTGACACACCAGACAACAAGAATAAGATGCAATTAAATCCAATAGAAGTTAAAAAAAAAAAATACTTATTCAAACACATTAATAGAAATCCTCCATAAATAAGACACCGGAAGAGAAAGCATTTTTGGTGGCTTGATCCTCCCATTGTCGCTCTTCCCACCATTCTTGCATTGCCTCGATGATAACTCGACGTTCTTTTGCGCTGCTGGAATTGAGTGGCAGCTTCATCAGCTTTGGTCGTCCATATACTTTAACTTTCTTCAGCTTTGGAAAGGACAGGGGATTCAGGTAAATGCTCGTCAAATTTCCTGAAGCACGTATGCATAGAGTTTCAAGTTGTGCGAAAAAGTTATGCTCTGATCCGATTATCTCTGAAATATCTCTCAATTTATCAACACTAATTATCTCTTCCATTTCTGTACAAAAAATTATATCAGCTGCTTGAGGTTTTGAAGAAAAACGAGCCACGTTAAGTCCTCCACTTTGCAAACATATAGGCGTACTGTGTTGAGACTGCGGAAACCACTTTGAAAAAGTTTCTTTGCCTCTTTTGTGCTGTCAATCCTCATCTCTTCCAACTTACCGTCTGCAAGTTCTAGCTCCTGAAGATTCTCCATGCATGCTAGATGTAAGACATTGAACGGCGGACTTCTACATTGGTAAACCCCTACTTGAGTGATGCTCACCAGCTTTGGATATTTAAAAAACTTATGGATAGCAAGTGAACTTCGGAAGGACCAGGTTAAAACATTTAAATTCTTCAAACCCAGCAATTCCTTCATCAAAGGTTCAGCATCATCACATAGAACGTTACCTTCTTCATCTATTACGCCATTACGACCGCACCCAAGCAACCTGATTACCTCCAACTCTGAAAAGCCAGATATCAATTGATGTGGAATTATAGACAACAGATATGCATGGTCCAAGTTCAAATATCTCAGCTTCTTCAACGACTTCAGCTCTTGCGGCAAGCCAGTTATCTTAGTCGATGATAGTTCAAGATTATGTAATGAAACCAAACTTGAAATCCCTGAAGGTAGTTTAGTTAGCAAAAAATTTCTTCTTAGACATAATACTCTAAGAGAAGACATAGATTGAAAGAAGCCATCAGTGATCTCCTCAATACAATTTTCATCCAGGAGTAAAGTTATGAGACGTGGACACGAGGGAATTTCCAATGGGCTTGTAATTCCATTTGCCATCAAAGATATCCGTTTGGTACCTTCCCATTCTTCAACCTGTGGTGCTTCGGTCAACCTAAGAAAGTTCCCCTTCTCCTTCTCTATCGTGCATGCTACCCATAATGGCATCTCACGAATCATATCGTGCATTTTTACATGATCATCGCCATCTTCCTCCAATAAACATGCATGAAGATCATTAATAAATTCGCATCCATCATCAAAATCATCCACAAATCCTTCACTAATCCAATAATCAATCAATTCCCTTCTAGGAATTTTATAGTCTTCAGGATATAAACAGCAATACAGGAGACAGGAACGAAGTTCATCTGTAGACAAACTATCATAGCTGAACTTTAAAGGCGAAAACACATTTTCTTCCATACCTGAGAACTTAGAAGCTGATGTTCTGATTTTCTTAATCGCACGTTTCCAATCTCCAATGTTCCTTCGGCTTTTCATGGCTCGACCCACTGTTTTAAGCGCTAGCAGCAACCCACCCCACTCTCTTGCCAAGGTTTCGGCTAGCTCTGGAATAGTGGCGTGACTGTCAAGAGTGGATCTTTCGAGCATCTCCTGAAATAATTCCCAGGCTTCATCATGTGCCAAACACGGCACTTCTACATCTTCTGCGTCCATTTGATTGCAAACACCAGCTGAACGACTTGTCAAGATTATTTTGGACCCAGTATTTAGATTTTGAAGAGGGACACCCATATCTTTTAAATTAATGGGCTTCCATATATCATCCAATAACAACACAAAATTCTTTAGACTTAAAATGCTAGAGATGGCCGCAGCCTTGCCTTGAAGAGTTTTTCCTTCCATTTTTTGTCTCCTGAAAAGCCAATCCTTTTTCCGATGTCATCTTGAAGTGTTGACGCAGCCGCCCAGATAGCAACATCAAAATTATGCTGTTGATGGCAGAAGTTGTTATTGACTTGTCTTAAAAGGTTAGTTTTGCCGACTCCCCCTTTACCATACAAGCCAATAATTCCCCTGTTCTTTTCTTGATCTGTGATACATCTCCAAACTCGATACAGTAATAATTCTTGCCCAATAACTGTTGGGTCAACAGTTAATTGAACTGCTGCACCTTCTGGTACCATCTGAACAACGACTTCAAATTGCTCTCCTTCTTTCTTTAACTTGATCACTCGATCCGTCAACTCGACCACTCCTCTCCCGAAATTGCGGCTTGAAACCAAGTTTTTGGAAAAGAGGCCTCCAAGACACAATCTATCGGTTTTCTTCTTGAGCTCTAGCTTCTTGCAACTCCCTAATTTCAGTTACCAGTTTTTGCACATCTTCAAGCCACCCTGCGACCCACTCCGTTCGTCTGGTTCGAGGTGCTTGTTCATTAAGCTCAATCTTGGTCTTCAGATCGTCCCTTGTTCGAGTCAATTTGTGCAATTCAGTCTCCAAGCCCTCAAGATTTTTTTTGAAACCCCATATATATTTTGCTTGTTCGCCAACGCAGTTTTAAAGTTCGATCAAATAAGTCTGGTGGTAAGAAGTTTGAGATTAAGTTACCCATTGTCGTTAACGAAAAGAGGAAGAGAAGCAATGAGTACAATGAAAAAGAATTAAGCTAATTTGCTGAGGGTTATTTTTAGATAAGCCATGTTTTAACTATAATGGGAGCTCTATTATCATAAGACCCTTGATCTGCTATACTAGCCAACCAATTTCTTTTGTGCTAGACAAAACTTCCATTAATCAGAGGTAGTAAGTAAGATACATTATTGAATCAAGTCAACATCAAGGGAGTTAAACCCAAGTCAATTGCTAGCGTAATCTCCTGGAAAAAAACCGCATAAGGTTCTGTCAAATTCCACATCCCTAAGAAAAAGGACTTATATTGACTGATGCCGCCGTAACTCTCCTCTTGAGTTGTCTAATATAGTCCCAAGGCCAGAAATACCCTCTGAAGATTTAATAGCTACATGTTTGTACGAATTATTTGGTTGAGAAACCCTAGTCTTTTGCTTCATTATAATGCTAATTTATAGAACGCCACTGGTCTATTAGAGATTGTTTGCACTAACTTATAGGTCTTAATAATAGATTCAGCTTTTGATCATCAAGCTCAAAGTGTCCATATCCCCACATCATTATGAAGAGTCAAGTTTCTGTCCCTCCTAAATTGACCAAGGCAGGAACCACAAATGACTCGAATTATCCTTGGACGTATAATCAACTACAATGATTGAGCAAAGCATGGAGGAAATTGTGCTCTTTCAAAAATTAATGCACAGAATTTGCATAAGATTGATAACCCGCCATACCTTTTTAACAACTTTACATCCTACCAAAGCATGGAAGCTATGCTCCTGCACTCTATTGCACCTTTGGCAAATAGAAGATTGCATCACCTTCCTTTTAAATAAATTACAAGAAGTTGGAAGGATATGTAGGAAAGCTCTCCACATAAAAGTGTTAGAACAGTAATAATCCTTTGGTCAAAACCATCACCTATAATTTAGGAACATTCATGTTATATTACTAAGAATCAATAATATAATATGCGGAAGCGTACCTAAATCCATAATCCGTAATTGTTCTCTATAATAGAATTGTTAGCCTTCTAGATCAACATAATCTCTTAAAAAATCCTTTAATTTTCTCAGTCCTATCTCTTTGATGATAAATGTCAAAAAAAAAAAAAAAAGATTGATACATGAGACCTGAGGACCATCCATCTTATATGGATAATTTTTCTTGTTGTCTTTATCCTATCCTTTCAGTCCATTAGAAAATAAAAATTACCCCTATTAAAGGCTCATACTTATCTGATACATTAAAGCCTAAATTACTGAAAACCTTAATAGATCACTTTTCACTAGGCTTAATCGTATATGACAATCCGCAACTCATACTTATTCACATGTAAGCCCAATATTAGATTAAGGATTCAATAATGCTAGATCAAGATCCAACAATCTCCACTTAGGTTAATTGTGTAATCTTATAATTATGCTTTGCAAAATAACTGCATTAGCTCAATTTACTGTCATTACCAAAATGTATCTATAATTAATCCAGTGCATCAATCTTATTGACATTAATCAAAGCGGCCTTTATACAAACTATCGTAACTCGAGCCATCAATAGCCACTATGCCAAAACTGGTGAGCGACATGGATTATGATGTGGATGTATGGTATGG